>CM002481.1:3813957-3890186 GCA_000325765.3 Leersia perrieri
TATATATATATAGATCGATCATCTATGCATATCAGAGCATATCATTTATATGTTTTTATAATAATGTAGTGTACTTGCTAGAACAAATGTATAAAACCAATACACGATTTTCTGTTGAACATTCGTGGTCAAATTGAGTTTCAAGCTTCAACAGAGGTCGTCACGTACGTACAGTACTGCTGATTTGTCTAGAACTCCTTGAATAAACACACTAACTAATTTCTTCCATTCTAACAAGCTACTAGCTCTAATGCACGTATGTTTGTTAATTTGTTTCTAGCTAGGAACAAGAGAAGTTAGCTAGCTAGTCGATCAGTAAAACCTTGCGTTCATGTTTAATTCTTTCACGTTTCAATGGACCAGTTGTAGCTATAAACAGTACGTGCGTGCTTCTTTCACATCTTAACAAATCGTATCAAAAGTCGAAAGAATTACTAGTACAGTATAAACTGAACAAGCTGCCCATTTCCCTGACATTTCTGAGTGCATTGTTTTCAATCTTACACTTCCAACTACACGTGCTTATAACGGGATGCATCAGCTCTACTCAACTTAGTTATTTTGCAGTTTCTTACTTTTCAAAAAAAAAAAATCAGGACTCTTTGTATAATTGGAAAATGGTAAAATAATTTACCATTTTTCTTGGCACACATTGACATTTAACTATCCACATTTCATACATAGATTTAATATACAAATAAGCCATGAGAGAAAGTACCAAGAAAAATAGATCAAACTTCGTGGTAATTTAATTTAACGTATGTAGGGTGGCTATAGCTAGCTACATATATGTGTGGTATCTCTGTACAATCATCAGCACCAAATACACTCAATTAATATATATATTGCCTAGCTAATAATCTTGCAGTTCATATGTAATATAATTGAGCAACTAGACCAATGGAATCAGATCCATGTGGAGGATGTTGGTTAACCTGCGTCATGTGGCGCAGAATAATAGATCATATATGAATTGTTAATGCATCGATCAAGCTAATTAAGAGGGCAACGTATCACGTGCAAACCAGCTCTTTCATGAAAACCCGTGCAAACCACGGCTAAATAATCGTCTAAATTCACCAAAAAAAAATTACATATGTAGATGGTACGATGATACACAACCTTGTAAAATATCTTGTCCAAACTAGACTTCTTTTGTGAGATATAAAAATAACAAATTTCGAGCCATAAAGCTGTCCATATGATTTGTTAGAAATTTGCTATTTTTATATCTCACAAATGAAGTCGAGTTTGCCCAAGATATTTTACAAGGTTATGTGTCATCATATCATCTATATGTGTGATTTTTTTGAATTTAGACAACTTTTTTGTTGTGGTTTGTACGGGTTTTCACGAAGTTGTGGTTTGCACGGGATAGGTTCCCAATTAAGAGATCTACACTTAATTAACGCAATGTATACGGTCCACGCAGAGGTCAAAGCTAATCTCCATTATAATCAGGGTCTCGGAGGAGAGTTCAGATGAAAAATACACTTGCTATGTCTGTTGGATGCTGATCAACCTAATTCTTGGTTTTCTTATGCCAGGGCATGTTCAAGGTCAGCTGGCCAATTAGCAGCTAGCTAAAGCGCACTCTGAAAGTAAGTCTTGGTTTCGTGAGTTCATAAAGTGCATACACATACAGGTTATATTTTGCGTACTTCTACTCCAGTTCGGTCGATACAGTGGTCTAATTAATTATTAACAAATTAAGCTGGTACTAATTGATATCATACACATAAATAATCATTGAAAACTCAGGCAAACAATGGAATATATTGTGTTGCATGCAGAAAAGAGCTTTCATGCATATGGTCTGGAAAAGTGTGAATTGTTGGAAATACATATTTATTTCACGATAGATATCGATAGAGAACTCCAAAATGATCTAAATTAAACAACTGTGATATATATAGGTAAGGTGTCTAAAATCTAAATACATATTTATTTCACGATAGGTGTTGAAGGTGACTTGTATGACTATATATCTATTGTCTATAAAAGAATTGAACATATAATGCTATTAATTGAACGCATATATAAAGTGGTAGTCCTGCATATCACTATCTTGCATGCTTGACATATTACCAATTAGGATTTAGGAATGTCCTATAGCTAGTTTTCTCACCACCGTTTGTTCCCTACAGAATAGCTACGGAGAGTATCCAATATGTACCAAGCCAAGTTGATATACTATTATTAATTAACTACTCCTCTCATCCTGATTTATAAGGCGCATTGAAAACACATTCAAATACAAATTTAACAATGTCACATGCATAAACATTAATATGTTAGTATTTCAACTACTGCAATACTGACTTTGCAAAAATTAAATTAAGGACGTCTTGTATTTTAGGACGGGATTTGACTAAACTGTTTTCCCCTGAAAATGCAGACATGCTATGGGAAAATGCAGAAAACAAATTTAGAACACTTGTGATCAAAACCCTTGCACGCTGCAGGCTGCCGCTGCTGAGTTCGTTGCTTCCATACTGCGGTGATAGGGAAAGAATAGTCCGCATTAGGCTTAGCTGCTAGATAGATCCAGTCAGTGACGCGCGATTAGGCGACATGGCCATGGCAGACAAAAGGACACAAGGACTGTCTTTTTCACTTGAGGAGGGTGACAGGAAGATATAGCCATAGGCATGCTACCAAATTTGCCCAAGCATATTTGCACACACATGCATCAGGTCCATTTAGTTTCTCCGGTCCAAAGCTAGATCGTTCTTACTCTTGGTCTCTTGGACGCGAGACGACGTTCAGGAATTCTTTCGATCGAGATGATCAACAAGAGATCTCGACTAGTCGACTATATACTCCCTAGCTTGAACGAGACAATGTCGTCGTTCCCGTGTCTTTAGCCATATATGGCCCTGGAGGAAACTAGTAGATTAAAATCTATATATGACTAAGCTCAGTACCGATCGAATTAACGAAAACGGCACGACTATTTTACTAATGTACCATGTATCATATTTTATTTGCTCTATTTCACTTGTCATAATTTGTTGAAAAATATCCAGCAACCACTGTCTTTCAGTTGTCACATTGATCCTAGCTAATTAATCAGGTTACCGTACTAATTATTTATCAGTAGGACTCTAGTAACAAGCTTTAGGGGTTAATAGTTACGTAATAGTACTTAGTATTCCCCTGTCACATAATATAATGAACTGTAGTAGTTTTTTTTTATCATTTGTAAGGAGGAACCATATATACATATATCTTATTGGCTAACAATCTTTCTGCTTTGGATTATAAGCCGAAGCCAGAAATTAAAATTTTAAAGCTTAATTTTAGAGGTTATTTATGTAGTTTTTTTTTCTCGCATTCTCTTTTAAACCGTGAGTAATATAAATATTTTTTAATTATGAATATGCATTTTCTATGATTTGGACATTTGGGCAAAATAACAATGAGGCTGATCTTGTAGTATTTAATTTATTGCATTTCCCTAGTATTCATATACTATATATTTGAGGTAATAACTTTATTCTTGTTCATAGTAATATAAAATCTATTTGAGTGTCAAAAATTAGCTTTGACCATAAATTTCTCTAACATTGATTGTTTCGTTTATTTTTAAAAAAATCATTATGGTCACAAGAAAGTATTTCGAACATGAATCCAACAATATATATCGTTTTTATGGCAAAATCTTAATAGTGTTGATGGATCAATTATAGGTGAAAACTCAACCATAATTGGACAAACAATTTTTTTTGAGAGGAACAATTTTATATTTTCTGAATGGAGGGAATTGGAGCTAAGAGTAGTTAGCTATAAGAACACAGTAAATTTACACTGCTCCTACAACGACCGTAATAAAGCTGTGATAATAAACAAGGAAAATGATTTAGAGAGAGAGAGAGATGCAGCCAAGAGCCAAGAGTGTATTGCGGTTGCAAAAAGTCAATGCATGATGGACCCAGTCGTCAGCGGCATTTTAGTGCGCGCACACGCATGATCTCCCGCGTGATGATATCTTGGCTCTCTCCATTTTAAGCCATTTTTTTCCTCTTGTAATATTTCCCTACATTTTCTTTGACACGTAGTGGAAGGTGCTCACATGCTTAAACCCTCTCGCTTGCTCGCTTCCCTCCCTATAAATACATGCCCTCTCTCTTTGCTCCTTCCCACACTGAACTCAACTACTCCCTCTTGCTCTCACCTCTCAATCTCTCATAGCCTTATTGCTACCCCATCACTAGCATTGCCCACACACATCCACACACACACACACCTTGATCGATCAATCAATCGATCGACCAATCGATCATGGCGGCTCAACAGCAGCAGCAGCAGCAGCAGCAGCAGAAGGATGAACGGCGCCGGACGAGGGAGGCGGAGTCGATGCCGGCGACGGGGAAGGTGGCGATAATCGGCGGCGGGATAAGCGGGCTGGCGGCGGCGAAGCAGCTGGCGGCGTACGACCCGGTGGTGTTCGAGGCGACGGATTCGGTGGGCGGCGTGTGGCGCCACTGCTCGTACAGGTCGACGCGGCTGCAGACGCCGCGGCCCGACTACGAGTTCTCCGACATGGCGTGGGCCGACCGCGACGACCCGACTTTCCCCACCCACGCCGAGATCGTCGACTACCTCGAGCGCTACGCCGACACGTTCAGCCTCTGGCGATACATCCTCCTCGGCGCCAAGGTCGTCTCCGTCAAGTTCCTTGGCGGCGGCGGCGGTGGTGCCGCCGCCGGTGGGTTGTTCACCCAGCTCTGGAGTGGCTCCGGTGAGCCCCTCAATGGTAAACCCATGTGGGAGGTCGGCGTCTCCACCTCCGGCGATCCCGACGACGTCCAGGTAATTAACTAATTAACTAGCTATGACATGCCATTATTCCTGCCAGTTCCAATATAATTGTCGTTTTGGACAAGGACACGATTTAAAAAAACAAGTTTAACAATAGTTTTCTGTTATAATACATATAGAAATATTAACACATATATAATTTTGCTAGAGTATTTTTCAATATTTATCTATACAAATGGTTTTCATGTTGCTAAAATAAATATTTTTGAAAATATTTACATATAAAGTTTAAAAATTTTGACTTTAGTCTCGTCCAAAATGCCAATTTTTAAGGGGATTGGAGCAAATAATTTGATTGTGTGTTCGTTAATCTCATGTAGCTTATAAATTTGGTTTGATTTTGCAGTGGTTCAAGTTTGAGTTTGTGGTTATGTGCACGGGGAAGTACGGGGATGTGCCGAGGATGCCGGTGTTTCCGATGGGGAACGGGCCGGAGGTGTTCAAGGGGAAGGTGATGCATTCACTGGATTACTGCAAGCTCAACGAGGAGGAGACGGTCGAGTTGATGAGAGGCAAGAAGGTCGTGGTGGTTGGGTACAAGAAGAGTGCTATTGATCTAGCTCTTGAATGCGCCGAAGCCAACCAAGGTAACAAAAAAAACTTACTAGCTAGGAGTATATACACATCATCGTTGAATATTCGTCGCTAAAAAGATAAGAGCTTGCTTGCATGCATGTACCATGCATCATTTGTAGATCGATTGGGTGAAATTCTGATCGATGTCACATATGAATATATGTAACTTCAGAGACAAAGCCATGTTTTGTGACTGCATACAATTCCACAAAATTTTGTTCTTAAAAGACGTATACTATGTGTGTTATCTAGGAAATATGCATGTATATAGCCGGAGTCAGATGAGCTATCATGCATGCATATGCATGAGAACGCGGAGATTAACCAAGTAAATCATAGAAAAAGAAGATACATGCCAAGTTCACACGTAACGAACTGATCAAAATGGTTGATATATTTATTGAAGCGTCTAATCATTTGACATGCTATTGATCGCATATTAATTTCAATACTGCAATTGGTGACACGCGTGTACGCTGTGACAGCAACTAGCGAACCTTAACGAATCCGGAAGACCCAATCTTAGTATAGTTCCTGATAATCTGCTCCAGAAAAGGCCACTCTTGTCTTGATCCGTCGCACACTCCATCTAGAATTGTTTTATACCACATGTAGCCAAGCCCTCTTGCACTGCAAGTTCAAAGTACGCTAAACACAATACATACGCATATACGCTCTGACTTTTCAAGCTAAAGTATTAATTTATATTCTACAAGTACTACTTGTTCTTTTTCTACTGTGAATTAAACTGAGCAGATCACTCCACCATCTGACTGCATGTGTACTTGACCAATGACCATATCAAAGCTAGTACTATTGATTATTCCTTTTGTTTGGCTACTTTTTATACTAATTAAATTCCTAGTTGCAGCAGCAAACGTACGTTGCAACAAAAAATACCTGTCCTGCATGCATGCATTAACTCTGAAGAATTAGTCTTTCAGATTTCAATTAATCTCTAGCTAGATCAGCTTAATTCAATTCTGATGGACATATTGATTGATTATAGTATCGATTAATGTGTGGCGTCGCTGTTGTTGCAGGTGAGGGAGGGCAGCCATGCACGATGCTGGTGAGGACCCTGCATTGGGTGGTGCCGTCTTACTCAATCTGGGGCTTACCCTTCTTCCTCTTCTACTCCACCCGTTTCTCCCAGCTCTTCTACCAGAGGCCCAACCAGAGCCTCCTCAGATCTCTCCTCTGCCGCCTCATGACCCCACTGGTATGTATGCATGGACTTCACTGTATTAGTACTCATTGCATGTGAATACCAATCAAGGTTCAGACGATGAGCAACATATGTATGTATGTGTGCATGCTCAAGACCTAAACAGATCATTAATTTGGTCGTGACAATGTGTTTATATATAGCTTGTCAGCATCACGCATACATGCTTGAAAGGACCACACATAAGACTTATTAATTTGTTGTCCTTGTGTTTTGTTGTTGGGAGAACAGAAGGCTGGGGTGTCCAAATTCATTGAATCGTACCTGTCATGGAAGCTTCCACTGAGCAAGTACGGGCTGAGGCCGGATCACCCGTTCGTGGAGGACTACGCCAGCTGTCAGATGGCAATTCTCCCCGACGGCTTCTTCGAGATGGCCGACCGCGATTTGATCCGCTTCAAGAGATCCACCGGCGGATGGTGCTTCTCCGAGAACGGCGTCGTCCTCGATGATGGCACCGAGATCGAGGCCGACCTTGTCTTCCTTGCCACCGGCTTCGAGGGGAAGGACAAGCTCCGCTCCGTCCTCCCTGAGCCATTCCGCGGCCTTATCATCAACAAGTCCTCCATGATGCCTCTCTATCGGTACATAACTATTACATAAAAGACGTACACGTATGTACACCTCGTAACAATGACGATACAAAAGATCTCATATATGCAATCAATGTATTTATTATGCAGTGGCACGATACATCCCTTGATACCAAACATGGCATTCGTGGGGTACGTGGAGAGCGTGTCGAACCTCCACACGTCAGAGCTGCGGTGCCGGTGGCTAGCGGGCTTGCTGGGTGGGAAATTCGTCCTGCCGGAGGTGGAGAAGATGGTGAGGCACATCGACGACGAGACGGAGGCGATGCGGCGCACCACGAGATTCTACCGCCGTCATTGCATCTCCACCTACAGCATCCACGACAGCGACGCCATGTGCGCCGACCTCGGGTCACGCGTGCACCGCAAGTCCAACTGGCTCGCCGAGCTCTTCGCGCCATACAACAACCAGGACTACAAGGAAGAGTAGGCTAGTGATCGAGATCATCGATCCTGGCCGTCCATCCATCCATCGTCTGCCGTATGCCACCGTATCTACACCGTCCGTTCGTATAAGCATCACACAATTCTCGGTGTGCATGCCTGCCTGCCTAAAATTAATTAAGATGCATTCCTTTGATTAATTCAGTATATTAGTAGTATAATATTGATTAATTGCTACAACGAAAAGTATATAGACGCGTATGTAGCGTGATAATAATGATTTAATAAGATTCGTTATTTGTTTAATTGTACTACTGATTTAAGTAGTTGATTGCTGTAATAATAATCGAGGAGTAGGTCATGTTCATATGTGAACCTGAGGTATTGGTTTGGTGAGGACTCGAGACTCGGAGATCGATCTGGTCTCGGCCGTGACCGCAAGATCTCTCGGTGTCAAGAGAGGAATATTGTAATTAATCAAATCATATCTAAGAGCGGGACCATGTAAGTTAGGTCCGTATGTACGATCTGTACGACGTGCAGGATCGAGGTGGTTTCTTTTGTAATCATTCTTTTTTTGTCGGATGTACCCAATAAATTCATTTATTATTATCTGAAAATCAAATCCCCCTGTTCGCTCTATATATATGTGGATGGGATTACTTCTATTTCTTGCCCCTGCTAAAATCTAATGGTATATATGCTGGTAACTGGTTTGAGGCAGTTGTAACGCAAATTCCTAATGTATATATTACAAATTATTTTTGTAAAATTCCAAGTTTCAGGACAAAATATTTCATAAAACCCCATGTATACAAGCTCATATATATGGCTATTTGGCTAATATATATATGCGTATAGTTTTGTGGGAAAAAATGCATGATTTATTTTCGAGTTCACACACACACACACTCTCCATGTTTAGCTGCAGTTTCAAAAAGCGCCGGTTATCGATAGTTTGATCGTTTGTGTGTATATATGCAATCAAACATGTCATTATTTTCCGTTAATATGTATGTGTGTTGAGTTTTTCAATAGTGAATATAATGTGAGTATGAGGAAGATAGACAAGAGAGATGTATATTCTGAGTCTACTGTTGTGAATTTGTACCAAAAAGATGAGCATATACAATAATATAACGTGGGTATTTAACATGACTATAAGGTTTCTTAATTTTTGGAATATTAATTTTGTTCCAAAACATACGTAGGATTTCTTACAAATCATAACACATTCTTTTAAGGGTGTCCAAAACTGGAGATTGTGTGAAAATTCACTCTAAATCAAACAATATGAAGCAGGGTTATTTAATATAAATTTATTATATTAAATAGCTGGGAGTATGATCACTTCTTAATTTAAGGCAAATTACACAACCCCTAGCCAAGCAAATAATTCATGGTATTTTGAATATTTCTACGGGTCAAGTCAATAACCTCTAAGATGCACATGATACTAAAAATACAATATCCAACCAAGTCAAAATGGTCAAATAGTCGAGACTTAGTACACCAACTAAGTGGCACTTTTCTCTCACAAGAAACTAAGTGGCACTTAACTAGCAGTTGACCATAATAATTCCCTGATAGCTTCATTAGTCGGTACTTGGTAGTTATATGGTTTTTTCTTCCAGAAATACTATATGGCGCGCTCCCTTTCGGGTTGTTGCACCAGAGTCAGCTGTTAAGCAATTGACTATACATATAGACCATTTCTACCTAGGTAGGTTTTTATGAATGTAGATGCACTTTCTTTAAGCAAGTTGCTCTTTCATGTTGGGATTCAACTGGTCAAAACTGTGGGTTCAGCATGGTTTTGACCAATATCAAGCTGCATGTAGCTATCAGATAGCATTTTTTTTACACACTTTGGCCTCCGAAAAGGCAAGCAAGCTATACGCAGCACAAATCCTTGCAGATGCATCACACAAGCCATGTATAATATATGATTACTAACCAACATATACATTATCTTGCCCACCCATTAGTGTTAAGGAAGTACACGCATGTGTATTAGACGGGAAGCAACTATCTATTTGCGAATTGCGATGCAATGTATGTTTCTTTTTTACTGGATTGTTGGAGCTATATCCAGGGACGGCCGGGTATCGATCAGTCGATGCATGCGAGACTTGCAAGTTACCTTCGAATATTTTGTAGATGCTGTGGGCATATAAGTCAAATTTCGTTAGTTCAAATTATAATTAACGTGGTACAATGCGATGGACGCAATTGACATTCATATAAATTCCAGTGAATTCACAGGAAACTAAGATCCATAAGCATATGTATTATTTGTAAATACCGTACGTAGAGATCGAACATCCCTAGAAATAGGCGAGAAATTGCGTCGAAAGATGCATGCCAACATAATAAGGATGACCGAACAAAATAATGCACTACATTTTGAGAATTAGTGCATAGAGTAGGTGGTACGACTCTACGTTACGTACCCAAGTTATCATGTTGGAGAGAATTAAGATAGTACTTAAGAAGTTTCTCAAAAAGACAGTACTTTAGAAGTTAGTTAGTTAGTTAATGTAATCTCGTTAGTGCAATGGTATTAGAAAAACATATATAATGTACGGAAAAATTGGCATACCGTTGTACTTTCAATAAAATTTTAGCCCGTTCAAAAAAAAAGTGAGATCGGAAAGACGTGCCGTTGATTTCCGTCTTATATATCGTTAGTGTGTGTTACCGAGACACGTTCAATTCGTGAATGGAAGTATAGTGCTACATGTGTAGTGTAAGTGCACGTCTATTGTGTGATAATCGAGAAATGTGACACATCACTATATGAACGAATTAATTAATCGCAAATCTTCAAAGACTGGAATAATTCAAAAGTTGTGTTACGTACGTCAGGGATTCAACACGCGAACGAAGAAGGCTCCCATGTTTCAAAACTTGAACGAAGGAATTAAACTCGCTGAAGCGCTGAATTTAAGCCCTGAATTCGAAGTGCGCGGGCGTCCGGCCGGCCAATCGATCAACCTAGCTAAAGACCAAAGACAAATACACACAAGAACAACGCGCGACTAATAATCCACAAGTGTTTTACGTACGGCCAGTCCGTCGTCGTCGCGTACGTCTCCGTTGGGTTTGATTTCGTAACCCGACCGAGCCAGCCGCTCCCACGGTTGTCCAGTGGATTAATCGGTCGGTCAGTCAGTCAGGTCCAATTTCAGTTTCACTCCGATCCGTGCGTGAACGTACGCGTTTGGTATATATGTCTCTTTTGAATACGACATGTGTACACTACGCATGTTCTGCACGTGCCTGATACATCCTGATCGATCGATCGATCGATCGAACGAACGAATGCATTAATGAACCTGATGACCGTGATGTTTCGTTCTGTGGCTTTCTTCAATGAAAGCTGATCTTTTGTCCAAAAAATAATTAATGAACCCGACGACACGCACGCATGCGTCATGAGTACGTGTATTTCTGTGTTAATTAGTTTGTACTTTCTCGCCGCCAAAGCACGTCGTGACGTCGATCGACTTCCCACGACGAGCAGCTAGCTACTCCAGCGTGCAGACAGTGCAGTGGTGTGGCAGTGTGTGACAGTGCGCAGCTGGAGTTATCTGGAAGATACTGTAGAAAAGAGAAAGAAACGGCCGAGAAAGCCATCGACATCGCTGGCATGGTCTCTCGACGCATACTCGCGTAGTGTACGCCGGAAATCACTGCCATCACTTCGGGCCTGTTCGAGAAGGTTAAGATTCTGAGAAGCAGTTGTTTGGTAGCCAGCTTCTGAGAATCTGGAAAAGCTCTGAAACCCAGCTTTTTCAGATTCTAGCTTCTCAGTTTATTTTCTAGAATCTATAACTGCAGTTTCTCAAAAGCTGTGAACCGTTTGAAACAGCTTCTGACAACTGTAGCTTTTGGGAGAAACTGTAACCGATAGAAGTTCCACCGCCTTCGCCGCACGCCGGAAATCCGGAATCGCGCGGCTTCATCGTGAGCTCGCCACGAAATCACGGCCCGCCCCGCTAGGTGGGCCGAGCGTCCAATGATCCCAAACGCGACAGGCTCGGCGGCCCACCACCGAGCGGCCCGCGTGATATCCTCCGTCTCGCGGGCCTCCTCCTCGCCTCGCCCACGATTCATCCGATTCTCGTGGGCCGTTTCGCGATTCCGCCGATTCGCGTGGGCCGGCCGCGCTCGCGGCTTGTGCTTGAATACCATGGGCCTTTTTGCCAGCCCACCGAGAATACTGAGAGAGGATAGCCATGGCACATTGGAACATTGTCACGTTAAACCGTTATCGCTTCTTCCTCCGCGAAGTGGATAACCATGGCTGTCGTGTCGTGAGCGGTTTATCGCTTTGAGTAACGAAACCCGTGGCATGGAACCGAGGTCGTCCTGACATGTTGCAGCTTCACCGCGATCGTCGCCACGAGTTTAATGAGTGGCACCCACACTGGATTTTCCCTCTAATCTTATCCAAGCAAAGATCGATCGAAGCTGCGTGCTCTTCGAGTTCAAGCATATCATGTCACGATCATGCTATTCATTTCAGTTAATTCGGGGCTTCAGACTTAGCTTTGTAGTATCATCAAGATCACGATGTGTTCGATTGAGAATTAATTGGGATAAAACCATGAACGGACTGCCACGACTCGCAGCACACGGTACGCTTTCAGTGACTGTCACCCTATTGACGGCAAACATCATGCTAATTAAGTTTTTTTTTTTGAAACAGAGGATAACATCCTCCCATTTCCATTAACAGAAATGGCCACATTATCATGCTAATTAAGTAACGTAATGATTTTACCAGAATGGCATATATAAGACTGATCTCATCACAACCAGCTGACTTTTGGTACGCTTGCATGCTAATTCTGTTGCAGGCTGGTCGGTAGCTATTGCTAACTAGTATTATAATATTCTTGGAGCATGTTGATGAAGTAAGGTTATGCGTATAATTAATCACACGAGACACAAGTTGGCATGAACTCATCAACTTGGTTAGCACGGTCCGAGCGATGTAGCTTCTATATATTCTGGCGCCAATTCAGACTGATACAGCTAATATCCGTGCCAAGTCAGCAAATTAATCCCCAATTGTGCCCCAAGGAAATCGGATTACCTCACCTTAGATGATGACAGGTTGTTTGAACCAGAGATAAGCTTGGTCTGTTAACGTAATTAATCTGGCCAGAACTAGTCTAATCACATGTCAAACATGCTAATCACCCCGGGCTAAATAGAATGGCACGTCACTGGCGATTCCGTCCAAGAGAAGGCCAAATCGGCAACTGAAATTTCTTCATCTCTGAATGTTCGACAAAAATCATGCGTTAAGCAAGCGATGGAAACGGCATCACGTATTAACATCATCTCTGATCCATCGATAGATATGTATCGGTGTCTTGCCAGCCTGACTGATCGGCTGGATATATCGCGTTGGTTTATGCATTTCACACACGTAAATCTCATGTGATTAACAATTAATTGCGTGTGCTTACCGGTTAAGTTTGTCTGCTGGGGTGAACGCAAACGCAGCATGAACAAATTTAATAAGGATGTTTGCGTTCTAACTATCGTTAGTTCATTAAAAACCTTAGGATTAAATCACATGATGAAAGAGTGATGGTTTGGGTTTTCTGCTATGCTGATAAATAGGAGTAGATAATAATCGATCGTAGGTTGATGCAGCAGGAAAATACTTTCTTCGATCATTAATATATGACGTTTTAATCCTAATTAATATTAAAAACGTCATATATTTAAATACGGAGGGAGTACTAGCTAACCAGGTCCACATGGATGGATGTATCGATGCAAAACACCTCATTAATTAATTAGTGAAATTCAGGTTCGCCAACCTGTATTGACTTAAGCAAGGTCGATCCGAAAGGGACGGAAGCATGCAAGCATGGAATTTTAGCATAAGTGACACTGACAGATGGATACCTCTCTATAAAAATACAGAGGCTGCTACTGACAGGTGGATGCATGTGTCATGTTCTGGTTGTTGGGCCACAGTCGTTCACTGGCATTTGTGGGAGATTTTTCTTGGTTAAATTACGAGACTTGACTAGGATCAATGGACCAATCATACCGGTTTAAGTGGCGCTCAAGCTAACTATAAATGAACGTCAATGTATTTTTTTTATAGACTGGTCTGGGTCTAATTGTCTAAATACCTTTTAAACTGGCCAAGTTGCATTTGCTTTCATACTCCTAGTCCTATTTCATACCAAAATTACAGCTACTTAGTTCAGGATTGTTTATCTGGAGCATGCGGATATAATTTCAGTCGTAATGTAGTATAATTTATTAGTAGTCTGTTAGTGAGTAACACATGATTTACATGTTGCAATCAAGCCTTCTGCTAAGCCTTAACTAGGTTATGTACACTCTTACTGCATCGTATTTTTCACCTTAATCTGCAGCGCAAATATGAACATATGAACATTAACATGCTAGCCAACTAAAACATCAGCGTCTTCCTTGTCAGAAAGCATAACACCTCGTGGAACTCATGTATGTGTAATCAAATCAAACCGCTAAGCTTATGACTTTTTGATGCCATCCGATCAGCATTCCGGGCGGAAATAATTGTTTCCGCCAAATTCCAATAAAATGCCATGAGTCATGCCTTGACCAAACTGTTCACAAGTACGAGCTGCACATAGCTCATAGCTCGCTTTTGTTTTGACTTTCTGCTCTGTGAGACAATCAGCTTTACGCATTAATTACCACCAGTAGAATGTTCGGATTGCTTCTTAATGAGTACTCCATCCGTCTCAAAATACAACTACTTCTACACCCACCTAGAAATGTCAATAGGCTGGGTCGGGCACGGGCAGAGCAAATCCATGCCCAGCCTAAGTCCCACGTGCATATGCCCGGCCCGTGCCCGCAAAGCATATCGGGCATGGGCACGGGCATGCCTAACGGGTGCCCATCGGGCCGTGCACCTTCGCATCACGTGTCCCGGCTACCAATTCCTGCCCCGCTCGGCCGCTCCCATGCGTCGCCGCGCCACCGCCGTCTGCGCCCATGAGCTGCCACACCGCCACTGCCTTCGCCCACCGCGCCGTTGTCGCCTGCGTCTGTGTGCCACCGCGCCGTCGCGTGGGAGCCGCCTCTGCCTGCTCATGCCTCCTCCCGTGCGCGGTGCGCTTGCTTAAGCGCCCGGGAGCCGCTGCACCAAAGCTTGGGAGCCGTCGCCACTGCTCGTATGCCTGTGCGGATGGGGGAGAAGAGATGTGCGGATGGGGGAGAAGAGATGTGCGGATGGGGAGAGGAGAGGTTGCGGTGGAGGAGAAATCAATTGACTAGGGTTTTCAGATAAGAGTATATATACTAGTGCATATAACTTGCCCGAATGGCCACATTATATAAGGCCTAAAGGGCGAAGTCTACAGATGAAATATGGGCTAAAATTTATCGGGCTGGACATGGATACCCACGGGCAAAATATAAAACCCACCTCGTGCCCACTCAGTTCACGGGTAACGGGCGGACGTGCCCACGCCCATGGGCAATACTGTCATTTCTACACCCACCTATCACATCTCCCCCAATCACAACCATCCTCCATTTAATTTTTCGACTTACCTTCTCCCCTCAACCAATCATAATACTCCAATCTCTCAACCTTAATCGAGGTAGGAGGAGAGTTCTAGTAGTATGCACACTATTATGCAACAGTATATCATATTTATGACTGTCCATTTGTCAAAGCTATCTGGGACAATAAAACTATATATTCCTACTTACGATAGAGCCAAGGAGTGTCCTAAAATTCTAAAAGATCCTATGTCAGGCTGAAAGCTCAAGATGAACAATTGTGTATAGAAAGTACTAGTAGAAAGATCATGTCACCTTTTCAAGGGCATTGCAATTACATATTCCCAAAGAAAAACTGTCATTATTTTTTTCTTTGACAAAAATGCAATACTACTATAATAATTGTGGACTTTGTTCGTAGTTCCTACCAGAGCCACCTAACCAAAAGGGACATAAAGGATGGCTTTGTGTTTAGCAAGGGGGTCACTGTTGCTGTTTACCAGTGACCCAATCTTCCTACATGGCCATGTTCATGACCACTTATTCTCCTTCAAGGCTTTCAAATCCATGTGGAAAAGGGATAGTCACACACCTAACCCCACAAAGTCACACTCCCCAGTGCCTGCAAAGATGCAACAACGATCAACCTGCACAAAAATAGGTCAAAAGATAGGGAGAAATTAGGAGGAGAAAGAAGGGGTGTCAAAAAGGCTTTGACAAACGCATGTACGAGATTAACCGTCTCGTGCATCCGATGTGTCTGAGATGATCTGCGTGTAACACCTGTCCAGAATCCAGCAGGCAGCTTAGGTTAAAAGTAACCATGTAGAAACAAAAGCTGGATTAGGATCATGCAGAGTGATTGTGATGTCAATGGTGTGCTTATTCTGAGATAAGTACTGTGGTAACTATTGGAGGTTGGTGATCTAATGGACTGCTGCTTATCATGATTTCCTCGAACGAATGGATAAGATCTTTGTCCAAATAAAAAAAACTATAAAAAAACAAAATAAAAGAAGGCAAAAGTTTTGCATGACTCTTTAATTTGCTAGACTATTCTGGATGTTCATTTTCTTGAACACATCCGCAGCAATTTGAAAAGGACGAGTGGTCCTGGAGAATAGACCGGTGATGCTATTCACTCCATTCATGTAAAGGGTACAAAACTTCGTTTTTAATTTTAGTAGGTTCCTGATAGACTGTAAATTGTGCAATGATAGATTTGGTAGAACAGTTAATTATCCATAGTGTAATATTCATATGGTTCACGGAGTGCATGCTGTTCTGCAACAACTGCACACAGAACATGGGATTATCTTAATCTAAAATACTATTGGGTGAATATGCAGATTTTGATAGGAAAATAAGTTCAAGTACCTTTGTGTGATCGAAACTTTTTCAGGAAGTGGCATCTTGCTTGAAACCTCGTTCTTGTCAGTATTACATAAAGAATGCCATATGGATGCTCGCACTAGGACCTGAAAAAGTCCTCTGGTGCTCTGTTAGTTGAAATCCAGCCTAAAGCATATTCCGGTCATCCCATTCAGCAGTTTTCCTCAGCTTTGCAGTTATTCTTCTTCTTATTTTCTCAGTTACTAGCTGCACTTCCATGCTTTTCCTACGTGTAAAAAATAATATTGCCTAAAATAAATAAAGCAATAACTTTGTAAATGTTTCACCCATATTTACTCTGAAAACTTTAACCTTAACCTGACTTTAGATGGAGCCATCCATTTAGATTTTATTAAATTTTAATATCTAAGGAGTTTTAAAATAATTTACAAATTTATATGGAAGCAGACGGAGTGCAGATTCATATCGTCAATTATTACTACTTTCCCCGAAAAAAATTATTACTACTTGAACAGACTTTTTTTATTTTTTAAACATAAAAGTATAACTTATAGCTTACGCACCGACGAACCTAGACGGCCGATTAAGTTATAAAGTGTTGAGTTGTTCACAATTTTTATTTATAGTAAACAATTAACTGCATTACAAAGAGGTGCCCAAATTTCCATTTATTACAAACAACTGATTCTTCACGGAAAAGAAAAGCAAAAGAGGCACCCCGAATTTCTGATATTGTCTACTGCTACCTCGTCGTACTATGCAACAAAAAGATGACATTTACCAGTTTCCCCTTGGACAAAACAAAACAAAACAAAGTTGCTCACTGGCAGTAGCAAAGAAAAAAAAAGAATAAAAAAGAAAGTATAAATCCAGCTCAAGGAAGATGCTGTTGCGGCAATGATTGATTGTATTTGCCCCCTGCCACTCTCGCCCTTGCGTGGTGTTTTTGTGGACGACGGCGTCGTCGCCAGCTTCTTGTGGCCATCCTCTTCCCTCTCTCCCCCTTCCTTCCTCGCATCCTCTCACAAAAATCCATTCTTTCGCACAGGGGATTTAGTCTAGTTCTATTTACGATCCTTTTCTCCCGCACCTGGGCGGCAAAAGCTCTCGTTTTTCTGCGTGAAATCGTCCTGGTTCATTTCATCCTGAGAGCCTTGTTTTTTCTTGCTGCCGAGCCGCTAATTTTGCTTCGATTTATTCCCCATTACACGCGTCCTGCGTCTTGTTAAGATCCAAAGGTGCGCCCTTTCTGGGGATATCTTGGGGTTGCTTGTGAAATTGGATCGATTTTTTTTTTTCGCTGGGCAGATTGGATCGATTTCGATCTGTCTGTTGGCTCTTTGGGCGTTGCTGATCCAAGAGGTGAGAGCTTTGGCTCGATTTCCCCCCTGGAGCATTTGGTGTGCTCGAGCACGATGCTCTACTTGAAGCAGCCGGCGACGAGGTGCTGAAGCTACACGTTGAGGTTTTCTTCGCTGAATTTCTTGGCTTGGATTTTGCGGTGGTCGTGTGGTTGCTTGCTGATCTGATTCGATGGAGGCTATGGCGGGCGACAAGTTTCTTCAGAAGTTCCGTCTATACGAGACCAGATCGGTAGGGATCTCTTGCAGAATTTTGTTAGTTGTTCAGTTTGATTTGGTTTGAATCGGATTGTGGGTTCCATAGATATGGAGATCTTTGCGTCAGTAAAGCTCATGTGCTTGACTTTGTTACAATGGTTGTGTTTTTGTTCGCTTATGGTTGATTAGATTCTTGAGTGATTTAATGCCCTCACTGTGTGAGGGATCTCCTTTATGATTGGTTCCCTTTGTTATTGTGTAAAAAGGCTGCAAAAAGGCGAGGAAAGATCCCTACTTTTGTTTTCTTTTGCAGGGAGAGAAGAGAGTTATAAAATTTAAAGGGGGATTTTTCTTTAAAGGGGCTATCGTTTTTCAGGCAGATAAAACATTTGCTTTATGACCTTGTTTAATCATCTGTATCTAATAAGATCATGTTAAAGTGTGTAACGATGGATGCCGAACCGCAGTGCTGTTTGGTTCGGCCACAACTGCTATGCTAGTGCCGAAATACATTGTTTGAGCTGCTCTTGTGCATTACTGCATATACATTGGGATTTTGAAAGGAGTTTAGTTAGCTTTTTGCTTCGTGATGCAGAAAATAAGGTTTCACCACACAATTTAGAGGAACTACTTTTGGTCCTTAAGAGTACTGTTTCATTGCTTCAGGGAAGTTGATGTGTAAAGTTCTTGTGTGTAAATTATCCCTTGTTTAACATTCGTTGTAGTTAACACGAGTTTGATCTTTGGTGTAGAAATTTTATCTTATCGGAAGGGACAAGACCAGGACTCTCTGGAGGGTGCTAAAGATTGACAGAATGGAGTCCACTGAGCTGGAAATCGAGGAAGATCCTACAAGTTACACAGAAAATGAATGCCAAGAACTGCTGTGGAGAATTCATGAGGGGAATAGATTGACTGGTGGACTGAAATTTGTCACGAAATGCTATGGAATAGTTGGTAATGAAACAGAAACTGAGACCATAGTGTATGATCAAACTTTCTGTTAGTTCAAATTATAATTGTAACATTTACTTTATGTTTGCTTCATCCAGGTTTTATAAAGTTTCTTGGTCCTTATTACATGGTTCTAATTACCAGAAGAAGGAAAGTTGGTACAATCTGCGGTCATGAAATATATTCTATTGGCAGGAGTGAAATGATCGCAATTCCAAGTCCTATAGTCTGGCCCAACGTGGCTTATTCTAGGGATGAGAACAGGTCTTTCATTTTTTCTACGTGTAAATATTGTGCTTTGCCTGTTGTAAATCCATCGCTGGTTTCTAGCAATATGAAAAAGGCCAGCTTACTTTCTTTTGTATCTGAACATATCATAGTTCTTGTATTCATTTATCTTTTTATAGCATTTTCTTTTCGTAATATTTCAGTTCATTATTTGCTACATTATAACGAGACAATGTGCACCATCGGTGCAAAGTGTAACTTTTCCCTTGATTGCATTCTTTTCTTTTTTCATGACATACTATGCGTGTGTGTCTGCATATTTTCAGACAAGCTTTTGTTCATATATTCACACTTGTAGTTCAACGTGGGCAATTCCATTTGTTCTGTGTGTGCACTATTTTGCCTTTTAAGTATACAATTTGCTTGTTGATGATAATATGCACCCTACTCATATTGTTGGTGCATATGGTAAGTGTTGCAGTTCTGAGCATAGTGTGTGGGTGCTCATAAGGTCAGAGGTATATAGAAATGTTTCGGTTTTCTTGATCCAGTAATATTCTTCTTATTAAGATTTTATATATACTATATATTGTGGAGTTTTCATTTCTATTGTCTGCAGATATTTATATTTGTACCTTTCACCTTTTGTAGATATAAACGGCTTCTTTGCTCGGTCGATCTCTCGAAAGACTTCTTCTTCAGCTACTCTTACAACATCATGCGCAGCCTTCAGAAGAACATAACTGATAAAAATACTGGGCAAGTTGTTTATGAAACTATGTTTGTTTGGAACGAGTTTCTGACACGATCTATCCGGAACCATCTCAAGAATACAACTTGGACTGTTGCCTTAATCCATGGCTTTTTTAAACAGGTATCTGCTGCAATATTATAAGTCTTTGGTACTGCATTTTATCTGTTCCATTCTTTCCATCTCTTATTGATGAGCTTATGCATATCCAGCACTGTCTATTCATCAATGAAGACCACAAGTAGGGATCCTGCTAACTCAATGCCATCCACTAACTTTTGTGTATTACTCCACGATGTGTGACCTGACATTTAGTGAAAGCCTGAAATAAAGGGTTTGCAAAGGCATGGCTTTGTATAACCTGCTGACATTTATCAGTTTGAGCTGCTTGAGGTTTTCCTGAGTCAAAAATTTGCTCGTAAGTCTCAGCAGACTGTTAATGCTTTTCCTAAGTTGTCCCTTTTCCCACCATACCAATCTTAGCATACAAATGCTTAGATGTGAAATGTCCTGTTTATACTTATCTATAATGTTTATTAGATAGTAAGTGTTTAGTATGGTCCTTTGATCCTGGTGCAAGGTCTTTGAATCAGGGCAGGGATGATTGGCAGTTTTAAATGTTTCTGAGAAATAAGAAGCTGTTATTGCTACCTTGCCATTTTCTTTATGCAAGTACTGTGTTTATTTTCATCTGTCAAGCATTATACAGGCTCATGCTAAAAATAATTCTGTGTATCCAGTCAAAGCTCTCAGTATCTGGGAAGGAATTCTGGTTGACACTTATAGCTAGGCGATCTCGTCATTTTGCCGGAACCAGGTTTGCAGTACAATAATGTTTAAAAAGAATGAAGCTTACATAACCTAACTATGTCTCATCAGCTTACAACATTAATTTTGTTTATCATTGTGAAATACAGATTCTTGAAAAGAGGTGTCAATGAAAAGGGTAGGGTTGCCAATGATGTTGAGACCGAACAAATTGTTTTTGAAGACACACCAGATGAAATTCCACATCAGATATCTTCCGTTGTACAACATAGAGGATCCATACCTCTTGTCTGGTTTCAGGAAACTTCCAGGCTGAATATTAGGCCAGATATCATATGTAAGTTCTAGACTGTTAGTCTGTCATGCATTTGTCATCTATATGCTGACTCCAATGCTTCAATCACCTTGCTACCTGCAGTGAAACCGGATGTGGACTACAAGGCAACTCGCCTTCATTTTGAAAACCTTGCGCTTAGATATGGGAACCCAATAATTATCTTAAACTTGATCAAGGTGAGCGTAAGTGTGCAATACAATTAAATTAATTGCCATGTTGTCAGCCATTTGTTCCTTGTCATCAATCTGCTTCCTTGTATTTTTCTTAGACTCGTGAGAAGAAGCCTCGTGAATCTTTGCTCCGTGCAGAATTCGCAAAGGCCATACATTATATAAATAAAGCACTACCAGATGACAAACGTCTAAAGTTTTTACACATGGATCTTAGTAAGCTTTCTCGAAGGTAATCTACTGTTCCAAGTAAATATTTATATCTAAGCCATTAGGAGTACACTTTAAGCTTGTAGTTACTTGTAAATTGCCTACTGCATTAAGTACATAGTGCTATTTACAGGAAAGGCACCAATGTGCTTGCACTGTTGAACAAGGTAGCATCAGATGTGTTGGATCTAACTGACTTTCTCCACTGTGAGATAACTACACCAAAGTCTGAGGATGCTTCAAGGTAACATTTGCCTACTTAAGCGTCATGTTAAACTTCTGCCTGACTGCTGGAAACTACCAGATGTTATCTGTCACAAATGTTCCTTCATGTTGTACGTTTTTTGTAACATATTCGTTCGATAGATTAGTCAAAGTTGTGCCTTGGAGAACATTAGAACACACATATAAAACAACTTTCTCAACAAGTTGGAGTAACTCTGATCAGTAATCGCTATTTCGTCTTATCTTATTTTATCAGCTCAATTAGCAGTACTAATGCATGTTATTCTTCTTATATATGTATCACAGTGTAAAAGGAGCTGTTGCCAACTCAGATGATATTGAAAGCATTGAAGATCAAAATTTATGTGCGACTAAGCTGGTACCTCTTTTACTGCAAAAGGGTGTCCTCAGAACTAACTGCATAGACTGCTTGGACCGCACAAATGTTGCACAATTTGCATATGGTTTAGCTGCTTTAGGGCGTCAACTTCATGTGCTGCAGCTCAATGAAACCCCTAAAATTGAATTGCATGCTCCTTTGGCCGATGGTCTGATGGATTTCTATGAACGGATGGGTGATACGCTGGCTATTCAATACGGTGGTTCTGCTGCTCACAACAAGGTACTTACATAGTTCTATTTGCTGACTCCTTGGAGCATAATTTGTGCTTCCTCTACTGTGTGATACAACTCTTGAAATGGCACCTTTCTGTTTTGAAACACATGAATACTTCATTAAACCTTTATTGATGATGTTCTTATTTAATTATCCTGTTCTGTTTCTTTCAAAACGATTTTCTTTTGGAAGTGAGGTCGGTCATTGAATTTTTTTCTTCTATAATGTCCAAACTGCTTTTAATTTGTCTTGAGCTCTCAATATTACTGATATGCGCTACAGATCTTCTGTGAGCAAAGAGGCCAATGGAAGGCAGCAACACAATCTCAGGAGTTCCTCCGGACCCTTCAGCGCTACTACAATAATGCCTACACTGATCCTGAGAAGCAGGATGCTATAAATGTGTAAGCTTCTCGTGTCTGTATTACTGTATACATGTACAATAGACAGAGTTCTTGGAAAAAAAAATATATGACAAAACCATGGGAGAAGTTGGTATTCCACCAGTACATTACCACAAAAAGGTATGTCTGACTTCAAATTTGCAGGTTTTTGGGTCATTTCCAACCACAACAAGGAAAACCTGCACTGTGGAAATTGGATTCGGATCAGCATTACAACATTGGCAGGCAAGGAACTTTAACTGAAGAAACTGGGAGGTACTGAAGTTAATATTTTTATTAAGAAACTTTGTTCATAAAGTTGTAATAACCAGTACAACCTTGGCCTGTACTTAGACGGTTTACTGAGACAATCATATGGAGTATCAAAGATTCTGAGTAAATCTGACATTGTTCGCTTCTCAGTCCATATTATAAATGCAAAAGGTGTCAACACTTTATCTTGCCGTGGCTGTCTTTTTGCCCTTTTGAATTGAAAATTACTAAAGCTGAATTGCAAATTTTAATAGGGTCGTGACTCGTGAGAGCCTTTCATTTACTGCAGAAAACTTATATATTGATGTTCCAACCTAGAATTGATGTCAAGTGATATTTTTATAGAATATAATGTGTTGATTAGCTCATGGTCTAACCTATCTTTCTGTTAATTGCTGATATACTGATGTGTCGCCCAAGCTATCTAGAATCTATAATCAATTGGTATTTCTGCACTTCTGCCAATTGTAACTTTGTTAGATTAGTTTATTGGATTTTGAAATTTCCATATCTAGTTTAGTAACTTAAACATTTCATATCAGCAGACCATTCATACTTCGTTAGATTATTTTATTGAATTTTGAAATTTCCATGCCTAGTTTAGTAACTTCCACATTTTATATCAACAGATCATTTATAAAGAGGTCGCTGTCGGATGGTAATATTTTATGTGAAAACACTATACCTGTATCTGACTGTAATGTTGGAGAAAACAACATTGCAAACACAGAATTGCTCCCAATGCAACAATTGGATGATATTAGGGAGCCTTCTGATTCTGCACCAGAGATTATGTGTGACCCTTGCTCCAGGTGCGCCTTTTTTTGTTTGCAAGCAAATAGGTTATTGAACTTGGAAGATCCATAGACTTAACATGGACTAACTTTTTTTTTTCTTATCTTCAGTGCAAACTATAGCACTTTGCCTGGAAGACACTCAATTTCTGAAGAGCGCCAGAATTATTTGAAAAGACTAGGTTATCCTGAATTGCACTCTTCAAACTTTCTTGATCTTGATTTATTTTCATCTTCAGGAAATTCTTGTGAGGAGGAAATTTTTGAGAGGTAACATATATTGTGATCTATTTGTATATCCTACTGCACATATTATCATCCGCTTCATGTGGCAACTCAGTGGATTCTAGCTTAAACGATAGTAAGATGCTTTGAACTCATTTACAGGTCATCACTCATCAATTCACCCATGGATGTTGTCAGTATTGAATCAACTACGTCATACAGTGAACAGGGGCACACTGATGAGGTCAGTCTTTTCCCCTCTATTGTTTCTATTATATATTACACTCGAATTGCTCCGTTTCAGTTTTATCATCACATTCTTTCTTAACATCAGGCGTCTACTCTGTATATCTATCAATATCAGAACTTTCTTTTTCTTCTTAGCAGGGTAGAGATGACACAGATCTGTCACGCTCAAGCAGCCAAATGTCAGACATTCGTGACTACTCTGACCGCTTTGCACATTGGGTGGATAATGGAGGCATGCTTTGCTACTAGTGCTACAGAGTTGTCTTGGTGACATTTTGGCAAAAGGAGCTTCAAGAGCAGAAAAGTTCACAGCTAAAGCAAAAGGAAATGCTTAAAGTCTTCCTGCATCTGCTGCAAACATCTCATCATCAAATAGGCTGCCACGAACAAATGGAAGAAACTTCGACTTGGTTCCCCAGAGAAAGTGCTCAAAGATGACAACCCAATGCCAATGGGATTGAAACCATTCTCACTCGGTTCGGTTGGAGACTTGGGACTACAGGATTGAATTGCTATGGTGAAGAACAATTGACCATACTGAAGACAATAAATAGGCGAAAACACAATATCAGATTCTTTACAAGGGTTAGCTTAGTTAGAATATTTGGCAATATGTTATAGAAAAAGGATAAACAGAAAAAAGAACCTCTCAAATAAAAAGGAAAAAAAATGCTAACCCCTGCTGTTGTAAATATGTTATAGAATTATACTACATCTTTACCAATTTTTACTTAACTTCCTCTCTGTACTCTACTAGTCTACTGTTGTTATTTGCCTTCTTTCTTTGTCGCTCTTTGTACACACGCTAATTGATTTGTGAGACCATCCAATAGCGCACACAATAGGAGGAAATGGGTTGTGGACACAATGTTTCAGTCAGACTGATTGTGTTATCTTTCTTCAGAGATGTATGAAAATTGCACCTCCATGAACTATTTTCTTCTGGGGTCCTCGTAATGATTCATAGCAACTCTGATGAATACACTTTATCGTGCTATGTTAATATTCTGATTGAATCATTGGGCATTAATTAGTTCAAGAGAGGTGTTGTCAGATCGAAAAGTAGTTTATGTGAGAGAGCACGTTTGTTCAGGCGGGGACTAGAGAATTCAGTGCATTCACTTCTTGCGGATTTGTTTTATTTCGCCCATAAGTTTAACTTTCTCAAACTGTACAAGTATCAGATTTGACTACCAAACTTATATGATAACACGCAATTGCACCCAAAGGTTGAAATAAACGCTACAGAATAAACGAAGGCCAACGAGTATGAATGCTTAACATATACCACACATCTTGCCGAGCTTAACACTCACAGCAGTGTTGTTCAAAATAGGGACGGACAAACAACATGTTCAGCTAGAAAATCCTAAAAGCAGTAGATAGAGTTCATGGTGTAGCTATAGATGATTGCATCAGAATTTGGGATATTCATTCATATGCCTCAGGAAATATTTAACTTAAAAAAAGCTGCGGAAGACATCTCAGAGCGAGCGATCGCCTAGTCTAGTCCCAGCCTTGAGCAGTTGGCTGAGGTGCATTGTCCCAGCCAGTAGGAGCAACCGGGGGAACAACGGCGCCTTCCGCTGCTGCTACAGGTGCTCCTGCTTGATCCCATCCATCAGCAGCGGCAACGGGAGCTGTCATAGAAAAAAAAAGAAGGAAATGATAAGTTCAGGTTTGTAAACAGTGTCAATTGCAAACAATATGAGCTATCAGAAGGTCAGTTTTATTCGAATATTCTGACGATATTAGAACATTTAGCATCACAAGATAAAAGATTCGGAGGTCTACAACAGCATTATGATACAGGTGATAATATTTTATCAGAAGGGGACAAGAACAAACCTGGAGCTGAGCCCCATTCTGCACCACCACCAGCAGGGGGAGCAGCCACATCAGAGGTCCACTGGTCAGCAGGCCATTGTTCAGGCGCTGTGTAGTCAGTGATGGCAGCAAAGTCTTGTGCTGGAGCTTCCTCCTCGTGCTCCTTGGCCTCCTCGGGGTCTCTATAGAAGAACAGATCAACCTACAAAAGACATAATCATCGTATAAGCATACAAAGGACATGAAACTATCTTCATGAATGCACTTCCAATATAAATTCGAAGGGAGCAATAACACCGCATACCATGACATCCCACTTGTGGCCAGGGAGGATAGTACCCCTCATCTGCAGAACCATCCTTGCCAGGAGCCAGAACAGGCATCCAATACTGTTCCTCCCCTTGTTGTTGGCTGGGATGCCGATATCGACATACCGCATGGGGGAATCAGTATCACAGAAGGCAATGGTGGGGATGTTTCCCAGAGCAGACTCCTTGATTGGCTGCACATACATAATTCAGGACAAAACGATCAGTAACACCATCATGCCAAATTTCACCAATGTACAGCACTGTTAACATGGCAATTAATTTCACCTGGTGGTCAGTCCTCGGGTCAGTGAGGATGAGCAGACGCGGCTCGCTGAACGAGGTCTGGAGCTGATTGGTGAATGTACCAGGGGTATGCCTTCCGGCGATGGCGTGTGCGCCAGTGTACTGCGCGAACTTGAGGACGGCACGCTGGCCGTAGGGGCGGGCAGACTGGACAATGATGTCCTGTGGGTTCTCAATGGCGACAATCACCCTCGCCGCAAGCTGCAGCTTCTCCCATGTCTTGCCAAGATTGATGATGTAGATTCCTATCAATTGCAGAAACGATGTTCACTCACATATTCATATTCAACGTCCCATCTCAAATAACTGCGGCATATCTTATACAAATTGTAAGGCAAACTATCCCATAATAATTATAGCTAAACAAACGCAGATCATAGCTAACTAGCAGTACATTTCTACGACAGTGAGCACCATGCCATAATAATTCTCTCTGAAACAGCAAGTTGGCTACTTGGGCAAATCTAAACTAGTACACAAACATGAACAAGGTGAGCACTATGATACATAAAAGTATAGAACCATTCGTTCTACTTGGGAAATCTCATGGCAAGAAGCCAAGAACATTGCAATCGCTAGCTATAAGCAATCAACGCAAGCGCGGAGGTGCTTACCATCAGACCGGCGCTTGAAGACGTAACGCTCCATCTGGAAGTCGCAGTTCTTGGTGCCGAGGTGGACGTCGGCGGCGAGCATCATCTGGATGTCCTGCTCCTTCTGCGACAGCGCCCGCACGGCGCCTCCGCCTCCAGCCGCCGCCATGGTTGATACGGTTGCGAGTGGCGCGCGTAGGGGAGGAGAAGAGAAGGCTAGAGCTCGAAGCAGAGGAGAGTGGCGGCGCGAAGGGGAAGGGAGGAGGGTGAAGACGGAGGGATCTTGTGTCTTTATCTGCGCCGCCTGAAAACCCTAATCGATTGATTCTCCATGGGCCATGGTGTAGTATGGGCCGGCCCAAGTTTGTGTGAGCCCATGTAGGCAAGTATGTTTTGCACAAAGGCCCCTGTTTTCAACTGCTATGATATAGTAGTACCATTGAGAACGATAAGGATTTTTTGAAAAGATCCCTGTATCGACGGCTATCAATACTCAATAAATGCATATTTGTTTTGCATTTAAAGTCAGAGGGACACGTGTTAGACTTAAATATCACTATATCCTATTGGATATGCACTGTTGACGATGAGTAATCGTTGCGGTCTTGTCGCAACAGAAAGATCGAGTTGTGCCCAAATCTGCTATGCAAAATTTTGCTCTGGCCTCATAAATATTTTGCCAACAATGTAACAACATCATGGCGGAATGCTTACAGAACCATAACTCAGCAGATATGACGCTCTGATTGACAGTAGTAATTGACTGGTTGGTGTTACTCGTTTAGCTAAAATAAGCATATCAAAATGCAGTACATCATAGAAGAGAAAATACAGGCTCCCAGAGTATCTTCACTCGCTCGAAAGTTCTGTGATGTAAAACTCTGTTGGTCTGGTTGCTGAATCAGCTAAGGACTGGGAATATGCGAGTTACGTGCTCAAAGGGAACAGTTTCAGCTGTGTTCTTCTTGAGCTCGGGGTGATTGAACTCGTTGCGTGGAAGGACAATCAGTTGAGACCGTGCACCCTTCTCGATTACCCAACCTGAGTTTGCAACATGGTGCTCCAGGAACTTGTCCAATGCAAGACCCTCGATGTTGATGGCCTGAAAAGAAAAGCTATCAGCTGCAAAAACAACAAGATATAATCCATGTACAAGAATTACACACCTAATTATAGTCAACAGAATTTGGGTAATGAAGTGGCAAGAATATTTGCAGCTTTCATCTATTATGATGGCAAATACCACCATGATTCATTGATCCACTAAGCTTTACAGCACAAAAAATAAACACCTTGTATAAAAGCCTATGCCCTCTCCCTTCAAGACTGACATAATTATTTTTGGAAGAAAATATTCACCTCAGCGAGAACAGGCCTAGGAACTTTCTGGTATGTCAAGGAGAGCACATGTATCGCATAGGATTGGATTGCCTGTTCAAAACCTGCAAAAGGATTAGTGGTTAGTAAACCTTCATACAATTGCCATAAGATAGCATCCAGTTGAATATAAGTTTTGTAAAAAAATCCATGTATAGTTCCTGTTAGGTTAGAAAGAAAATGATGTCCACAGGCAGCGCATAGCAGGCACCCTTTTCTCATAGGAAAGAAATGAAAATAGAAAACAAAAGTTAGCACAAGATACCTGCTTGATATGTTAATACAGTACCGACTCCAGTAGGAAACTAACACGGATTAATTTGATTTGGGCATGAACACATAAATTCTGATACTAACGCACAAAATTACTTTCCAAAATATGAGTTGTGAAAGAAAATGCTGGAATGCAGTAGCCAGAAAAACTGCAGTTCATTGCAACCAAATTGTTCAGGAAAATGGGAAAAAGAACATCATAATCATCTAGCTTGCAACAAGTGCACTTGACAATATTGACCAAAATATGGCTCCAAAAGGATGTATATATACCTGGAACAACATCCAAAATGTTGCGGTTCTTTGCTGCCTCATCCCAAAACTGACGGAACCTAGCAGTCTGTAAGGAAGTCGATCAGGAGGTTAACAGTCGATATATCACTAGTTGTTCAACAACTATACAAATAGTTAAAGTCAGGTACATACCTCCAGGTAGTGAGAAAGAACTATCAATGTCTTGAATTGTTCCTCCATTTGCTGAAACAAAAAGAGCATGGAAGAGAAATTCCACATGATAACAGAACATTTTCAGGGCTCAACAAAAATTGAGCAATATTTACAGCTATAATCAACAGAATAGATCAAGTATTCGAGTCTAATATCTCGTACGTCTCTAAGACTAAACAGGTAAAGCCTTCTCCTTTGAATTAAACATTTAAATTCCTAGACTATGGTGAAATATACTTATTCCTGACTATAAGTTATGTTATATATTGCACATCTCTAGGAAAACATATTACATATCCAACAATGTTATTTCAGGTCAATTTCACAATCACCAAATAGTTCGCTGGGTATTGGTGCACAATTCAAAACTTCTTAATTCTATATAGTCTTAAGGATGCATCCACAATAGCGTTTCATTGGACTAAAGCTATTTTTTATGGGATATAGGTAAGGTGTGCATTTTTTCCATACCACATGCTCCGGAATTAAGAATAGGCACAAGCTGAAGTCAGGGCCTGGCATTGCCATGAGAGCCTGTAGATAGAGCATACAGACAGTTGGAAGTGAACCATGAAAAGCATTATTATTTATTAATAACAGTAACAATGTAACATCGCTTGTTATCTGACCTTAACCAATATGCGAGCTACAATCTGCACACTCAACCTTTCTGGCTCAAACTGCAAAGGGAAACGCATCATTAAACAAACATATAACTGGAGTCATAGTACAAGTAAAAGAGGTTTGTACAGAGATGGATTGTCACCTGGTACAGACGAAGAAGGCTGAGATTTGCATCCAAGTTATATGTTTGGTTGGAAACCTATGCAGAAGGAAAAGGTTGGTAAACTTGAAAGGATTGGAACATGGAAAGAAAAAAAGCTAATGATGTAATAGAACTGATGACCTATGAAAGATGCATGTGCATGCTCACAATAGCTAGAGCCTAAAACCAATCTGTTGAGTTTGTTACTTTAAATATCATATGCCAAACACCATACAAATATCTTGCCAACTTTCATGACCAATGGCCACAGATATAACCAATTCAATGTCCATTACTTAGTCTCCCCACTAATTCAAATGAGTGTCAAACGGATGGTTGATGTTCCCAACAGCAAATATTTCTCCTTATACAGGATCGTACTTGACATCTGGAACAGAGATGGAAAACATAGCCTACCTAATCTCCATAGCATCCGAAGTTACGGACAGTTTCTTTCACACACCATAGAACCCCAGGTTACTACTGGCCTCCTGCTAAAAGGTCCAAATATACTCGAAACTTCCACTGGCCACTAATTATATTGCTGCCACTCAATTCACAACTTCCCCGCAACTAAGAACTTATCTACAATATGCCCGTAAACACCAGAGTTCCTCTATTCTACTATCTCCGTTTTGCTCAGCAATCAAGATGATTTCTATCTGAGAATCACCGTAGTTTAACATTCTGTATACCAATACCATTATGCACATGTAACGCGAGACGTCGCTAGTTTCATCACAACAACAGCCCAACACTGCGTAAATTCCAACGATCACATGAGAAAATCAAAGACGGGGAATAAGGAACCCGTGTCTAGGGTTTACCTGGTCATTGACGAATCCCTCGAGGTCGTTCAGGATGTCGGGGTTGTAGGGGTTCACGGCGACGAGCTCCTCCACCGTGTAGCTCTCCGCCTCCTGCTCGTTCGCCATCGCCGCCGGTCTCGGGAAACCCTAACGCTGGATGCTAGATCTCGCGCCGAGAGGGGAGAAGAGAAGTGGCGGCGCGGCGGAGGGGGAGGCGATGGAGAAGGGTTTTCGGGTTCGTGCGAATTTGTCGTTTAAGTCCCTCGAGTGTCCTTATATTCCGTGTGGCCTGTGCGGGGGGTTGGATGCAAAATACACCGGAAATGCGTATGGGTCCTCCGAAGGCTTGGCTATTTCATGAACACCCACCCGAAACAGATCTTTCGCATTCCCAGTCCCTACAGTGTAAAGCTTACACTGACGCGTGGGCTTATGGACAGTGGGACTCATATGTCATTGGTAACTGCTCAGTGGATTGCAGAGGATCTCATTCTCTATATCGTGAAGAGTACCAGATCCTAATGTGGGGCATGTCCAATAATAAATTATTAATGTAAGTATAAAGTGTAACATTAAATTTTTATCTATGTGGAAGAGAAAGAAAGAAGATGTATATTATTACCTCCATTTCATAACGAAAGATGTTTTGATTATTTTTCTTGTAAATTTGACGCTCGTTTTATTCAAAAATTAATTTTATTTTTAAGGACATACACTTAAGAGATAGCGGCGGTAAATAATTACCATTATAGCACGTCTGTCTCGGACATGTTTATTTTCAATACGCAAATTAATCTTATTTTTAAAGACATACACTTCTATAACAAAACAACTTATTATACATCATGTCTCGTATATTGTCTCTATGGCAGAAAATTACTTACAACTTTATCTCAACCACTAAAAATTTCCTTAGTCGCCTTTTAGAAAAACGGAACTGCCAAGTAACTGTCAATAGTTTTGTTAGAGAAAAAGTAGTTGATCTTTTGAACTGTTAGATCGCTTCACGATTCGTGCAAACCAGTGCATGGTATGCTAACCAAACAAATATTAATGCTTTCATTAGAGTTACATATAATATCGCTGTAACTACAACGTAAAATGTAATTACATTATAACAATATATGATAACTATACTATAGTTATATTTGGGTATTTTAGTTGGTACTTCCTCGGTGACCAGGTTACAAGAAAAAATATGTAATATTTATTTGTATCTTTTACACACTACACGAATGTGGTTGTCTCACAAATTGAAAAAAATAAAACGTCTTATATTATAAAATGGATATAAAATAGATGTAGTATTTATTTGTATCTTTTACACACTAAACGAAACGAATACGGTTGTCTCACAAATTGAAAGCTTGCAAAGTCAAAAAACTTCCACACATACACAAACTTTGCACAAGCAACTGCCCCTTCTCTGGCAGAGCATAGAGTGAACTAGGGAAGAGGGTACTGCACAATGCACGGTTGCAGCTAAAAAACACCAGAAACTTGATGTCGTGCCTGGTTCAATATGCCAGTATGCCACAATCTATCGACGTCTGGCCCACATGTCATCCTCACAAATTTAGGGGCATATCATACCTAGTGCAGAGTTGAGACTTGAGACAAGCTCAAACATTCAGAGAATCAGAGTTGAGCAAAGATTATCATCATCAGTCGAGCAGCAGATTTCAGCCTCTCTGATCGATCACAAGCCTGCATCTCCGCTCATAAACCTGCCTCATTCGCCTCTCGAGCTCCCTCTGCACCGCGGCGATCTCCTCCATCTCACGGTCGCATTCAGAGATCCGCGCCGCCGTGTCGCAGCACTGCATCTGCATCACCATCATCGAATCCTCCATTATCTCCATGGTGGTGACGACCTCATCGGATTTGGGGGGCAGGTTGAGATCGATGCCGATGCCGATGCCGATGGCCCAGCTGCTCCGGCGGTGAGGGAAGTTGAGCCTCGCGGCCTTCCCGCGGATGCGGCGGGCTTCGCGGTCGTAGGCCATGGCGGCCTCCTCGGCGCTGCCGTGCGTGCCCAGCCAAATCCGGCGACCCTTCGCCGGATCCCTGATCTCCGCCGCCCATCTCCCCGACGGCCGGCGCCGGACTCCCCTGTACTTGTTCTTCTTCCTCGTCTTTCCGCCGCCGGCCGCCGGCACGCGACGCTGCGGCTTCGAGATCAGCGAAACTGACGGTGATAGAAGAAGAACAAACAGCAGGAGATCGGTGTAAGTTTGGGTGAAAATTCTTCAGAAAAGACGGCAAATTTCCTCGTGGGGAGAAATAAAAATCTGATTTTGGAGTTCGTGGTTTCATATCGTACAAGCAAAGGAAGGGGCCTTGGATTTGGATGACACATCCAGAGCTTCTTCTTGTTCGCTGTCGGAAAGCTCGAATTCTGTGTCGTCGTCGTCGTTGAAAAGCTCGAATTCTGCCTCGAATTCGTCATAGGAGGTAGAGGAAGCATTAGCTTTTCTCTTCCAGGAGGTTCTCCTCCCGGAGCCGGAGGAGGAAGCCTCCGGCAAGAGATCGGCGGCCGTCAGCCTCCGGCGAACCCTCGCCGGGATGAATTCGGCGAGGATCGCGCCGCCGCACATGCCGTGCTCTTGTTTCTTTCGTCGAGATTTCTTCGCTTGTGATGATGTGAAGTGTTTTAAGGCGGGAGATCAAGTGGTAAATAGGAAGGGGAGTCGTCGGCTGATGTGATTGGGCTGTGTTACTGTGTACTCTCCGTGGGCTGCTTTTGTGTTTCTTGCTTCCCAATCTTGTGGGCGCCGAAAGTCTGTGGGCTGCCACATTATCATCGGTTCGTCTTCTTTAAAAAAATGTGGCAAAAGTGGATTGGGAGGTTTGATTGAATGTTCAATGTTGTAGACTTCATTGGCACAAGTTCAGACTTCAGTATGTGTGGATATTTTCTGAGATTTTATTCAAGGATCAATTTGATGATATGAATATACAACATTTTGTAAATCTTAATTTCTTAGTCACTTAGACTCTTTTTTTTTCTCTTTTTATATGTCTCACTAGTATGTGGAGCCCAAATTCTGTCCAATGGATTTCTGATATGATGCCAGAAAAAAGGAATTTGGGCTCCACATATTTTTCTGTCATAATATGTGATTTCTTAGTCAAATATTAAAACTCTGCATTTGATGATATAATGTTTTTTTTCTGGAATACATGATATGATGTTTTTAGTATGTCTTTCTGACATGTGAGTACGGGACATAGCCCTTAATCCTATCCACGTGCACATAATTTTTTTTCTAAATATACCCTCCAAATGATACAGTCAGAATTTTCTAAAGTGAACCATGTAGATGCTGTCATGTATTACATTAGTATAGCACAAAACAGTAGGAAAGAATACCATGGGCTCTTTTTAGCCCACAGCCTGTCTTTGAGGTTTACCGTTGGTTTGTTGCATTCCCACAGACTTGCATCAACTTCTGAAATTTGGAGCCTCAACCATGAGGAGTAACACTAGTATAAGACCAGCCGTTTGTCCTCATTTGCAGAAAGGGATCGGAACCCTTCGATTTGATACTATTAGGCATAGCACCATGTCGTTTGATTTCTACTTATAGCATCCCAAATTGGTACATTTCTGGTTTGCTCTATCGTTTTTAGGATGCATAGTCTGTGCAATGTGATTTCCGAACTCAAATCTGAACTCTGAAGGCTGTTGTTTCCAACAAGTGCATTGGTTCAGCAGCGATCGGTGATCTCTGTTTTCACATGTGAGTGATCTTATTTTCTCTTTTGACAGGAAGCATATGTGGGTGATCATCTGATCTTCTTTTGTTTTGGCAAAGTTTTGTTAAATGGTGTACTAACAAATTCTTGCACAAGCACAAAGTCCATGTGTTGTTGATATGCAGCTGTTCACGTTCCACCCGGGGGAAATGAAGACCAATCGGAGAAGTTCTATCTGTTGATGCAATTTAGAATCAACCCAAAATCTAGAAAGTAGTTCCTGGCTATATGCAAATTCAGAGCTGCTTGCAATCCCACAACCACAGGCATGACCAATTAGTATTTGTTCTCCATGTAAAAGAAGTTAGGAGCTGGTTATGTTGGAAATGATTCTTCAGTTTCTTCTATTCCACCCTCTTTGATTCATAGGAAAAACATAGAAAATTTAGAGGATTTAAATCCTATAGAAAAAAAATCCTAAGGAGATGTTTGAAACAGGATTGAATCCTATGCATTCCTTTAAAATTCCTTTGGAATGGACAATCCTATGAAGATTTTGGAGGGAAATAATTGAGGTAATACCTCATGTTTTGAATCCTTTGTCTCTTGCAATCCTTTGTTATTCTTGTGTTGCAATCAAACACTTATTTTGAAGTATTCCTGCGGTATTTTTTCTATTTATGTGTTTTGGGTTTCCTGTATTTCAAAGGGCCTCTCATCTAGCAGGTATTCTTATGCCAAAGAGAAGCTAGTGCCGATCTCCAGCCAGAAAACAACACCATCATCAAGAGGACCGAAGATTCTATCCTTATTTTTATTTTTAGTATTTTTACCGTGCTTAAGCAGATACCAAGAGGTATTAAAATTTTAGAGTAAAATTTGGTATCTCCTTGTATATAAGAGGTACTGAAGTACCAAATTTATATTGAAAAAACGGTAGCTCTCAGTACATTCTTAATAAACTGTAAAATTCCTCTATATTTCTTAATGTAGAGAGGAAATTATTCAGATAGTGGAACAGGTTCAAGTAGCAATTTGAAACTCAACACTACTTTTTATCAAGATCAAATGAACAATGTATATATGGCAGATCCAATCTTTAATGGAGAATCATGGACCACCGAATTGGGCCATCTTCCCGGGCTAAGCTATGCATACAGTAGAATACTAGAATATATGGCTAGCTGCAATCATGCAAGTGTGCAACTAGCAGTTTTCTTAAGGAGAGGTTGGGTAACATGTAATGGTCCTGATGCATAATGGCATGGCACTCTACTTGCATGTAAACAATACTAGTCCTTGAAGACATTGCCAAGTTCTCTCCTCTTCCTCATTAGGTATTTGCCTTTGCTTGCTGTGTATGCACCCTTCAATTTTTATATTTGCTTGAGAATCCTGCAACCCAACTTAATTTGGAACTTAGTTGAGCGCAGTCGCTGTCATAGCCTCATCGAGGAAAGAAAGATAAGAGCAATTTGTGCAAATTGCTTCCTAAAATATCATTCAGCTGCCCACAAAACCACGGTTTCGTACGGCGCCCACCGAATTGCGCGTCGGTTTTCATAATCCTGGTACTGTTCCTGAATAAAAAGTCTTGCTGAAAATGACATTTTTTTGCAAGCGGCAACATAAGACATGAGATCAAATTTTATGGCAAATAGGACTGCCAGCAGATAGGAAAACCGTACATATTTTCAGAAAAAAGAATTTTGTACAATTGTTTTCTGAACATTTACAGGATTGCTATTTAGCAAATGAGCAATTCAGACCATAAAAAATGCTATCTGTCTCTCCTCTCTATTTCTTTTGCAGCAGTTGTAATCCAAACAAAGCAAAATTTCAGTTGTACAAATCCAAATACAATACCACTGGACTGAATCCAGCAAATTATGATATTCTTACACGATCCAACTCAAATGACATGATCAGAGGATGGATCTGTGGTACATAAACACCGAGAGAACCGGGGTACACAAACTTATTCGACATCAACAACCACGACCACGATAATTGACGGTATTGCCGACATGATCGATTTCATAGGACTATTGACCATCAATACGACGACCCCGTAAAAGCATCCAAATTAAAAGTACATAACATACATAAATATATAGTTTGATCATAATAAGATCGGCGTTACAATTTCAGAATCTAAAACAAACACAAACACTGCAATATAATTCAGTAAACAAGCAAGCTACGATCAGCTGCACCCACCGACCGATCCTCCCGTTAAACATTCATCAACGACGAAGACGACGACGTGATTAACCTGAAATGGTATCTGATCAAGATCATCCTGATGAACAGATCGTCGATTTAGCTCTATCCAAAATGATGTAACAAATTGAGATCGACGCTTACAAGTGCGTGCGTGCATGCACAAACTGCATCACATGGATTGGCAAATTCAGAAAGCAGAGCCGTCGATTGGGAACTCGTCGAAGCTCCACAGGTTGACGCTGCTCATGTCGTTGTTGTTCGCGCTGCCGGCGTCGCCGCCGGCGAAGAGGCTGTCGATTGATTCGTACCCGTCGGAGTACGGCAGCTGGAACAGCATGAACGGGTCGAACTCCAGATCGTCGGCGAATCCCATCGTCTCGCCGCCGCCGACGCTCCCCTCCGACGAGTCGTCGGACGTTCTCATCTTCTTGGCAAGGCTCTCGCCGGACTCCGATGTCGCGAAGCTGTCAGTGAAGGAGCTCGCCGGCGGAGGAGGCGCGACGGCGGCCGTCGTCGTCAGATCAACGAAGCTGCCGGCGAAGAAAGGCACCGCCGCTGTCTCAGGCGGCGACAATTCGCGCTTCATCCCTGCCATCGCCGGCGGCTGTTGCTGCTTCTTCGCGGCGGCGCGGCGAGGGCGCGCGGCGGCCGGCGCGGCGGTGGTGGGGAAATTGACCTTGGCCTTGCTGCCGCGGAGGCGGCGAGCCTCGACGTCGTAGGCGCGGGCGGCTTCCTCCGGCGTATTGAACGTGCCGAGCCAGACACGTGTCCCCTTATGCGGGTCACGGATCTCCGCCGCCCACTTCCCCCATGGCCGCTGCCTGATTCCTCGGAAGTGACGCCTCCCCTTCTTCTTCTTCCTCGCCGCCGTCCTCGCCGTCTTCCCCTCGTCGTAGCCGGCGGCGACTTCACAAAAAAAAAATCCAATCTTTCCGGTGAGATCAAACCCAAAACGCAAGAATCAACCGTCATCGCGTGTTCCCGGAGATTGAACACGAAACGCACATGAAATATTGTAGGGTTACCTGGAGATTTGGAGGTGAACACGAAGTCTACTTCGTCATCGTCTACGTCGTCGAGGTCGAAGTCGTCGTCGAACTGCTCGAAGGCGGCCTCGAAGTCGTCGATATCGGCGAAGCTCCGTTGATGCCGCTGCTTCTTGCTGCTTTTGCCGGCGCCGGCGTTCTTGCAGCCCGCCGGCCAGAGGTGGCCGGCGGTGACCCGCTTCGACGCCGCCGCCGCGCGCGACGGCGGCGGGATGAACTCGGCGAGGATGGCGCCTCCACACATTGCTCGCGGTTTGGGCCTCCCACTTCTCTTCGACCTTTTTTTAACGAGTTCGTCGTGTTTTTTTATATAAGTGCGTTGCGAAATTGTGAGCGAATGCTCTGTTCTTGGTCACCGAGGGAGGGAAAATATATACGTTTACAAACACAAGCTTGGATGTGTTGGCGGATGACATGGAAACGGCGTCTTGGATGACTGGCATGCCACGTGGCACGCACGGATGGCCTCAAGCTGACGTGGTATGTCTACGTGGCATGCCGTATCTTTGCCACGTTGTAACTCCTCTAAATATTTGAACCGCATGGGAAAAGAAATAAAGACAAACCAGCATTTTTTTTCATGTAATTTTCTGCAAGCTAGAATTTAATGTAGAATTGCATTACTGTGGCAATTTCTAGGCTCGTATAGCGAACGGCGTGGTCTCTTTATTTATCGTGATAATGTAACGAGCAAATTAGAGACACAAGCCTAGATTTTTTTTTCTTAGAACCACTCCTTCACTGTTTATAGTGAAATGAACTTATGAACTCATAGAAGCACCTCCCTCTCACAATAAGCACCTGATAGAAGTACTTTTCCTTCAAACCTATACTCTCGCTCAACCTCGCATTAGATTCACAGAGATCAAATCTTTATCGGCACACTCGACAAGCCAACGAACTCAACAGATCTTTATCGGCACACTTGACAAGCCAACTCAAACATGATAATTTTGGAAAGATGGATGCGTGGTCTACACGAACTACCACTGTCCAAGTGGCAGGATATTTTACATGCCTAATCTGCAATGTAGTCATGATCAACATGTGTCCTCAACTTCTGATGGGCTGATCTATTGACTTGAAAAAAAGACCATTCCACGCTAGCTCTTGAGGCCTAGGAGAATAGAACTGCAAAATTTCCAAACAGTAGTACATATATGACCATATACACAATACATTTACTATTACTGAATGACAATAAAAGCAATCAATGCAGAACCCTCTGTCAAAAGTCATCGGCTACTGATATGAAACACTGTAAATTTCAATCTAAGAACTCGGAATACTAAGAGGTTTATAGACTAGGACCAAATGTTGTCCCATTATACCGTAAGGACACCCGTAATGGTTGTCTATAGACTCTCTATAAGATTATAGAGATTTTTGTCATTCTTCTCTCCTACATGAAAGAGATTAAATGAAGAAAAAGAACATGACTATCTACTAACCTGAAGAGAGTTTATAGTGAAAAACGAGACAAGAGATTAAATAAAAAGAGGGTGAAGATAAATTGTTGTCATTTATATATGCAGTTGTAAATATCCGTGTAGACATACCATTGAGATGATTTACTACTAATCTAGTCTTTAGTGGAGATGTACATGTTTTATAGATAGCACCTTACTTACCATTGAGGATGTCCTAAGTGCAATTAATGGTTCATGTAAAACTTTAAAGGTTACTTAAGTATAGCACTCTCCTTATAAAATGGTACTAGTATTATTTTTAAACGACTACAAGATATAAGGCAACAAGCAAATTGGGAACATCATTTTCTTATAACCACTCATTCACTGTTTAAAATACAATGTCATCTCATTATCTTAAAAAAATACAATGTAATCTTTTTCTTCATTACAGTTATAGTGAAATACTGAAATCAACTTATGAACTCATAGAAGCACCTCTCTCACACTAAGCACTTGATGGAAGCACTCCCTTCAAACCTACTCTCTCGGACTGGGATTCCCTGACTTCACTGTTCACTGCAGTCAGTGGCTGACATTGGACAAAAAAACACTAGGTCTCACATGTCAGTCACTGTGTAGTAATTGCATGATGAATAGTAAAGTCAGAGGATCCACTTCCCTCTCGCTCAACCACACATTAGATCGATTCACACAGACCATATCTTTATCAGCACACTCGGCAAGCCAACTCAAACATGATAACTTTGGATAGATCGATGCGGGGCCTACACGAACTAACCCTGTCCAAGTGGCAGCTCAAGTGGCTGCCCAAGTGGTAGCCACCAAGTGGCAAGATATTTGCAAGCCTGATCTGCAATGTGTAGTAGTCATGATCAACATGTGTCCTGAACTTCTGATGGGCTGATCTATTTGGAAAAAAGACCATTCCACGCTATAGTACACGAACGTTCAACTTTCTTTAGCGATGAAGTTAGGAATTTATCATTGAGTCTTCGTATTAGAGTAAACATTAATAGCCGGTGAAAAACATCAGATAAGTAAAATCCTATGAATATTGGAACTAAAAATTTTGTAAATTTATAAAAGAATTTGCTAGAGATAGGTATTAGCATGAGCAAACTACATCATGACCAATTCACAAGTCTAAACTTAACTTTATTTGAGAGAAAAAAAATGACAGATTTTAGGTTAAAAGTGTCCTTAATTATTTGCCCGGAATTTATCTTTTATATGTTGCTCCTAAATGAGTTGAGTTCATACTTAAGAATCGGTGATAATGAAATTCATGACTATTATTTAGTTGTTTTTAAAATGAATTTAATAGCTTTTAGCTCTGTTTTTTACTGGATATATCATTTGTATGATATAAAAAAGGCTATAGGTACATAATCTTACGTATTTGGAGGAGCTTTTGGCTTCTTCAAATTCTCCTAGAAATTATAGTTGCCAGAAGCTTTCCAGATAATTCAAATCTTGGCTTAGCTTATGATAATATGTAGTTAGATAAACTAACAAATCAGAAGCTGAATAAGTTGGGTTTTGCAGCTTCTCAGTAGTTGCTTCTCAAAACCTTAAGCTTCCCAAATAGATCATGATAAAACTTATATCAAATATTAATGTGGCTTACCTTTAGTAAATCTAGATTTTTTACAACACTCCATTGAGAACTTTATTTGTAAGGATTTCCTTTTTTTAAGACATGTATAGATGTACGCGTGAAAGAAAAAGAACGGTCGACTTACCTGAGCATCATGCATGCATGGAATCTTGTCCATTCTCTCTCCATGTCCCTGGCTTGTGGCGGACACATCCAGGCAACCAAGCCAGGCTTCGTCCGCGTCACGGTCCACTCCCTTTGGTTTGGCCCCCCAAATAATCAACTCTAAAAAGGACGGCTAATTGCGTCGTCTCGCGATAAGATTTGAGGAACAAACTTGGGTTTGTTTAGAGTGTGCCACTACCGATCTGTTTCTTTGCGTTTTAGGTCTTAACAAATCATCACCTTGCAAAGTATGCAAATCAGCACAAAGTTAATTATTTGACACCATTTCTGCGGGAGCATGGCACTGTACATTGATTTAACACCGAGCTTTAGCTTACGCCGAGGAAGAAAATAAAGATTGATCTCATCTAAAACCTAAAGCAGTAAGCTAGTACTGCGCCGAGCGGTTTCAGCTGCTTTATTATGGTTACTTAGTTTTGGGCAAATAAGATGGATCGGTTTTCACCTTAATTATAAACAAGATCAAGCAAACTCTGCTAACAATTAGAACATCAGATTTGCGGACTAACTTCAATCCACAAAGGATCCTCAATGCTATGCTAGGTCAAGCTGATTACTCAGCAATGATGTCACACTTCCAAAAAATAAAAATTACTTTCTTCAATGACAACAAAAATTCAGTTTAAAGTAGCTGGAGAATAGATCAACAACAAAGCTAAAGGGATTAGGGCAGATGAATAGACTAATTAGCATTGTTAATGTCCACCTACCACTTTTTTAAGCATGTCTCCTTCCCAATGCTTTTGTGTACTTCTGGCCATTTTTTAGGAGTGATTGATGGATCCTCGAATAGCAAGTTCAATGCTCTCTTAGAATATATGGCTCGTGGTCACCACGCTCCACTTACTCGGCAAAGCAACAGGTATGATTAATCAAATGACGAGCTGGTTCTAAGGAAATTAAAAAAAAGTTACTAGAAGAAGATTCCACAGCCAACATGACTGTGTTCAGCTTTTCAGGGTAACAATTCGGTGGCTAATATCACCCATTGACCCCGTAGAAGCACACTGTTCATGAATAAGTATCGATCGAACATGTATACATACAGTCGTGACATTTAAATTCTTTTCTTGTGATATCTCAAATATTAATGTTACTATCAACTATACTGCAATTTTCTCACCATGTGAATGCACACTCGTTCCTCCACATCAATCCATGTAATGGTACACACATGTAGATTTTTTTTTTTTGTAACTAGTAAAATTGTAATATGCCAAGTAAAAATTTGGACAATTATACTGAGATAGTTTGAGATATCAATAGAATATACATAGATAAGATGATAAAGAAAGTGACATGCATAAAAAAAATAACAGTTCATTCTGGATGTAATCAAAACAATATGGTTCATTTCCTCCTACATGATCGACTTAGCAAATAAATGGATGTCGGAAGCAAGAGTAGGAGACTCGGTAGTCTAGGGAGCTTAAGAGGCTCACTTCTTTTGATAAAAATCATCACATCCACGGTTCTTTACTTTACCATACCACTAAGCTAAAACGACAACCATTATCGTCAGCAAGTTCTCTAAAAAAATGTTTTGGTTTCAACCTAATTGAGCTAAACATGCTTGTGTCGGCTATTCTATATTTGGCTCACTTGACCAGAATAATTACGGCGCACATATAGGTATATTTTCAATCATGTGCACATCCCCAAATCCATCAACACAACCGCAACATTGTTCAAACCCTGGTATTCTAAACTAGCGGTATGGTTTTTCGTAAAAAAAAAATAATGTATGTTAAAGTTGTAACATCATACTTTTTCCATGTGATGAGCTGGAGAGCATATATCTGCTACTACATAATTCTTTTAGAAAATACAATAATATTCGTATTTTATATAGCCATCAAAACTATCATAAAACCACGGTTAAAGACAATGAAACCACGGAGAGAACCGCTTTTCTTGCAGAAGATCATAGGGTTGGGGATGTGCTACATGCCTACATAGTAGAATACCTAGACCCCCATCTTCTCACAGATCAAAACTTCTTTCCTACCCATTCCTCTTGGATAAACACAATTCAACAGTACCAATAGTATTTACTCCTTCAGTCAACAGTACCAATACTCCAATAGTACTCCTCTTGAAGTATACTCAGTCATCTGTATACCACAGAGGCATAGACTAATGCGTGCAAAAGGGACAAAATGGCGCAACAGAGGATTGGATGAGAGTCACCACATAAACAGACAGATATGATTAGCACGGCCTATGTTAGGCTCCCATCACATCTTGCCAACGGGAAAGAATAAATGCATCTCCCGTGTGTTTACAGCGACAATTAATCGAAAGTCGTTAGCACTTGGCATTGCCTTTACCCCAGAGCTTTTGCTTGTGGCCACGCAACTTGTGGCTCAACTTGCGCCGGGACAAAAGGAGATAAGAACTTGTTGTGTTATTGTTGTAATAAGTTGTTGTACTGCAACCAAAACGTACCTGAGGAAGTACACACGCGTGGGTAGTACGAGCTCCATTGAACTTGTGGCCAAAACGCACTGATCTCTCAATCAAAACGGGAGAAGACGACCTTGCTCACATTACCAAAAGTTGTTTTAAAACAGAGAAACTGTGAATGTGAAAGGTGTACTACCATTTGGAAGGCTACCAGCCTATCAATTGGAATACAATCAAAGGGTGACTGATAGCATGACACAAACTATGGTAGATAAATTTGTTATTGATTTATTAGCCGCAAGCTAAAATTTGATTTAAAAACCTTTTTGGAGTTATTTCATTGTAATCTGTTTAAACACTCGATTTTGACCGGTTGATTCTTACTGAACTTTCAGATTAACCGTGTTGTTTGGGCCTGTTGGGTTATAATTCGTACAGCCCGTCAAATAATTTTATGCAGTCCATCAGGCCCGGTTCCTTTCAAATTGCCGCTTCAGGAATGTACATAAAAGGTTAGGCAGAGTAAACATCTATAGCTTGCATACAATCAAACAGCACATATATACATAAACGACACGAGAGCTACAGACTCGAACAACACACACAAACATGAAAAATTCGATCAACTTATAATTAAACTACACACCATTACAAACTAGCAGGAGCAGGACTGCTTTATGGCAAACGTTTTACAATCAGTACAGTACATCAATTAAAGTGCAAGACGAGTCTAAGCTAGGCAACGCCTAATTATAGTACGTGCCGTCATCGCCAAAGCTCCAGAGCCCCATCATGCTCTCGCCGGCGACGTTCACGTTATTCCCGGCGTCGCCGCCGTCCATCAGCGACGCCCCGAACAACGCGCCGCCGTCGTCGAACATGTCGCCGAACAAGAACGGATCGTCGAACATGAGCAGATCGCCGGCGCCGCTATGATTGTTACTATTATTATTATTATCGTCGATCGACGACGCGGTGATCACTTCTTCGTCGCCGCCGGCGAGCTCGACGGCGGCGGCAAATGGCTGGTCCGCCGAGATGCCCTGCCACGAGAAGTCCGGCAGCGAGCTGATGCCGGAGCTCTCGCTGGTGATGACAGACGACGACGGCGATTGCGCGGTTGCGACATGGCCGTCTTCGCCGGCGATGGCGCAGACGGTGTTCCGGCGCTTGCGGCGGCGGGTGGTGGATGAGGAGGAGGGGAAATTGAGCTTGGAGTTGTCGCCGCGGAGGTGTCGGGCGGCGGCGTCGTAGGCGAGCGCGGCGGACTCGGCGGTGGCGAACGTGCCGAGCCAGACGCGGACGCCTTCCACCGGGTCGCGGATCTCCGCCGCCCACTTCCCCCACGGCCGCCGCCTCACCCCCCAGTACTTGCTCGCCGGCCTCGCACTCTTCTTCTTCTTCTTTGCCTCGTCGTGGGAATCGTCACGGCGGCGGTCGAATCGCTGGAACGCGGCCTCCAAGTCGAAATCATTATCATCGTCGCGCACCTTGCGCCGATTGCCGACAGTGACACGCCGCGCCGCCGCCGACGCCGCCGGCGTGGTGGGGATGATGTTGGCGAGGATCGCGCCGCCGCACATGTCGTTCGTTCGAGTCGGGTCGATCGATCGGTGTCTCTTTCGGTTCGGACTTGCCGGGAGTTGGGGATGGTGGCGGCGTGTGGCGGGAACATATATAGAGCGAGCGATGGCGGGAGGCCACGAGGGGCCACCTCGAGCGCGGGAAACGGATAAAAGAAAATGGTCACGCGGGCCACGAGCTCAGCTCAGTAGGTGTGGCGACCGAGCGACGCAAAATTCATGGGCGGAGACGACGTTGCGACGCGCTCAAGAGTCAGGCAGCAGTGGCGCGGCATCGCACACTTCTGACCCTTTTTTTTTTCCCTCGTCGCCTCGGCCTCCTTTGGCAGTTGGCACCAAACAAGTTGAGAACATCAACCTGATGTAAATCTCTGAAGTCAGACCTGCTTTGTTTCTGATTCAAGGTTGACCAAGTTTATACACAAAAAGTAATTATAATTTTCAACACAATATAAATATAATGTAAAAATATATTTGATATTTAATAAAAATACTTTAGTGTTATAGTTCCACTTAGGATCGAAATAGATTAGCTCATTAGGAGAAAATCTAAAACAAACAACTAGAATTTTATAACAACTTGTTATAATCTACAACAAATTAGTATAATATGACGAGTCCCTTTAAATAAGTTTTTCCCCAAATTATTTGATGTATTTTTCGAGGAAAAAAACAGATTTTCATTCACTTCCATCCAGCTCGAGTTTGAAAAACCATTGGGTACAATGGTAAAAAAATCAAAATAATATCAGACACAATTCTATTTTTTTAAGAAAAATGGATATGAATTTTAACGGTTTTCAAGAGAAAAAATGACGAAACCATCAAAACCGATTTTTATCTGTTTTGTGAACCATACACTTTGAACTTGGATATTATATTTGGGTTACTATTATCCCACATAAAAAAATGGTCCATGAAACCAAACGGTTAATATGGGTTAACATCTTTGAAATATAGACGGTCATTTCCCATTCAACCTTAACCATGATTCCATGAACCAAGTACACCCTTAGACACATTTCTATTTGGTAGAAACTTTATACAAACTAATTAATGTACTCCATTACTGTACGAACAGGGAATTCCGATGTGATGATGTATAAACAATTTAAACGGGCCTAGAGTAGATGAGTCCTTGATCGTCAGGGATTGCGGCCGGCCCTTTTGATAAAATGACAAAAATGACGATGGTTTGTTACCGCACTACTGCAGAATATACATAAGCTCAGTAGTTAACTAGTGATGCCCATACATGATACTACATGGCAACGATCTCACGATACCGAAACCATCTCTGAAGTACGGCCTGCCAGTTTTGCCACTAGGCTGTATCACCAAGTGGGCGATTAATTAGCTAAAAGTACTTAAAAATTAGCTCCATACTATCGGAGGTTCATATTAATGAGTGGGTGGTAGTACTAATGGAGTAGTATTTAACAAGCCAATACCGTGAAGTTGGTCCTCTCCCTAATCCGACACAATTTGTAGTGTCAGTTCTGACGCTATCACACTCAAGCATCATATCATAAACCGTGATGCTAATACCTATCTCTTTTGTCATTTATATGACCAGATAAGAAATACCTAGGACAAACTTTTTAGCCTTCAAGACACTTGCGCTAATTAAACCAGGTTTGTATTTGTCATCGCTGAGCTAAGCAGAATTTTTCTGATGATCCATACCGTCATACCGAGCAAACAGAAACCATGGTTCATGCCCAGGTATGCAGACGGCGGTATGGTGCACAACTTTGGAAGCCCATGTGGCGCAAGAGTCCGGATTCATGGACCAGAAACCAACTGAACATGATTTGTTCGACCAAAAAGAATAAACTGAACATTATTTGGTTCAGATTTGTATTCCATTTCCAAGATTCTGCTTCCTGAAAGAAACTCAAGCTTGTGGGCATTACACGCGTCTCCGTTCATGATCTTGTTTGACACTTGCTTTTCTTCTAAATTTAACATTCTACTCCCTCCATTTAAAAATAAAAGTATTTCAAGCTATGCCCTAATCCATAACTATAAATCCTTATATTTACGTACAAATGGAGTAATTGCTACTCCATGTGCAGTGAGCAAGAAAAAGAAAATCAGAATCACTACTTGGTTAGAGGAGAAAATGGTAGCACTATCAACAGAGTATTTTATCCGTGAACAACTCTGAAGATAAGAGGTGAGGTGGTATGCAGGAAGCAAAGCACAAGCACGGTCTGGTGCCCAGCTGGGCCTAAGCAGGCAGGCAGCCCATACATGATTGCAGCGGCTCGGCTTGTGCAGAGATTAAAAACATACGAATATAAAGGTAGAGTGCATTCGGATTAGAGAAAAGAAATAGAAAGGTTTTGTAGCTGACAGACTCTTTTCTTAGTTTTTCTATGCCAAGTTTATTTATACCGAATGAAAGAATAGAAAATATTCCTGTGCAATAGTATCCCTCCAAAATTTCTTTCATAATCCTTGGAAACCAATAAGCCTAGATGGCGCTGTCACGCGTGTTCCGTGATGCAACTTGCAAGGCAACACCTTTGTCGTGTCGTATGCTTGGTTGAGCGACTTGAAGAGAAGGAAAGCATCTTGAACAGGTTCACTGTCCCTCCCTCCATACCATACATGGACGGCACTTGCAGACAATAACAATATTTATTCGTCTCCCTTATCTCTAAACATAGAGAAAATATTGCTACCACCATTTTGCCTATTAGTTTTTTCCTAGCTTTTGGGGGTTCTGCAAGTGGCCTTGTGGTCAAGTTGCGGCTAACAAATGGAATCGTCCGTCGTTTTTGTTTATTTGTTTTACTCATGGGCCCATGGCTTAAGAACAATCTCTGCTGCCATCTCCAATAAATTGACCTTTTGATTTAATGAGCGGAAAAATAAATCTCATAAGGTTTTACGCGTATTTGTAAATTGTAATTCACATGGGGCGGAGGAGACGAGCAGCAATTGCGATCCTCTTTCGCTTTGTGAAAGAGAGAGCATTTTTATGTCGTGTCGTCGCGAGCTAGGTAAGTAAAAACTTCACTGCATCTGTTCATCGCTACTGTGCTTGCCATCGGCTACACGGTTGTGTCTTGTGTGATTGTGTCGGCTTGTCCTCACCTTGATGTAATCGGCGAGAGGAACAAGCAAATTAGCGGACAGATTAGCCCGTCTCCGTTAATAAGTTGCTGTCACAGGCTAACAGCGATGCAGTATCACACGACAGGGAAACCAGATTTCGGAGCGTGTAAAGAAGTCTGTAGTTTAACCAACATTTGACATAAGTGATACAGTAACCAATATGTACTAATAATCGTCATAATTAGACACAAAAATTCGTCTCGCGATGTACAGTCCGTATATGTTAATAGTCTGCGTTTAGATATGACATTGATGTAATATTTTTGAAGCCCCTGGAACTAAACGCGGCCTTTGTTCTGTTTTTGACAGAGATGAGGTTAATGGAACAGTGAGCGATTTAATAAGAGCTTTTTTTTGCCTTGGAGGCCCATGCTGCTGTCTGCCGATAGCAAGTTCGTTGAAGTGACCTGATATAACTCGCCACCAAGATGCAAGATGAGTACTCCCTGGTGTAGATGATGGATAACCTGGTCCCTGATGTAGATGATGGACAACTTGGTCCCTGGTGAATCATTGATCGTTGGAATCTGATCTGAGATTCTGAAGCAGTGTTAAGATGGGAGAGCATAGCATCAGAAATTCAGAACTCAACCATGAACTGGAACACTTTCAGAGAATTCAGCCATGAATTGGAACAATTTCTGAGAATTTGCCTTGCCCTTGCGGTAACGGATGGTCAAGTCTAAGGTCTTTGTTCAAAAAGCATACAGTACTGTTCTTGGTGCGTTCAGCCTAACACCGCAAACAGCAAGCAAAGAGTTTAATCATGTTGGAGCTTGGAAGAACAAGGCCTCCTTTATTTCTTATCATCATCATCTTCTTCTTAGCTCGTCTGATTATAGGAGTCTCATTTAGTTAGTTATGAGTGATCTTATGACTTGTGATCATCATAGCTCAGACGATATCACAAATTCAGAACACACGGTGTTAATAATCACATTCAGAACATAGGACAACCGAAGTCATATTTTGCATCGAAGGCACAGCCAAAAATCAAATCTTTTGACGAGAACGAGATCGAGCCTCGCATATTTCATTTCATTACTAGTACCAAAAGAAACCAGACGATTTTAACATAGTACTGCTCCACTACCAGTTGACAAAACCACTCTTGATCATCTCCTCTATTTACACGACATGGAACAGGGTAATTTTACATAGTTCGCCGGAGTCAGCGGTCTAGAACGACAAGCTGCCCAAGCAGCCGTCGTCGAAGCTCCAGAGCCCCATCTCGCCGGCGCCGGCGCCCTGCACGGCGTCCGCGCTGAACAGGCTGTCGAGCGACTCGTACCCGCCGCCGCCGCCGAAGTAGTTGAGCGGGTCGGCGAACAGCAGCGCGTCGAACAGGTCGTCGCCGGAGGCGGAGTCCTCCTCCGACTCGGTCCTCGCACGCTTCTTGTCGCCGCCGTCGGCGAGATCGTCGACGTCGAGGACGGGCGCGGCCTCGTCGGAGGCGGCGGAGATGCCCTGCCAGGAGAAGTCCGGCAGCGCGCTGCTGCCGCTGCCGCTCGACTCGGAGGTCTCCGGCTCGTACTTGATCGACGCCATGGCGGTGACGTCATCGTCCTCGTGTTCGTCCAGGTCGATGACCGGCGTCGCCGCCGGCGCGGCGGCGATGGCGACAGCGGTGACAGCGCGGCCGCGCTTGCGGGTGTTTTCGGAGGGGAAATTGAGCTTGGCGCGGGAGCCACGGATGGCGCGAGCGGCGTCGTCGTAGGCGAGCGCGGCGGATTCGGCGGTGGGGAACGTGCCGAGCCAGACTCGGACTCCCTTCACCGGGTCGCGGATCTCCGCCGCCCACTTCCCCCATGGCCGCCGCCTCACTCCCCTGTACTGCGCCGCCGCCTTGCGCCGGTTCGCCGGCGCCGCCTTCTTCCTCCTCTCGCCGGAGGCCTTCTTCGGCGAGGAGGAGGAAGAGCGGAAGACGAAGGGCTTGTGCTCGGAGGTGGCCTCCTCACCGTCGATCATGTCGTCCTCGTCGGAATCGGAGTCCTCGTCGAAGTCGCGGAAGGCGGCCTCGAAGTCGTCGCCCCTCTTCTGCTTCTGCTGCTGCTTGGAAGGCCAGACATGGCCGGCCGTGACGCGCCTCGCCGCCGGCGCGCTCGGTATGAGCTCCGCAAGGATCGCTCCTCCACACATCTTGATCGATTCAACTTCGAATTTCGTCGAAAGCTAGCTGCTTTCTTGCTTGCTTGCTTGCTGCTTGACTTTGTGCTTTTGGTGGCTGTGTTTGGGTGAGTGAGTTTGGCTGTGAGGTCGGGGAAGGAGCGTGAACCGCATTTAAATAGGGAAGAAGGGGAGGTGCCCATTCAGGGCTCCGAAATCGCGGGAAAAAAAATCGCAAAGAAATCGCGGCCGTGGGAGGGGGGAGACGAAGGAAGGGATAAGGTTGAGATGGTGGGCGGGGCCCACGCGACGCGGGGTGGGGGAAGAAGGAGAAGAGAAGGTGCAATGCATCTGCATCAACTCGACGGACACCTTTTTGCCCACTTGCGAGTGTGGAGTACGACGGCTACGGCGGCCGGGCTGTGGTGGGCCCAAAGAGGCCGATCCGGGGTAGTAGCTGTGTTGGGCAAGCTGTCCGCGGAGATGGGGCGACGGCGACGGCGACGACGCGGCGGGGGCGAGTAGGAAAGGAAGATGGCTCGTGGGTGGCACGAACGGGTCACTGCTGCTCTGGACCCGTTAGTCCGCTGGACCAAGTACACCCGAACCCAAATCAAGGGCGGCTCAGTTAATGCTGCTGTATTTTCTTTTTCCGAAACATAATCCTCCCTCCGTCTCTAAATTATCTTCATATTAGAAATTTAAAGACGTTTCTAATTGATATTCATATTTACACAAGAGAGTCGTAGTCTATTCGTTTCTCCGTACAGGAGCAAATGCCTTTTAAACGCATGTATGCTTATACTGTAGTAACGACTGTACGTATAGATTGATGTAAATTAAGTGGTATGCAAGGTTGTAATGGTATCTCCATCAAAACTAAATATGAAGATCATTTAGATGAAGGGAGTAACATCGGCCAGGCCTTCAAAAACTTCAATGTGTGGATAGAGCCACCACATACGCATCGTCAATAAGTACGTCGTTTACTATTAAAAGAATATTTCGTAAGTATGAATACGTGTATTAAATCTAGAATTTTAATCTGTGTGGCAATTGTTCGCACTAGGACTATACTCAGTTGCATCATGCTTTCTTCGTGGTAAGTTGTTAATGTGTTTATTAATCCAACTCTACTAAAGATCGACAAGGCTAAATTTTGGCATATTTGGTATCGCCATATTTTCAAATGTGGGATGTGTTAGCCTAGTTAAGTTTTAAAGATGGAGTGAAAACCTTATGGGTCTATTCGGATTACAGGATACGAAAAACATAGAAATAGGAAAGGAATGTATAGGTAAAACAGAGGAATATGATCTATAAACGCATTCGTATTGCAGGAAAGGAAATAAACAATAAACCTGTAATTACCATCTATTACCCCTCTAAAATGACTTACTAGCAGTACTGCTGTATTTACTTTCCCCTTTCCATGCCGAGATTATCGCTGCTGGCGTCCTCTCTCCTCTTGCCGGCCATCTCCTCTCGCCGATGTTGGCTCCAGCCTCGACCCCGTCCTCGTCCCCGTCGATCTCCGCTCGCGTGTCGCCGCCGTCGATCTCTCCGTACCGGCCGCCGGCGTTGAGCCGATGCCGTCAGAATCGACCCCGCCGCCGTGGATCTGCGCGTGCGGGCCCCAGTATCGACCGAGTCGATCTCCGCGTGTGGGTCGGTGGCGTCGAAACCGTCGTCGTTGATCTGCCCGTGGGGGTCGCCGGCATCGACTGAGTAGATTTCCGCGCCTGGGCCGACAGCGTCGATCTGCGCGCGTGGGCCGGTGGCGTCGATCCCGTTGCCGTCGATCTCTCCGCGCCGGCCACCGGCGTCGAGTCCGTCGCCGTCGATCTCCACGTGCGGGCCGGCGGCGTCAAATCTGTGAGTTTTGCTAGTGATTGATTAGTGGTTGATTGCCTCGTTGGCTCGTTCCATCGCAAAGGAAACCGAGAAAATGAGGTTTGGGTGAATGTTTTTTTCCATGTTTTTGACTTGGGTTGAACAATGAAGGAAATTTTCCAGAGTTTTTTCTATGGCTGGTTAGATTGATCCGAACGGTAGGGAAAGGAAAAAATCCTACAGGATTTCTTCAAGAATCTCTTGAAAAAACTCCAAACCGAATAGGCCCTAAATATGGATTAGAGGAAGGAATGGAAATGATGCTAGTTGATAGCAAACCCGAATCCACTAAACCAGCTGACACCTGCAACCCTATATGCAAACAACACAGCAAAAAGAGCTTCCCCGGTTTTGAGCTCACACAGATCCTTCCTACCACATCTACTCTGCAACTCCATGAACTCACCCAGTAGTCACTAGCCAGAACGTGTGTGACCACTGGGATAGCGGCCACACGACTCGTCCACAGACATCCTGCTGCATCCTATGCGTATACCGAAACCTTCTCAAGCACCCCAGTTTCTTGGAAGTCTGGTATTGTCAACTTGCCAACTTGATCTGATCTCTCTCTCGTATAACAGTTGCATCATCTGTTGGTAACACTGAAGGGGCAAGGGTTGCAGAAATCAGAATGCTGCTACAGTCGAAGCTACAACATCTGGACTATATTTTTCTTTTCTTGCTTATTCACCAGTGTCAATGTTATTAGTACAATGGGGGCAAGTTGTTTGTGTGTGTGGTACAGTTGGTGCTAGACGACAGCATGAACATTTTTTCAAATAAAATTTTGCAAACGAATTTAGCGAGTGGCGTTCTCTGTTTGTACAGAATTATGTGTCACATTCGGTCTTCAACTTGAATGCTCATGTTAAATTTTTTTATATAGTCCACTGGTATTATACAATGCAAAACCAAACGTGGCTGTGGCATGCGGCGCGCAAGCGGTATTGCATTAGCTGAGGTCATCCCAGCAGCAAAGGCAAGAACTTAGAGGATTAGCACTTTTAGAGCAGGTACAATAGAGACGGTAGCCGGCGCTACCCAGTCCAAGCTGGAAGAAAAAGTGAGCTGGAAGATAAATTAGAAGAGAGAGAACATACGCGAGCGCTTAAATAAGCGTCGACTGCACCCTCGCTCCTAGACGATGTAAAAGCACCGCTATTGGTCTCTTGCCATGCAAGGCTGTAGTAGTTGGTCTGCCACCGTGCATGTGAAAAATATATAGTAAATAAATCAAAAAGTAATGCATAGTAAAACGTGTATTGCAGCTTACTTTTGCCATACTAGTTTATCTCCAAATCTCTCTCCAGGTGACATGGCAATTTTGGAGCTATCAGTGAGCTCTATTATTGCCCTTGCTCTTAGGCCAAACAATAATTTTTCTTTAGCAGAGTTGCTCGCTCGCACAGTATGATTTTTTCCCCATTAGAAAATGCTTTACACTTTTGGCTTCTGCCATGATTCACTTCAAAGAAGCCACATCGATTTATTACAACACATAATGAGCCAGAACAAGCCGTAAGAGCATATCTAGTAAACACCCTAGACAAAGCCTCCAATTATTTTTGAGGGGTTAAGGTTAAGGTCCAACAAGTCCTGTATTGAAGCTCTAAAATAGAAAGGCCATCAAATTGTCTCCCTCAACCCTTAATTCTAAGGGCTCTACACCCAGCTCTCTTTCAGATAGTATGTGCGTAGCCAATAAATCTTGCACATATATATTTTGAATTGCGCAAACTTACGTGTATTTGCACGGGCTATTATTTATAAACTTTTACTATTATATATTTTTATGGCATCTCAAATACTTGTGTATAGCATATATCATTTTAGTGTTTGGAAATATCGAATTTAAATTCAAACCATGATGTTTGAAATTAAAAATTTGAATATGTTGAGCTATACATGTTATAAATATCTATGTTCATATTATTAGGGTGTTAAACTCAACATAACATGTGTACCGTGTATGGTTAACATATAACATAAATAAATTAATGGCAGAGAAATAAAGGCTATTGCTGAAGTTAAAGATATATTCAAGGTCCAAGAAAATTGGAGGCATTCCTTTTTTTGACCTTTTGGGGTTTTAGAATAGAGACCATTGCTAGAGATGCTAACCCACAAATAATAAAGGGAAACAAAATACACTAATTTGAGAAAAGCTTTACTGTGGCTAGAATACTAATATTTCATGGTAGAGTGCTTACTACGAGCTAGAACATGTGGAACATGAACTAGGCAGAAAACAACGAAGCACCTTTTCAGCGAGAGGAAACAGAGACATCGACATTAATTGTTTTGTCTGTTCAAATGGCAATTTGACGATGCAATTTGCGTCGGCCTTTCGGTCGTGCGAGATGGCGGGAGGCAACGCAACTTGTGGATTAACTGTACTCATGTGCAACTTGAGACTTGAGAGGCAGGGCGTCGTTGAAACATGGAAATTTTATGTGTCCCGAACAGTGAACAGGTTCAGTGTCTCTCAATCAAGTCAAGAAATGAAGAAATTGCCTGACGCCTACTTTCCGGGCATTGCATGTGGATGCGGGCAGGCCAGATGAATTTTTCAACCATTCAGTTGTACCTGCAGCTACTCCCAGGAATGCAGGCATTGTACTCCGAATGACCAATTTTCTAATTCTTGCTCACCATATTAGCCAGAAATTCAGCAGTCAATTCCAACATAATCTGAGATTTTAAGGGTTTGTTTGGCTTGCTCCCAAAATACACGCTACCAATATTTGGTGGCACTACCAATTTTTATATAAGACTACTAGAAATTTAGCTTTTTCTGGACATGAAATATTGGCTAGTGTGTACAAGAAACAAACTATTTTGGCAGGTCTATGTAAATGCTTTTAAAGATCATAGATCATGAAATTTGAACCTTATTCATCTAATGTTATCATAATTTAACTTTTAGAGTCATGGGATCAGGAAACCAACCAGAATGAAAACAGGCCATGCGATCGATGTCACTCTTCACAGCCCAAAGCCAAATAGGTACGTTGACACACTCTCTCTCTCTATATATATATATGAGCAGGATTTTATGATCATACGTGCATCTGTACTAACGTGGACATGGTGACACGTGTCCCTGGTAGATTAGAGAGAAAATATCTTTTATGTACCTAAAACGCGATCAAATAAGTTAATATTTAGATTATAATTTCGAAATATAGTTTCGAAAAGTATAGTTTCGAAATATAATTTTGAAAAATATAATGTTTAGATTATAAATGCAAAAAAATATAATGTTCAGATTATAATTTTTTAAAAATATAATTTCGAACAATATAATGTTCAGATTATATAATCTTAAAAATATAATCTCGAAAGCATTCATTTACTCGTTATAAGCTACATTTAACACCAACGGTCGAGATCTTGATTGATCCCACATCAATGGTGCAGATTGTTGGTGCACATGTACACTATATGAAAATGCAAAAATGATCATATGTAATGAGTATATATGAAAATGCAAAAATGATCATATGTACATGTGCACCAACAATCTGCACCATTGATGTGGGGTCAATCAAGATCTTGAACGTTGGTGTTAAGTGTAGCTTATAATGAGTAAATGAATGCTTTCGAGATTATATAATCTGAACATTATATTTTTTAAAATTATATTTTTCAAAACTATATTTTAAAATTATAATCTCAATATTAACTTTTTTTATCGCGTTTTAGGTACATAAAAGATGGTTTCTCTCTAATCTACCAGGGACACGTGTCACCGCGTCCATATTGGTGCAGATGCACGTATGGTCATAAAATCCTGCTCCTACACACGCATGCACGCACACGCGCGCGCGCGCGCGCACACACACATATATATAATTCAGCCCTTGAACTTCATTTCCAATGAAATATTTCGGCCAACGACCCAATCCGTTGGTACACATTGCCTCCATCCTCTTTTCCACACCAATATAATCAGCCCATGGAATGACAAGGATTTCCGCACAATTCTCTCCCCCCTCCCTCACCAAAAACGCTCTTCGTTGTTGTAGTGAGCTACTGAAGCTGTTCTTTTGTAGATCCGCTTTGCTATTACCTTCTCGGCGACGTATCTTGTGGAAACCAACCTCTCCGTGCAAACTATGGAAACTTCAGTCTGATCCACATGATGTTGATCCAAAAGTGCGCTCAGGAGAGATAGGAGGGGTGATTTGCAAAACGATTTACAAATATGCTTTTGTAAATCACCTTGCCCCACCTCTCTTGAGCGCACCCTTGAATCAACATCGTGTGACTGAAGTTTTTATAGTTTACACGGAGAGGTTAGTTTTCACCAGATTCGTTGCCTACCTTCTCACCTTTGATCTTCTTCTCCCAACAACCACTGAAGCAGGTTTATTAACTAGAGCATACTTTATATCTATTTATATCTATAGTGAATTAACTACGTATTGTCCGACTAGTAAATGTTTATTAGGGTTTATATCACAAGGAATAAACCCTAATAATAAAAAAATATTTTTATTTATTCCCGTTGCAACGCACGGACATATTTTTCTAGTAGGCAATATAGATTTGCACTAATGTGGGCACAAATCGACAACAAACTAAACATCTATATAAGCTATTGAATGCTAATACCTTTGGTAGAGAAAAATTGGTACTAAACCAAATATGCCCTCAGCGGAATAAACTCCAGCGCAAGGTCAGCACTACCACTATCTCCAATTTCTGTCCGCCGTAGCAAAGGATCAACCGATAATTGGATCGTCAAAGCCTTGAGCTAAAGGCCCATATATAACACGTTCTCAACCTAAATTCATGGCCTACATTTTTCGATCCATGTAAGAGCAAGGGCTAACTAACAGGCTGGCCTACAAACCCAGGACATGACGGCCCATAAGTTAGTGTCAGGCTGACAGAGTAAAAGATCTGCTCCTGGTGTGTATGAGTGTATCAACGGCCCAGCTAACTTGTCACAGTATACTGGCCATGGGCCTAATTAACAGTTATGTCTATGCTTAACAGTTATGGCCATGGGCCTAATTAACAGTTATGTCTATGCTTAAACCACAAATATTATGTCTATGCTTAAACCACATATATTATATCTTAAAATGCGTAATATTTTGGTCCAAAAGCTTCACAAGATCCCGCCCATATGGCATGTTAAGCATGTATTTACTTAAAAATCTCATCTATAATAGTTTATGAAATTTTAAATTACTGATTTCTTAATGCAATCCCACTGGATCACTTAGCCCCCTAAATTAATTTTTGGGTCATTTTACACCATTAACTATTAAAAATAGATCACTTTATAACTTTTGACAATATTTCTCTTTTTTTCTTTCTTGTATTTTTTGACACAAATTTGATAGGATAGATAGATGCATCATGTCTGACATGTCAACATATTTTTACATTTATTTAATCATTTTTTTTGTGATTGGAGCATGTAAGACCAATTTAAATATTAAAATTTAAAAGTTCAATTAAATAATTATGAAAAAATGGAAAGAATTAGATTTTTGATAATGGTGTCATATTTAGCTCTGCAGAATCTAATCGCAAAATATGGCTTGCATAAAGAGGAAAAAAAAGAAAAATATTGTTAAGGTATAATTGAAACGTTTTAATAGTTCAGGGTGCAATATGAGAAAAAAAATAATTTAGGGGTTAGGTGATCCAATGGAATAGTTTGGGAAGTAAAATAGACGTTCTTATTCAACAATTCATGGATGTGAAGCTACGGTTATTTTAAGAGCAATTACGTAATTAAACCAGTAAATATTTAAACCACTTTAATTTAGTATGCACACTTCATCATCCACTTGAGAGCTGAAGTTGTGTCGAGACAGGTCATGGAGGCAACATATGGAGCATCAAAGGAAGAAGTCCGAAGAGGCAACATCTGGATATACAGATACAGAGAACGAGTGAAGGACGATCAAAAGAGATATCGGCCAATCGTTTCAAGCACAATCCAGATATCGGCCTAGAGGCTAGAATGGAATGTAGGACAAGTAGGACTAGGATTTTCTACCGTGGTTCTACCCTGACGTGGTAGAATGCCATCATTCATGGGTCCCATGTTAGCCTCAATGACATGTTAGCCTCAATGACTCCGGACCTTACGTCAGAGGAGTTATTTTTTTTGGACAAAACGTCAGAGGATTTATGCCCATCCATAACAGTCGGAAGAGGAAAATATATAGCTTACTGATTTAATTTGTCAAACGTGTACCATTACAATGTATTGGCGGCCACTTTGAAAGTTATCCAAAGTAGAAAACTTAGCTTTTCCACCACCACATTGCGCCACGTCATTTAAATTATAGCAACCGTTCGATATGAAAAAGATTGAAATATCTGCCGTTAGATCTTAATTGGTCTAAGCAATAAATAGAGAAGGTTGAAGAATATTCACAACTCCCCCTCCACGACTCATCCATTGGAAGACTCGCGGGTCCGTTGCATCCGTTCGCCAAGAGAATGTAAAGAGAATAAGAACAAAAAGCATCAATCGCCTCAACCACCAATAGTACAGATCTCCACGGTGCCGATCCAATCCGGCGAGAGACAACTTCCCCTAGTTAGAAGGCATTGCAACGGACCGAGCTGGTAGCGGGCATCGCTATGCCGTGGATGCAAGGCCATTGCCGAGTCGCTGTCCTCTAGGACGGCATCACGTGCGCCCAATGGCCACGATGATGATTCTGTGTCGAGAAAGAGTAGTAATAATACTCCATCTGTTCCATATTAGAAAGGATTTTGACTTCCTATTTGTAACGTTTGGCTACTCGTCTTATTCAACGAAATTTAGAATATTTATTTATTTTATTTATTATTTACTTTATTATAAAAATACTTTAAGCATCACTTATCAATTTTTATATTTGCATAAATTTTTTAAATAAGACAAATGGTCAAATACAATGAGTGAATAGTCAGAATTTCGGTGAACAGTCAAAATTCGTTGTACTATGGGGCGGAGGGAGTAACTGTTTTACAGTAGTACTCGACAATCTCTGGTCTTTGCATCATATAGATCCTAGGTCCTAGCCAGTAGGAAAAGTTTCAAGGAACGTAATATATGTGGCTTGAGGCTATATGAAAATAATTATTATGTGGGTCAATTTATGCTTAAGGCTATCTGCAAGCCTGCAATTGATGGCAAACCGAAAAGGCCTTGAATGAGTATAAAAGAAATAAGTACATAAAATAAATTATGTTAAATTAGTGCATAAAAGTTTCGTTTACATGAAGCATATGCTACCGCTATCCATTTCAATTGAGTGACATCGATCTTTTTAATATTCTTGGCATGAGCTGTTTAGTTCATTTTGGCCAATGCGGCCATGCCCATTTCCAATTCTTTTTAAAGGATCATAGCATATAAATCTTGCACAAATACTTTGTGTTTCATTTACCAGTTGTATGTTGAAGTCTTTTAAAGAAAAATCCCATTATTTAACATTACGACATTATATACATGACTTCTGTATATATGTGTATCAAAATCGTGCAAAACACGACAAAGTGGCTATATATATTTAAATGAAAAGAAAGGAGTGCAATTGCAAAACACGTAAAAAATACCAGCCATGATTGGTTTGATAAGGTGCAGAAAAAAAGATGAGCTTCGTCACATATTTTCACCAAAATTTTAACTGTGCTAAAAAATTTTGAGGACAGATTTTTGGAAAGAAATATGTCAAAAATATAATTATAGTGTAACATTGTAACCTGTATTTAACTTGCATGTAGAAAACAGGCACTAGCTCAGTTGTTAGTGCGCACGCGTGCGTATCTAAGGTTCCTAGTTGGATTCCCACCACTAGCATCTTATGAGCTTATTACTCCGTAATTCCAACTCTCTGTCGCGCACAAACTCAGAGCAAAATCTAATGCTCCAAAAACCACAAGATTTTTGCAAACAAACGTGGCGGCAGATTCATAGGATTTGTAAAAGGTCAAACAATCTTAACTAATACAAGTCATCCGTGGGGAGCGGCATAGCACCCATGTGCTATAAACTGATCTGACGGAAGGGATCCTCTAAATTAAAGTCAAAACCGAAACCAAGTCAAAAAGATTTGGTTTCGGCTCTGACTAACCACCGCAATTCATTTTTAACTAACTCACATGAATGGGAACAGAGCATCTAGGGCGCACGTGATGCCATCCTAGAGGACGGCGACTCGGAGATGGCGTTGCATCCACGGCACAGCGATGTCCACTAACAGCTCGGACGACCGTCGCAATACCTTGTAGCTAAGGAAAGTTGTCTCTCGCCGGATTGGATCGGCGCCACGGGGATGTGGACTATTGGCGGTTGAGGCGATCGATACCTTTTGTTCTTGTTCTCTTCTCATTCCCTTGGCGAATGGATGCAATGGACTCGCAAGTCTTCCAATGGATGAGTTGTGGAGGGCTGGAAAAGTCATGAATATTATTCAACCTTCTCACATTTATTGTTCAGACCGATTAAGATCTAACTGCGCAGATTTTTTTTTTTATCGAACGGTTCCTATAATTTAAATGACGTATAGTGCATAAAAGTTTTCGTTTACATGAAGCATATGCTACCGCTATCCATCTCAGTTGAGTGACATCGATCTTTTTAGTATTCTTGACATGAGCTGTTTAGTTCATTTCGGCCAATGCGGCCATGCCCATTTCCAATTCTTTTTAAAGGATCATAGCATATAAATCTTGCAACAATACTTTGCTTTTCATTTACCAGTTTATGTTGAAGTCTTTTAAAGCAAAATCCCATTATTTAACATTACGACATTATATACATGACTTCTGTATAATGTATATATATGTGTATCAAAATCGTGCAAAACATGGCAAAGTGGCTATATATATTTAAATGAAAAGAAAGGAGTGCAATTTCAAAACACGTAAAAAATACCAGCCATGATTGGTTGGATAAGGTGCAGAAAAAAAGATGAGCTTCGTCACATATTTTCACCAAAATTTTACGGTGTGCTAAAAAATTTTGAGGACAGATTTTTGGAAAGAAATGTCAAAAATATAATTATAGTGTTACATTGTAACTTGTATTTAACTTGCATGTAGAAAACAGGCGCTAGCTCAGTCGTTAGTGCGCACGCGTGCGTATCTAAGGTTCCTAGTTGGATTCCCACCCCTACCTTCTTATGAGCATATTACTCCGTAATTCCAACTCGCTGCCGCGCACAAACTCAGAGCAAAATCTAATGCTCCAAAAACGACAAGATTTTTGCAAACAAACGTGGCGGCAGATTCATAGGATTTGTAAGGGTTCAAACAAACTTACACTGATACAAGTCATTCGTGAGGGAGCAGCATAGCGTCCACATCGTATAAACTGATCTGACAGAAGGGGTCCTATAAATTAAAGTCAAAACCGAAACCAGGTCAAATAGATTTAGTTCCGGCTCTGACTAACCACCATAATTCAATTTTTAACTAACACACATGAATAGGAACATGGCCTCTGGGGCGTACGTGATGCCATCCTAGAGGACGGCGACTCGGAGATGGCGTTGCATCAACGGCACAGCGATGTCCACTAACAGCTCGGACGACCGTCGCAATACCTTGTAGCTAAGGAAAGTTGTCTCTCGCCGGATTGAATCGGCGCCGCGGAGATGTGACTATTGGTGGTTGAGTCTATCGATACCTTTTGTTCTCGTTCTCTTTTCATTCTCTCGGCGAATGGATGTAATGGACTCATGAGTCTTCCAATGGATAAGTCGTGGAGGGTTGGAGTCCTTCTTCATTTATTGTTTAGACCGAATAAGATCTAACTGTGCAGATATTTTAATTTTTTTCTATCAAACTGTTGCTATAATTTAAATGACATGGCGCAATGTGGCGGTGAAAAAGTTAAGTTTCTCCGCTACTTTAGATAACTAATGGCTCCTTCTGTCAGAAACACTATAAAGATATCCACATCCCATGCGGAGAAACAATAATTGAGAATCACCATCCGATCGAGCACCAAGCCCAGCCGGCGGAAGGAGCTAGCTGCTAAGCTAGTAGCGGCCATGACTGAGCTCGCGGCTGGGGCCGTGAGCTCACTGCTGGTGGTGATCCGCAACGAGGCAGTGCTGCTCGGCGGCGTCCGGGACGATGTGCAGTTCATCAAGGAGGAGATGGAGAGTATGAACAGCTTCCTGGCGCACCTGGCCAGGAGCGCGCCGCACGGCGGCGACCACGACGAGCAGGTGCGCACCTGGATGAACCAGGTGCGGCTGCTCGCGCAGGACTGCAACAACTGCATCGACCTCTACCTGTACAGCGGCAACCCGGAGATCCACCGCGCCAAGAGCAGGCTCCGGCGCCACCTCTGGTGGGTCTACTGGTCCTTGCGCAAGCTGGTCGCACAGCGCCGCGCCGCCGTCCAGCTACGCCAACTCAAGGACCGGGCACGGGACGTCGGCGAGCGACGGCTGAGGTACGTTGCAATTAATCTTGTTGTATGTTAACTAAAAGGTGGCTCGCGCATTTTGCGCGGCTAGATTAATTTGATCAAACGTATGATGTATTTCTATATTTTAAGAAAAAACTTTAAAACATGTGAATATTTAGTTTCCTCTATGGTTAATCAGATGGACGCGACTATCTAACATCCGGGCGCCAGAAAGGGAACTAGCGCCTAGATTTTCTGTTACTGCATCGTTAACTTCCCGTTAACTTCCTGAAACAAACAGAAATTCCATCTAAATCAGCAATTCTGTTAAAAGAAAAAAGAAAACTTCCAAACAGGAAGGTGTCCTGATTTTCAAATAGGAAGAATTTGAACTTTCGAATAGGTAGAAATCGGATTTTTAATGTGTAACACCTCTTTCCTGCTGACCCTATAGATCAACAGGAATGGAATGCATTTACATGTAAAGTTGTACCAGTCCCAGGAATTCAACTTGGTACATATAGGAATTGGTAGATCATAATAAATCTGTTTTATTTAGACTTGATAGAGTCCTCACTAGGCTTGGGCCAAGGATCCGCCCCTACGGGGCCTGGCTCAAAGTGAAATTTTCCCCGAGGAGGGAGGACTGGGGTCGGGGCTCCAGAATATGTAAGGGACAGGGACCGGTTATTCACCCGCGGAGGACCCCGAGGGGCCCCAAACTAGACTTACCCCTCTAAAACTGTCACCGATGGTGCTGCGTTGTCGCGCAGGCTCGACGCAGCCTCGTCGTCGCCGGTGAATCGCCGGCCCGGTGGTCTGAGAAAGGGATGGAAATGGGTGAAAGAGAGAATAAAAATATCTGGGTTTCTCCGTTTATTTCCGTTAATGCATCGTCATGTGGTCCCAACCTGCAAACCGAGCGCCCCTAGCGGCCGAGCACCCAACGGGATTAACTTTTGAATTGGAAGAATTCAAACTCTATGGAAAGAATTGGAACTTTCAATTTGAAAGAAATCAAATTTTCAGTGGGAAGAATTGAAACTTTCAAAATGAAAGAAATCAAACTTTCAAATGAGGAGAATTCAAACTTTCAAATGGAAAGAATTTGAAATTTCAAACAGAAAGAATAGAAAATTCCAAATAGAAAAAACTCAAAATAGAAAATAGAAAATAGAAAACAGAAAACAGAACTGTCCGTGGACGTCGCGAATGAGCCGCTGTTGGTGGACTTCGTAGGATCCAAGATTTGGTCATCATCATCCATGCCGCCTTGGCCCCTACGCAGAAGACATTAGGAGAGGGAGGATACCCGTCGTCGGCCGCTGTTGTGGCCAACGCTGTGTCGTTGCCTCCGCAGCCGTTGTTGCCTCGCGCGGGTGCCCTCGCAGCCGCCACCGCTTTGGACTTCGCCGATGTCACCACCAACCGCCGACGCCGATACCAAGCCGACAGATCCGGTCGGTCGCGCGCGAATCTGGACGGTGCACGCGCCGAGGAGCGAGAGGGAGAGGTTGGGTGCGGCGTCGACGCTCAGCGGAGGCATGTCGTCGAAGGGGTGTGGAGGTCGCCGACGGTGGAGGTTGCTGGCGTCCATGGGGAGCGGGTGGTGGTCATGGAAGATGTCGGCGGCGCCAATGGGATGCGCAGGGAGAGCACCGTCGATGGGCGCGCACGGGGCCTGGCGCGGTCATCAAGGTCACCGGCGTCGATGGAGCGCAGTGGTGCTTGTCGACATTGACGGGTGCGTGTGGGGAGGTTGCCGGTGTCGATGGGGGTAGGGAGGGGAGGCCAGCGCACCAATAGGTGGCTCAGAGAGGTGGTGGAGGTCACCGACGTTGACGGGGCGTGGTGGAGCTAGCTGGTGACGATGGGCGTGCACGGGGAGTTCATCGCTGTGGACGGGCGCGGGGGATGGGATGGCGGCGTGCTGACGGGGCGCGCGCAGAGGGAGTGGAGGTCATCGGTGATGTGGTTTATCGCCACCCCCGGGGGCTGTCGAGATCTAGAATGGAAAGGGGAGAGGAGAATTGAAGGAAACAAAATATATGCCGGATTTAACGATTGATTTGGCGTCCATTTCTCCGCAGTTTTGGTGCCGTTAGGGTCAAGTCGTGCGTCACCGGCGCATGAGCGCCCAATAGGAAAAGTGTGATCAATTATCAATTATATATCAGTCGAATTGGTTCTATGGCGTCTATCAATCATAATTTAACTTTTCAATCTGCTGGTAGTATCATAAGTTACCCCGTTCTGACCTATAAGGCTATAACGACCCACCCAAATATCACCTTTACTTTTTTTTTTATTAATATTCCTTTATAAATCTTGTTGCATCATCCCCTTTCATTCTCCTACATATCATCCACCCAAGTCAATAGCTATTATTATCCGCGAGAGCTTATCAACAACCACCCCTTGAACTCACTGGACGCTACCACATCTATTACTGCCCACGTGAACTTTGAACAGCCATCCTCACTTGGTACGGTCAACGTTGTTGCCCTCAAACATTGTTGCTATCACGCTTAAGCTATCCCACCGCCATTATTTACCTTGAGTTTTTTTTCCTGATAAAGTAATCGCTCTAACCAAGCCCACATGCCATTTGTGTATCGTTGACCTCACTGTGGTCATTGTGTTCTCAAGATCGCTTGTGGGGGTTGATGCAACCCAACAAAACAGTTGTCTTGCCCTCGAGATTGCTCGTTTGTTGTTATTATTGTTACAATTCCTTTTTAAGTCATTCGCCACCTTCATATCATGTGTGCTCGCTGGCCGTCCATACTGTTGATTGTACATTCTTGCCCGCCACCGCCGTACGTTCCCATCAAGGACGGTGAATGATCGTCCGTGGTTATCGTTACTTGTGTTTACTTGCACACCCGATGTTGCTCTTCTCACAACTACTTAATAGTTGATACCTCTGTGACTCATGGGTACTCTTCTTAGTACAACCACTTGTTTGTATTTGTCCACCAACGCTTCTCTTCCTATAGGTGGTCGCTTCCTTTGTGTCTTATGCATGCTTACCTGTCGGTATCGTCGTTGTTGGTCTAAGAGGAAGATGCATTCGGGCCATATCATTGCTCATATGTCGCAACTCAGTAGAAAGCATAGGTTCAATTAATTATAAATTGTATTTCTATATGGACTCCAAACTACTCCCCTCCGTATGAAAATGTTTGACACTGCTTAGTTCATTTTTGAACTAGCCAACATCATTTCTAAATGTCCAGAGGGAGTATTTATTTAATTTTAATTTTTGTTATTTTAAAATTTTGATCTTGATTATCTTTCAAATGTTCTTATTTCTAATCTATTTTTATTTCTTTAATGTATTTATATATGGAGTCTCGTCTCTTCTTTAATACTTTTAATATTTCTATTTTTAACTTCAAATTTTAACTATTTATAATTTTTTGTTCTACATGGACACTATATCCTCTTTAATTCTTTTAGTTTCAAATTTCATATATTTTAAAATAATATTCATATGTGGACTCTATATTCTCTTTTACTTCCTCCGTTATATAATGTAAGATGTTTTGATTTTTTTTAAAAAAAGTTTGATCATTCATTTTATTCAAAAAATTATGAATATATTATTTTTTTAACTTACTTTATCATCAAAAGTATTTTAAGAATGACACACTTTTAATATTTATAACAAATTTTTGAATAAGATTGTATGCTATATGTCTTAATCCCCACTAACTGTAATTAAAGCTATTTTCCTCTTTCCACATTGAGTCACATCATCTCTGTAAATTTCATCCATTAGATCAAACTTTAATGCTCCGGATTGCTCCAAAGTAATTTCGTTGCTAGCTATTAGATTCACTTAATTGTCTTAGAGGTATAGTTCTACACAATAAGCCTTGTGGACCACTGACTGTCCCATTATTAAGAACTTTTAGTGTCATGTTGATTTCATTTAAGCTAATTTCATTTTGACAAATTGCTTATACTCTATTCTTTCCAAAATATAAGGCATAACCACCTTAGACACAAAGACCAAGAAACATTTAATCATGTATTTACTTAATGCAAACTAGCCAATGCATGCCATAGATATTTGTTGTAATTCTCTACATTGCTAATACATGTATCAATATAAATTAATACACTTCTTATATTTTATAACACTCGAAAAAAAGTACTTATGCCTTATATTTTGGAACAGAGGTAATGTTACTTATATAGAGATTACTACAACAACATGCGCAGTGTCATCTAGTTTCTATATGGACTATATACTCCCTTTTAATATTCCCATTTTTTATTTCAAATTTCAATTATTTATATTTGTACTTGTATATATGGACTCTAGACCCTCTTTCAAATTTTCTTACTTTTAAATTTTAAATTTCACTTTTTTTAAAAAAATTATTTCTATATGGCGCCCGGCCAGCAGTTGTTCGCATGCTTTCCTCTCTATTTGAGGATTGTTAGTTGCGTATGTGTGTACATTGGTTCCTTGTATATAGACTAGAAAAATGCCCGTGCTTTGCTACGTGTTATTTACAAGTCAAATGCTAAATGGAATTATTAGATATGCATATTGTTTTAAGACATAAAACTTTCATGGGCTAAATAAAGATCATGACAAATAGTAGAAAACACTTTTGCATATTACAACTATATTCATACACATGTTACACATGTTGATTTTACCGTCGATGCTACAAAATAGCGTATACTATAAGCTATATAGCCACTTTTACCGATGCAAGACCGATTAATAATCAAATTGTGAGGGTACATAAATTGAGTAAAACAATATATGCTGCTAGTTTGTAAAGCGGTGGCGGCGCGGCCCAGTAAAGGGCAGCCCATCGCAGCTAAGGCCCGATCCAGGAGAGACGTGAGCCGTCCAATCGAATCGAACGGCCAGAATGCCTCCCGGTCGGATGAAGTCGGGCAAGAGGGGGAACAAACCCTAGCTCCCTCACTCTCTCCCCTCAGTTTATCCTCCCTGATAAGATTAGTGTGGCGGCGCCGACAGCGACCCGGAGCTCGACGATGGCTATGACCAAGCGTGCGTCCAGTCAACGAGCCCTTGAGGCTTGCGATGACGGCGGCAGTGGTGATGCTCAAGAGTCATCGGCTGGAGGGACGCAAATGGCGATGAGCACGGCGCACATCGGCTGGAGCAGCACCCCCCCCTTCTCGTCTCCCTCCAGCCTAGGTGTGGTGGCGACTGCCGGCCGCGTGGGCTCGGCTAGGCAGCCACCATGGCGCGTGGCGCCACCAGCCCGAGGACTCGCAAAGAGGAGTCCGACGATGCGGCGGTGGGAGCTTAGGTCACGCACGTCGGGGGATTTCCCAGCAAGTCTGTCGGTCGGATGGCCGGCGACGGCACGAGCCTTCAATGCGGCGACGGGAGATTAGGCCACGCACGTCGGAGGATTTCCCGGCAAGTCCGGTGATCGAATGGCCGGCGATGGAGCAGCAACGGCACGAGTCGGTGATGACGCGATTTCAGTGGTGACCCTCGCGAGCCGCTCCTCCATCTCATCCTCCTGCTCCGCCGCTACGGCGTCACCTCGCCCCTCCCCGACCGCCAATCCGGCCCCGCCAGGTGAGGATCTGCCCGTCGCTCACCTCTGTTATGAAATTAGTCAATATAGCGGAACCACGACTAACCTCCACGACTAACCTCCCCAAGACCACTTTGATTGCTTCAGCCATTGATCCGATTATACACACCAGATGACGACATAGGAACACACGATATTTTTAACGTGGTTCCGACAAGCCTACTCCACGGGGCTCTGATTCATGGGCGCTCCTCCCCAATCAATATAGCACACCTAGCCGCTACGAGTCCACGGCCTTGCCGCCGTCCTCTCTCTGCCCGCTACTGCTACATTGTCGTCGCCATGGTTACATTGTGGTGCCCTCCTCTGTATAGGTTGGCAGGTTATAGAGTCTGATGCCTACTCTAACCCCTACACCTAATACAACTCCGAGTCCAACTCGTAACCTAGTAGGACTAGTATATTCGACACCTATTCTAACAACCTCAACCTTCCCCGTCCCCGTCGTCGAGGGTGACACGGGGGCTAGGTTTCGGGGTGGCTGCCATGCGGTGTGCGGGTGCTTTTGCTTTTTTTTTCTCGTGTGGTTACCAGTGGGGACAGGATTGGTGTGTGCCCAAAGGATCGTTCCTCCACCCAAAAAAGGAATCCGCGAATTCAGGCGGTCGGTTGGGCTGGTTCGGCGCGAGTAGGATCGGCCGGCTGATGAGTGGGCCTGACATCGACATGGCATGCGCGCGCGAGTGCACGGCTTGCGGGCCGACTCTCGCGGGTAATATATAAAGGACAGAAACGTTTATAATATATATAATAGACAAAGAGGTAGAATACAAATCAATAAAGGCAATATATCCTAAATATCTAGCTACAAAGAGTAGCCTTTTCAAAAGCCATTGCTCAAAAATCAAAGTGTAGGTCATGGTTATATCTGTTCCAGTTACCATACCGTTTACCGGTACGAGATCATGTTCAATTCTATTTGATGAGCATATGTTTTTAGTTTGTTTATTTAGTGCAAACTAATTTTCGTGATCCGAGTGAAGCGTTCAGACATAATGGCCAATCTACATGAGCAAATGTCAACATTCGTAACGCTTATAGGCTACTCATACGATACGTTATGATTTGAGCTCTAGTAGTTTTACCCGTTGCAACGCACGTGCACTTTTTCTAGTAATAGACAAAGAGGTAGAATACAAATCAATAAAGGCAATATATCCTAAATATTAATTTCTACTTCTTGATCAGTAAATTCCAATCCGTTCCATGCATCTTTTACATTAAAAAGAACTACGGAATCCCAAGGTCAATATATGCATGTGGATGTGTATCTTTTTGTCAGAAGCTAGTTTATTTGCCCGTTCAGTTTAGTATGCAGCACGGATGACTTTTCTAAAACTGGAATATATCAAGTTGGTCTACACCTTTACATAAATAATCTTACTACATCTGTTTTATATTCATCTGTTTCATAATATAAGGATTTTGACTTTTTTCTTGCAATGTTTGACCATTTTTTTAAAAAATAGAAGTATCATTTATTATCAAAAATACTTTAAATACAACTTATTATTTTTTACATTTGCACCAAATTTTTAATAACACGAATATTCAAACGTTGCAAACAAAAGAAATCAAAACATATGAAGTGGAGGGAATACTAATTATTGCGCTACATACTGGTCCTAATCAATTCCAAACAGAAATGATCTAATTTACATATCTGAATTAACTTCTTTTGTTTGAGCTGTAAACATCTATTTTTATTTAATCAATCTACACCGTCGTAATCTACACCCACGATGATCTTAAATGCCTTGACATTCCTTTTTTCTCAACTTGTATTTTAAATGGACTTTTCATTAAATGCTTATTGTTTTTCATTTTGACTTTTAATTATTCATATATTTATTCCTATTTCAACTCGACTCCTTTTCCAAAAACCATTATTTTTAATTTCGAATTTTAATTATTTCTAAATTGTATTCCTATATGAATTCTAAACATTTCTTTCAGTATCCCATGTTTTTTAAACCCGAAGTTATTAAATTGTATTTCTATTGTAACCCTCTTTTTATTTTAGTTCATCTCAACTTGCATTTTAGATTAACTTTTCTTTCAATATTTATTATTTTTAAATTTTTTTATTCTAATTATTGTGAAATGTATTTATGTTTGGACTCTAGACTTTTCTTTAAATATTTCTTATTTTTAGTTCAGAGTATTAGTTATCTGTAAACTACATTTCTATACAAACTCTAAAGCTTTCTTTCAGTTTACATGTTTATTAATAAATTGTATTTCTATATGAAATCTAAGACTTTTTAATTTTTTTGTTTTTAATTCTGAATTTAATTATTTTATAATTGTCTTTTAATATGGACTCTAGACTCCCTTTCAATATTATGTATTTTTTATTCCAAATTTCACTTATTTATAAATAGTATTTATATATGGACTCTATACCTTTTTCAATTTTCCTTATTTTCTATTCCGAATTTTAGATTTCTAAATTCTATATGGAATATAGACCCTCTTTAAAATTTCTTTATTTTTAGTTCCAAATTTTAGTTATTTATAAATTGTATTTCTATATGGACTCTAGAACCTCTTTCAAATTTTCTTATTTTTTTAATTCCAAATTTTAGTTATATCTAAATTGTATTTCTATATGTACTCTAAACATTTCCTTCAACATGCCTATTTTTTAATTTCGAAAAATATTAATTGTATTTCTACTCTGACTTTTTTTTGTCTTTTCACCAATTAATATGGGAATTTCTAGCCTTGAGAGCGAACGTGGAGCCTCCTTTTCAAGACTATTTTAATAATATAATAGATTATGAACCTACTACTCTTTGCATTTAGTATACAGTTGTATCATTTATATGGTATACTTATCAAAGTTTGGAATATGAGGCTAGTTGTTTGCCTTTAGATTGTAAGTCGAAGCCAAATTTTAAATTTGATTTACAAATATTTTATTTTAGATATCTTCATTATACTTTTTCTACCTTTATATGTTAAACCATGAATAATACATATACGAAAGTTTTTCGTATATATTATTTTTTAATTACATATAGGCCTTTAGGGCCTATTGGATGTTGCTGAAACAAATAGTGTTTGCTAATACACATTGTGTTTTTATCTTTTTTTCCGTGCACACACTTTCCAAACTGTTAAATGATGTGTTTTTAGAAAAAGAATCCTACACAAAAGGTTGTTCAAATAAATAAAATTAATCTATTTTTTAAGTTTGAACTAGATAATAGTTAATTAATTACAAGCTAATGAAATTTCTCGTTCGGTGTGCTCTTCCCTTTGCCAAACCAAAGCAAACTAACAAGCCCGTAGTTTGGTACCCATCCGTCTTAAAATACAACTAAAAAGGATTCAAACTTGTCTCAAAATATAACTTTCTCCACTCACCAAGCCATCTTAATGAATCACAACCGTCCATTATTTAATTTTTCTACCTACCTTTCTTTTTAACCAATCACAACTCTTACTCACCTAAATCTTAATCCCATTAAAAATGGTGTAAGTAGCTATACATTAAATTAAGACGAAGAATGTACTAGTGCTAAGACAGATATGAATGTGTCCGGCAAGGAATGAGTAATGCCTTGTCTACGCTAGTTGGGGTCTACAACCTTATTTAAGGCCATGCATATCTATAAAGAAGATACGGTGATTGTTGGGTCTTGTTGGAGATTTTTTTTTTCTCTTATGTTCTTTGTAATAGCGTGTTTTATTGTTCCTAACAAGGTATGGAGTGGAGGTTCCAGCCAAGTCGGCGGCGGGGAAGTCGTCGACGACAAAGGATGTTGCACCTGATGCAGCAAGTGGCTATACTGTTGGAGATGATGACGACGACGGTGAAGGTCAACTTCCGGTGGTCTTTGAGCCCCTCACTGTGGATGACTACGTGTATAGGAAGTTATCAGCGTGGGCTGAAGAAATTACTACAAACGCCATCCAGACCTTGTCCATTGCCATTGTGTCACCGTATGCAGATAACAAAGAAGTCCTTGCTCTTGCTCTTGAAGCTTTGGTTGCTCCAAACATCTATTACCGTCTCGGTATCATGGTCAACGTTCCGGCAGTGCACCATGGTTATTTACTGCTACAGCCCAAGGATGTGCTCTACTACATCTTGCGGGAGCTCAAGCGTGCCAAAGCGGCCGGGTCCCAGAAGCAGGCCTCAGATCAAGGTGAATGGGAGGAGAAGGATCCTGACCCTTGGCAAGATTACTCAAAAAAATGTCGTATTTCCCGTAGCAAAAAAAGGATGATCCGTAAAATCAAAAGCAATGCAGCAAAGATGAATATTTACAAAAAGCTCGAGAAGATCAAGAGTGATATTAAATGTGGACAACAGAAGAATGCAGAAGCAGCTGGTGCTTCAGCTACAAAAGAAGGGTGTGGATCAGGTGGACCTACATGTACTCCTTCAATTGTTGATGCTCCAATCTCAACAAGACCAAGCGAAGAACAAAGCCGTAGACATGTATAAATTACCAGAGTGGAATGACAACATCATCATGAAAATAGCTCTAAGGTTTAAAAAGTATATGGAAGCAGATGAAAAAACCAAAGACCTTGACGAGCAAATTGTATTAGAAGAAGAAGCAACCAAACAAGGAGGAGAGAGGAGCGACGAGAAGGAGAAAGACGAAGGAGAAAAAGGAGATGGAGAAGAAGAGGAAAAGGATGAGGAGAGAAATGACAAGGAGAAAGGAGGAGGAGACGATAGAAAGGAGGATGAGCACGAGAAACAGAAGCTGAAGAATATGAAAGAAAAAGATAGCAAGGAGGAGCACAATGCGGAGAGAAATAAGAGAGAAGGAAGAAAAGAAGAACAAGTAGGAGAGAAGGAAGACGAGGAAATAGAAAGAGATGACAATGGTAGTGGTGATGATGAACCAAATAAAGAAATTGACGACGACGAGGAGGAGGAGGAGGAGGAGGAGGAGGAAGAATACATTAGTCATCTTCATGAAGATCAATACGCACAAATCATACGGGAGGTGTTCCCAAATACCGCCAACAGCAAGGCCCAACAACAAGACAAATCAGCGGGCAAGCAAGCTATAAAGACAACGGCAAATGCTTTGGATGAGGAAAGAATCAAACAAATGATCAACGAGGCAATCTTAAGAGAGTTGCTGGGAGGTAAACCTGATAAAAATCAAGGAACATGTGAACTTGATGTTCCACCTGATAAGAATCAAGCAACAAGTGAACATGCAAGCATTTTGGGTCAAAATTTAGAGGCTTATTTTGAAGAAATAGAGCATAAGATCGAAGAAATCAGGCTCTCACTTAGAGAGCAGCTAAAGATCAAAGGGATCGTGGACAAGATTAAACATATCTTACAGGGTCAGTGCCCCCTCATTATCCTAAAAGTTGACGAGATGATGGAAGGATCTAGATGGGAGGAGATCAGAAAGGCTTTGAGTCTGCTAGAATGCAGCGCAGATGCATTGATCTTCACCACAGAAAGCACCGAAGAGGCTAAAGGATATTGCTATCCACAGAGAGAACCTATAGACTGTTCTCTTGTTGGTCTCTACCATTATATGGTGCTCGAGCTTACACGTGGGAAGCAAAATAAAGACAACTATAACCCCCAAATTTTTCGCGACATCTTGGACGAGTGTTTGGGGCATGAATTCTCCATGAAGATCTTCACTCATGCGTTGTATGCAAACCCCAAGAGGAGCAATGAAGAGTTAAGCAAGCTACACAACGCCCTGCAAAATTCAGTACGATCATGGGACGCCATAGCTAAGAAGATGTTCATGTACTCTTACAATGATCTGCCTAAAGAATACAAGTCATGCTTGTTGTACCTAGCTATCTTCCCCAAGGGACAGAAGGTCAGGCGGTCAACCTTGATTGGACGGTGGGTTACAGAAGGGTTGACATTCAAGGAAGATTGGACCAGTTCTGTGCGTCAGGCAAATCGATGTTTTGACGCCCTCATCCGTCGGTGGCTTGTTTGTCCTGCTGATATTGGTGCCACGGGAAAGGTAAAGAGTTGTGTGGTTGATGATATAGTTCACGGATTCATTACCACAATTGCCAGGAAACAACACATTGTGGAGACACGGCTATCACATCACTTGGCACGCCACTTCTCCATTTTCAATGATCTTTGCCTCCGTAGCTCTGATAGAATTGACACGTTCTTCCAAAGCCTCTCACAATCATCTCGAGTATCCATGCTCAGGGTGCTACATCTAGAAGGCTGCCACTGCTTTGGTGGCAAGAACCAGCGGTACCTTAAGGACATTTGCATCAAGATGTTACTACTGAAGTATTTAAGCCTAAGGGGAACGGATATTACCCAGCTGCCCACTGAAATGAACTACCTCCGTGAGCTAGAGGTATTGGATATCCGAGAAACCAAGGTGCCTAAAAATGCAACAATTAATGTTCTGCTCTTGAAGCTGAAGCGTCTACTTGCCGGTCACATGGATCCAAGTCCAAGAGATTTTGGTACTAGCGTCTGGATTCCTAAAAGGATAGACAAGATGGTAAACATAGAGGTACTATCTAATGTGAAGGCCCAACACCGTGATGATTTGGAAGATATCGGAAAGCTATGGCAGCTGAGGAAGCTAGGTGTGGTTATTGATGATAAGAAAAGTCACCTTGGGAATTTGCTTAAAGCAATCAGTGACCTGCATGAGTGCCTTCATTCTGTGTCAATCACTATTGTCGCAACCACAACTGATAGTACTCATTTAAGTCAAGGATTACCAGATGATATTGCCTCTCGCCTAAAGCACCCTCCCGAGATCCTTGAGAGTCTAAGCATCAATGGAGCTATGCATCTTTTTCCATTGTTGACCAAAGGTGGTAATAACAAACTTTCCAAGGTAACTCTAAGTAGCTCCCCGCTGAACCAAGATGGTCTTAATATCCTTGCAAGACTGCCCAATTTACAGTGTGTTAGGCTTCAACACATTTCATGCGCCGAGAGTGTGCTCATCTTCAAGGAATATGATTTTGAATGTCTCAGGTACCTTCTTATTGAGGGCACGAACTTGACTAATATAACTTTTGAGGATGGAGCAGCATGTCAGCTCGAGAAGTTGGTTTTATCTTCCACCAGCATAGAGTCTATTTCTGGAGTTGATGTTCCCCCAAACTTCAAAGAGCTTGAGTTGAACAACAACAACTGTCGAAATTTACTATCGTCATTTCATGATGCCAAACAAATAATCAAGTTGACTTTTTGTGGTACATTCCTTAAGCAAGATGATCTACAAACACTAGCCAAGAAACTACATATATGCTGCCTAGAGCTCTTGGAAAACTCTTTTGAAATAAGTCAGAACCAGATTACCTTCGAAAAAGAAGAGTTCTTATGGCTCAACCTTCTTATTGTTGACTGCTCTACCATCACCAAGATTGACTTCACCAGCGGATCAGCTCCTTGGCTGCAGAAGATTGTCTGGTCATCATCTACGTCTCTCTTTGGCATCGAAAACCTTCCCGGATTGAAGGAGCTCGAGTACAAGGGACACCCTGTCCAGAAAGAGGTGAAAGAAGCCATTGAAAAGAGTAATAAATGGATAAATCTTAAATATACATATAATGAACCATAAAGAACAGGAAAAACAGAGCCAAAAGAAGATGAAGACAATGCCGGAACATTCCTTAGATCACATGGTGCAGTTTGTGTGTGCTAGTGTGGACTCCCATCTGCTGCTTGTGTTGTGTTGTGTTGTGTTGTGCGTGAGCGTGTCTTTATGTTCACAATGTGTTTCAACCGAGTGTGCCCGGTTACTTGCCATGCATGACAGCATTAACGCTCTGTGCCTCTAATTGAGCTAAAGTGGTCCTGTCTATGCTTCGATTTGAATTTGTGTGATTTTCCTGTATTGAACACCATATGCACTCCTGTACATTTCCCTGTAATAATAAGTGTGATGCTTGCGTACACATTTGACTTCTTTATTCTATACTATTTAAAAAAAACGTAGCGGTGGTCGTTGTTCTGCCAGATTCAACGGTGGAGATTGCTTGCCGGATTCCACCCCAA
>CM002481.1:3890286-3925984 GCA_000325765.3 Leersia perrieri
TGCATCCCTTTGTGTTTCTTGATTTCTTTTCCTTGATGTCATTGGACAGAAAGTCCTATGTTGCTCGCTGACATCACATGATCTGTCTTGATCTCAGCCAAGCTCCCTCGACATCAGCAAAGGCTAACGTGGATGAATCAATTATATGTTCTGACTTACAAAATTCTATAAACGTGACTTTTTGTAACATATTTATGGAAGCAACATATATATCAAATTCTGCATTTGTAATAGCACTCTATAATGTTGAATTTCATTATTTTAAGGTTTTCTTAATTTTATCGTTTATTTTTCAGACTGCAGAAATGGTTTTGGTGTTTATTTTATCATTCTCAGATTTGTGGCATGCTCTGTAATTAAGTGTTTTCTTAGAGAAGTTTGGTCATGTATTGCTTCTAAATCTTCTATTATGGTGTACATTCTAAATTTTTGTATGATAGATGTATGCTATTTTTTTACCAATTGCAACGCATGGCACTTAACTAGTAATATATAATGTGTGCTATATTATACAGTATTCTAGTTCCTGAAAAAGGAATGTTATGCATCAGACTGATTGGATTCTGCAGCTCAATGATGAACTGGGTGCTTGAAGCAGAGATTTATCACAAGAATTTTCTCAATTCTATCACGGGATGGCATAACAATTTTATCTGCCTGCCCTCCATGCATCAATAGTTCATTATTTTTGCTGGGACAATCAATAGTTAATTAACAGTTCTGTTATGATGAATAGGTTTTAGTTTCATGTTGCATCAGCACGGTGAGAATCACCATTCTACCAACTGACTTATCCAGAATTCCAGAATGTTTACTAGCATAACAGACTTCATCAACTTTCATAGTATGAAAAGCTTCAGCTTGACAAGAGAAATCCAATACTGTACATGCAAAATGAACGATTTCCTCAAGTGCATTATTAGGAACATATACCTTAGTGCGCTGGCTTTAGTCGATGTAGCTGTTCTAATCCTTCGAATAAAGGAAGTAAGAATCTGCACACAGAAAAATTCAGATTATCGAAACCCTAGAAAATAGATGAATGGGAAAACGAAATCTGGGAGGGGGAGGGCAGCGCACAAAGGGAAGACAATGGGAGCATACGGCGCTTGGTGAAATCCAGAAAAATTCAGATTGTGTTTCTGTTCCAAGACATTTTGGGCCACAGGGAGAAATTTCCCCAGGGTTTGGGAGTTATTGGGCTGGAAAATTTCTCTTCCCGGGCCGATCCGAATGGAAATCTGAGCCGACCGTGGATCTTTCTTTCGAGGCCGGCAATGGACCTGAAACCGGCGAATTGACGGCCTGCCAATTGCCAAAAAAGCCCAGACTGCGAGCCGGAGCTCCGGCGACCATCAGCATCCGATTCCTCAGTGTGCGGCAGCCAAATCTCAAATTTTCGCTCTAAGGTCACGACTCGCCGAATTTTAGCTCTCCCTCTCTCACGGCGTTTATGCGAAGGAATTGATGCCGCCGAGTGCGAAAGGGGACTGCTTTTCTCTTTTCTGAACAGTGCTCATATCATATCACACATTAAAAAAAACAGATCATATGGTTTTTAGATGCATGGTGAGAACTTTTTACTACTAACAGATGATAGGTCAGATGGTTGGTTTACTACAGATAGATTCCTTTATGGTTAGATCATTCTGTATCAACAAGGTCAGATAAATCTCTTGTCTCCTTGGTTCAGATATCAGTGCATACACCATAACACCGGATGAAATTTTTACGAGTGGTTATTTTCTCAACAGTACTTTTTAGTTCGTGTGTTGTTAGGATCTAGGACTAAACTTCAGTACTTGTCACACCGGATATTTAGATGTTAATTACAAGTAGACTAATTATAAAACTAATTGTATAAATAAAGGCTAATTCACGAGACCAATCTATTTAACCTAATTAGCTTATGATTAACGAAAATGATGTTACAGAAAACATATGCTAATTATCTTCAAGACATCGGCATAAACACCTTGTCTTTGAGTCAACCAGTTTCAACTTTCAACTACTTTCTTGTACATTTCCACTTTTTTTTGCATCATCTGCATCCAGCAAGTACTGCAACGTACCGCTGGTTGTAGAAGAACAAAAAACCAAACATTTTCTTCTAACATGTATTAATTGTGTGCTACTAGTAGTATATACTGTCTTCGTCCCCCTAGTTTCTCCTGAAAATTGTTCAGAAACTAACGGAGATGAACATCAATCTGTCACATGTATATCACCAAGCGGCGATTTGCAGCCTAGCTTGCCGATCCGTCGACCCTCCTCCGATCTTTGGAGGCGGTGCAGCTCGCCGGCTGTGAAACGCTTCGCGGCGTCTCCTCACCAACATCTCGATCTCTCGCCTCTCCTCTCTCGCCATCTCCTGGCTCCGGCATTCGGCGCTGCAGAACGCTTGCTCCCCTCTGCAAAAAAATCACAAATTTAACTGATCAGTACCAACGATTTACGATTAGAGAATTAATTAACACACGTTTTATTGTTAGATTTTGTGTATGTTGTTGCTAGCTTCTTACTTGTAGACGAACACGTCCATGTCAGCGTCCAGCTTCTTGTGGCAGCAGTAGCAGCACTTCAAGAAACCCAACCCCATGAACCCCTCATCTCGAAGCTGAAGGCATCCGGACGCGCTCGTCATCGCCGGCGACGGCGACGGCCTCACCGCCGACCTCCTGAGCACGGCCATCGGCGGCCGTTGCCTCGGCGTCGACGGCTGTATGATCAGCCGGAGCCCGACGAGCTCGCCGGAGACGCCGTCCGGCATTGGTTTCGCCGCCGCGACACCATCCTCGATGTGGAAGAGGCTTGGAGCTCTTGGAATCATGGTTGAAATCTCTACTTGGGCTTGAAATCAATCGAGAAGAAGGGGATTAATGGATTTGCAACTTTGCAAGAGGGGAGAGGAATTGTTTGTGAGAAGTGTGTCAGTGTGATTATATAGTGGCTGGAGTCAAGTAGTACAGTGAACATGTGGTTTTGGTTGTTTATTGGAGTAGCTCTCATTGTCAAAAGCCTCAAGAAATATTAGATTTTTTTATAGATAAAAATATTCGCACGTGGTACACATGTCGCGCGAATATATATAGCGCGTGCGTGCTCAATTGGGTTGGCCTGGCGTGGGGCTTGCGATGCTGGCTTTATGGGCGCCACACAGTAGGGATAATAATTTAATTTCTCACCGGACATGTGGATTATTACTATGAGTGTTTTTTTATGGAGGTGAAAGAGAAGTAGAGAAAGAGACGTATTTTTGCATGTGGATTTGAGATCTGCTGTTTAATTCAGTTACAAGTTACAACGGGGATGAAAAAAAAAACGTTAGGCGTTGAATGCTGTACGGTTGCAGTAAACCTTTAAAGCTCTTCTGACTTCTTATACTCCTGCAATCCTGCATAACAGAGAGCAAGTAAAATCGCACCACTAGGGAGGATGGCAAAAGAGATCAAATCTGAATATTCTTATATCCCGTCTCAGTCGTTCGCATATTATCTTGTGCGTATGGATGTACTACTACTATTCCGTTTCTTATTCTTAAGCAAGGAGCCAAGGAATGTACTCAGTGTCCATGTAGGTGCATTCGATCTCTTATTCTGAAGCAAGGGAATGTGTAGAGTACCCCGATTCTATCAGAGAACCACTCGATCCTGGTACCAACTTGGCTATATAAACATCATTTCAGAAAAAGTCATATATACTACAGTAACAAGGGTAGGTAGCATATGCCATGTGTGCACCGGTCGGGCGTTGGCGTTGGCATTGCCAACCTCTTTACATAAACATATTTACGTATACTTAATTCTGGCACGTCGTCTTTGCCACTTCGGGACGCATCATGAGAACAAAGGCCCTGTTCGACTGGCTGAACTGAGCTGAATAGATTTTTTATAAGAGTTGACTGCAGCCGAACAGGACGAAAAAGGCGCCGAGCGCGTGTGGTGTGGACTGTGGACGCCGCAAGAGGCGGTGTGACACATTGCGAACGCACGCACGCGGCCACGCGCACGTTTGAGTGGGTGCATATATTGGGCCCTTCATTTCTCGTCGCCCCTCGATGTTGTTTACCGCTTGATGATGATGTTTTACTCGATGTTGTTTACCGCTTGATGATGTGATGTTTTACAACTAAACTGCTAAACAAGGACGCGTAACGGCCGGTGTGCAGCACGTGTTGCCTAGCAACGCCGTACCTCGTGTCATGTGGTAGGTCAGCCTTCAAAAAGGGGGCGGGCAACTTTTTCGTTGGTCCTATGCCACCCTCCATTATCCTATAACACTGTTAACTCGACATACATACAAGATTTACTCAATTATAATATAAATATAAAATAATAAGCCCCGCTCCGGTGGGGCTCTACTGCCAAGTCACGTGGAAACATGGGCGGACACAGTGGGTTGACATGGGTATTCAGATAAATACTCAAAATTTTAAAAAACAAATACATATATGGAGTATATAAAACATATGTGTATGAAAAATGAAAAACTAAGCTCTATTGTTTTTTTTCACATTTTAAATACCCAAACTTGTAATTTTGGGCCTGCCCCTGCGTGGAAAGTTAAGTCAGAGGATCTTGTCTATAAACCTAACTGGATGACACCCTGTGATTTGCTGCAGAATATATAGATAAATGTATGTTACATACTGTAAGAAATAACAAATGAATATAGTTTGAAATATTGTGAACATGATGTGACGGGATAAAAACGGTACGATAATTTCTCGACCGTACCGTACTGTAAAAGTAATATACTCCAAACAATATCTTTCCGATCACTACTGTTTTGAAAAATTAATTTTCCCAATTTCTGTTAGCTTTGTATTGAAATCTACTTGAATAGTAACAGGCGCTTACGTGAGAGATGCAGTTGTACATTGTTAGGCCATTCCAGCTAGACCCATCCAGCATCCTGGCCCAGGTGATGACGTCTAGGGTGGGCTTGCCAGTTATCGGCCTAATAATACTGATATGGGCCTCGTGGACATCAGCCCGTACTATTATTAGGCCCATAATATTGAGCTGGGCCTCGTGGACAGCAGCCGCTGTCGTCGTCTTCCTCGGCCACGTCGCGGCCAGCTCCGGCGTCTCGCGTGGCGGCGGCGGCGGGGGAAGGAGAGAGGCCGATGTGTCCGTCGGTGTGGCCGCAGCAACGAACGCGTCTCCTCCCGGAGTCCCGGTACGATGGGCACCGCCGCACCGAACCACGCATGCGCTCGTATTCGTATATATGATCGGAGCAATGTGGCGGAAGGCGGCGGCGTTGGGGGAGATGCTGGAGACGCAGTTTTTACTGCTCGCCTACGCCGGATTTGACGATTTGTACCGGAAAGCGGCTACGATTTAGGTAATTTTGTTGTATTTCGTTTTTTTTATTGACCCCCTTTCGGATTAGTATTGTTTTACTGTTGTGAACCTTGATGCGGTTTCTGCGCATTCGTGACTTGATCCGGTAGGCATAGCACCACATATTTCTGAGCTGAATTAAGGCAGGAAAAATGCACAACCTCTTCTGACAGAACCAGAACATCCTATGGAATTATAGCAATTAGCAACTGTAAGTCAACATAAGGAAAGAGCAGCATGCGCTGTACTGAGATGAATATCCATGGTATTGACTGATACCAAAGTTGGCTTACCACAGAAAATGCCTCCTGGGTCCTGATAAAATACTTGAGCTGTCAATCGTCGCAGTTCCACCCAATGTAACGAGCGAGGAAGAAATATTGCGGTTAGATTAAGTGTTTCTTGTACAAAACAGGGACAACCAGAGAAGAATATTCTGTATGTACAAAAGGCAATGCACAATTGTTATGCGATTTGACAAATAAGATGAGGAGGCAAAGTCATGGTTCTATTCTAATTAACAAATCTACTACGAGGGGTATTGCTTCGCATTGACATGCTCCTTTACATTGCTTTCCTGCTGGCTATCTTGGTTTTTGACTCTTCATTTTAGGCCTTATAAGCACGAATGTCTGACGCTTAGGTTCAGGCCTCGAATGTCAAATTGGAAGTGCGTGGAGCTCTCTTAGATGCTTCAGAAAAGTTGACTCTTCTACAAAAGTTCGAAGGAATCAAGAACAACAGATTCTTTGCTTGGCCATGGCCACAAATGTTTCTGTTGAGAACTTAAACCCCAAGGTCATACTAGGGCTCACATCAATCACTAAGTGTATAGCCAGTAAGTCCTGTTTTGTGGCTTATTGATTCATATTATTTTGCAGGTTCTACGATGTGAATATGCAGTCCGTGGAGAGATTGTCATCCATGCCCAGGTTTTGTTGGTTCAGTCCATCCGTATTCTGGAAGTCAATTTTCAATTTATTCCTGTTCAACAAATGCCAGCAGAGAAATTGATAGGATTCTTGCCTTTCTCTCCAGCACCTACAACAGCAGCTACAGACGCAACCTGGTTCTCTCACTTTTGATGAGGTCATCGAAGACTATATTTTTCAGCTCACATAAATCGTTGGTTGATGATTTATAATCTTCCATTGTCGACTACTGTGTGCAGATCCTATATTGCAACATTGGGAACCCTCAATCGTTAGGTCAGAAACCAATCACATTCTTCAGGGAGGTCTGTAAATATTATACACACAAAAAACAATTCCCTTTTTTGTTATGCTCTTTCAGTATTTATTGGTTATCTTACAGGTTCTTTCACTTTGCGATCACCCAAATCTTTTAGAAAGAGAGGAAATTAAATCATTGTTCAGGTAAACATAAATTGCATGCCATAATTCACTTGCAAGCTATGGCCGCACATACATATGTTTCTTCATTCTTTGCAGCACTGATGCTATTATCCGGGCAAAGAAAATTCTTGCTCTGATTCCTGGAAGAGCCACTGGAGCATATAGTCACAGCCAGGTAACCTCGGCTAGAAACATATTGATTTCATAATTTTACTTACAGTAAATTTCTTTTTGTCAAAACTATCGTTTTGTTTTTCTGAAAATTTAGCCACACATTTTTTAGGTTAGCTAACTCTAATTTACCCTTGTAACAAACTGCAACAGTAGTTTTTTTTTTTTTTGCGGGAAAGAGGGAAATTTATTACTCAGACGAAATGTCCTCACACAGAAGGTGTGAGCTCAAATTACAATGTCCATCAGGCCAGAACAAAGACAAAGACTCACAGCGAGCCTTGTTTGCTAAACGATGGCTAATTGTGTTCTGACTGCGATGAACTTTCCTGAGTACTATCTCCCTACTTCCAGACAAGATGTCTTTCGTTTCGTGCACAATGAAGGCCTGCCTGGATTTGTCGCTTATCTTGGACTGGATCAGCTGAATCGCTATAGCACAATCTGTTTCGACTGCAATCGGCAGCAGCGTCCATTGCAACGCTAGAACGAGGCCTTCCTTGCATGCTAGAAGTTCTGCTTCCAGTGCGTCATTGCACTGTTCGATGTACTTACAGGCAGCAAAAATAATCTGCCCTCCGCAATCCCTCGTTACCATACCAATACCACCATGGCTGCGCCGCTCCTCAAAGGACCCGTCGATGTTGAGCTTCATCCAGCCATTTTCCGGCTTCTCCCACTTCAGACTTACTTTGTTCGGCAGCGGCTTTATGACAGCTTTGCTGTACTGATAGTTGAGCACACATTTGCCCTTCTCTTCATTTGCTAGGGGGTGCTGCTTGATTTGGAGTAAGCTATCAACATAGCTTATGATGAATCTTGTGGAAGTCGTGACCGGTGGGGCAGGTTTATCATGCATCAGTTCATTCCTCACATGCCAAGTACGCCAAAGCATCATTAGAAAGAACATTTGTTCAACTATTGGAACAAATTCTAGAATATCAAAGAGCCATTCGTTACCTGAGCCAAAGTTGACATCCTTTGGAATATGATTTGATGCTTCCAAAGCCCTACGAAGCGCTTTAGCCTGAGGACATCGCCATAAAGCATGTAAGGTATCTTCTTTCTCCACACCACATACTGTACAACTATCATCAGCTTCCAGTTTCCTCTTCTTCTTATTTTCCAAGGTGGGAAGACAGTTTGTAGCTGCTCGCCAGGCAAAGATTTTTACTTTTTACTTTTTATTTTTACAAACTGCAACAGTAGTTGATGATCTTATCAGAAAACTGCAACTTATCCATTTGGTTGGTCTGGACCCATCTGTCATACACATAAAATACCATGCTGTTGCACGTTTGAGCCCACATGACAGACACATATAGGGGATAAAGCTGCAGCTATCTGATAAATCCGTTTGGCATTTACTATTGTTGCAGTTGCATGAAATGTTCAGTTAAAGCTGCAGCAAAGTGGTTGATTTCAATTAAAAGTTGTAGTTTTTATCCTAGGGTATCAAGGGACTGCGTGATGAGATTGCTGCTGGGATCGCCTCCCGTGATGGTTTCCCTGCAAACGCAGATGATATATTCCTAACAAATGGAGCAAGTCCTGGTGTATGTCCTACTTTGGTCATTTCTGAAGAAGCAGAAAAGTAAGATATTCCAGCCTGACTATGTGCTTCCCCTCTCCTAGGTACACATGATGATGCAACTGCTGATAAGGAACAACAAAGATGGAATCATGTGTCCAGTCCCTCAATATCCGTTGTACTCAGCATCCATAACACTTCATGGTGGAGCTCTTGTATGTAGTTTATTTGTCGAACATTATAGATTCAAGCTAGTTACTCAACGCAGCCCAATAACCTGAAGGCATTTCATTTCAGGTGCCATATTATCTTGATGAATCCTCAGGATGGGGTTTGGAGATTTCTGAGCTTAAGAGTCAACTTGAAGATGCCAGGTCAAAAGGCATAGTTGTTAGGGCACTGGTGGTAATCAATCCTGGAAATCCTACTGGACAGGTTTGCCCTCATCACTTCTCATATCGTGTGCGATTAAAACATTTTTATATACAATTATATGAGTATTCATGATTGAGACAAAGTGGCATCGTTGTTGTTTTTCATGTTAGTAAGCATATGTTCCTTGCTTTAAGGAAGTATTTAGGTTCAACTGGTAAAATACTACATGTTAGTAAGGAGTATTTAATCATCGTTGAAATGTTTCTACATTGTTGTTCAGGTTCTTGACGAGCAGCAACAATATGAGCTAGTCAAGTTCTGCAAGGACGAGGAACTTGTTCTTCTGGCAGATGAAGTAAGGCTGGTCATGTTCAAAGTTCAAAATTTTCAGTGTATTATTGAGTGGCATGATAATGTTCACAATGTATGATGTTAACACCAACAAGAGAAAACTGTCGAGATGATTGCTTTTTTATTTTTGGCATCAATAGGTATACCAAGAGAACATTTATGTTACCAACAAGAAGATCATCTCTTTCAAGAAGATAGCACGATCCATGGGATACAATGGGGAGGATTTACCGCTAGTATCATTCCAATCTGTTTCTAAAGGTAAAATCCCATCATCCACCTTTCTTTCTCCAAGTATGTTGTAGTTCCTTACCACATAGATATTTTTTTGCCATGCTATCAGGGTACTATGGAGAGTGTGGCAGAAGAGGCGGTTACATGGAGGTCGCTGGCTTTAGCACTCCTGTCAGAGAACAACTCTACAAAATTGCATCAGTTAACTTGTGTTCAAATATCACCGGCCAGATCCTTGCAGGCCTCATAATGAATCCACCAAAGGTACAATAACATCTGTCCTTACACGAAATGTAATTATCATATACACTAGATTCATAACATAGGGATACCCCATGCACACTGGGCAGGCTGGAGATGGATGTTATGACCTCTACAAGGAAGAGAAAGACAACATCCTAAAATCTTTATGTCGCCGTGCAAAGGTGTGTAGAGAGTTTACTTTTTATAGACTCGCTTCATGCCATCTATGCAGACACTTGAGCTAAGACATAATTAATTTTGTCTGGAATCTGGATCATAGGCAATGGAGTCTGCATTTAACAGTATTGATGGAATTACATGCAACAAGACGGAAGGGGCGATGTATCTGTTCCCACGGATTTATCTACCACAGAAGGCAATTGAGGCTGCCAGGGCTGTCAACAAAGCACCTGATGTATTCTACGCTCTACGTCTTCTTGATGCGACTGGCATTGTTGTGACTCCTGGATCTGGTTTTGGACAAGTGAGTTACTTTCTACTCTTTGGAACTTTGAACTATGGTGATATATTCTATCTGAATCTCTCACCCTTCACAATCTATAAACCATTAGCCCTTGTTTGTACCCCTCAAGAGTTGTTGTCACATAGCACTTGACGCAACGATCTCATTCTACTACTGAAATAGCTAGCAACTCAGTTGCTCTGTTTCTTCTACCACCAGATGGCACAATCGCAGATGCTATCTGTTCACATGTAACTGAATTTCTGATCGCTCTGTTTTTGTCTTTGTGAAAGGTTGAAGGGACATGGCACGTGAGATGCACGATCCTACCGCAAGAGGAGAAAATCCCTTCCATGATCTCACGCTTCAGGAAATTCCACGAGGAGTTCATGGCACAGTATCGCGACTGATGCGTTGCAACGCCAAGGCTTTGCCATCCAGGAGACGAAAAATAAAGCAAGCAGCCGTTAATCTGCTGTAGTTAACGGAAAATGTAACAGCAATTTTAATCTGGAAGACTTTTTTTTTTTGAACTTTTAATCTGGAAGACTTGTGCAGAATCTCGTTGGGTCATACAGAATTCACGGGCTATCGTGGAAGCATTTGCTCGGAACAAGGTTGACCGGCATAATGAATGAGTATAATTAGTACATATTTGCAACTGTCATGCGTAAAAGTATACCTATGAAATGAGTAGTACTCCCTCCGTTTCGTAACGTAAGTCGTTTGGACTTTTTGCTTGTAATATTTGACTATTCGTCTTATTAAAAAAAAATGAAAGTATCATTTAATTTGCTTGTGACTTACTTTATCATTAAAATAATTTAAGTATGACTTGTTATTTTTTATATTTGCATAAAATTTTTAAATAAGACAAATGATTAAATATTACAAGACTTACGTTATGAAACGGGGGTAGTATTACCTATGTTTCGTAATGTAAGGGTTTTAAATTTTTTTCTTATAATTTTTTATCATTCGTCTTATTCAAAAAATTATGCTAATAGTGATTATTTTGTTTATAACTTACTACGTACTTTACTGTTAAAAGTATTTTAAGCACGACTAATCTTTTTTAAAATTTACGTAAAATTTTTTAATAAAACAAATGATAAAAAAATCAAAACCCTTACATTATAAAATATATGAAACTTGCTTAACTAGCGCGAATCATTTTAAAAATGTGTTGAGAGCCTATATTACTATATTATTCAGTAAATATTATCCAATCGAGTTAGCTATCTTGAACAGAAATACTCTAGACTAGACATCACGTCAAATACCCACGCGTATTAATTCGATACATATACGTATCAGGTCTGATATATGGGATCAGGCTTGATACCTACGTATCATCCTAATAACTTTCCTAGTCTCCCTTTCTCCTGAAACAAAACATGAACAAAGAACAATGTTAGGATATAACAACGTTGTTAATATCTGACGGAATTGAATCTGACACGCCGCAAGGAAGATTGGGCTTTCTTAAACGTAGGTCTTGATATAATCGCTCTAGATGACAGCAGATGCAGTCTATGAACAATGCCACCCAATCATCTCGGCCAATGAGGGTCTTGATCTACGCCGGCCTCTTTATCATACCATCCTGGGCTACAAGGGATGCTACTTGAAGTTTGAGTTTGTCGATTTTCTCCTTTGCCGAATTTAGTTGGTATTCCCTAACCTCGCATAAGCGCTTTGGAGAATTGACCCTCGACTCAAAATTAGACAATCGATGGCGCTCGCACTCTAGAGCCCTTAAGGTTGAGGGCGAACCGCTCTTGACTCGGGGCTCCATTGAACTACTCGTATTGAAAATATGCGGCAAGTAAACCATTCATTTTTAGACGACAAGAAGAAAATCATCAACTTAGTTTTGATAATCCATTAGCTAGTTTTTCGACTAGTATAAAAGGATACATAATGAAAATGTAAAAACAAAAGAATTAGGAGCCTGACACGTAGTCCAGTATATCCTGCCACAGCCTTCCCCAGCCCACTCATGGGCTCTATCAGACGCTACCGATCTTCTTCATCGGGAAGGCTAGCTTTGAGAGCCGCCTCCCAGTCGATCTCGGGGTAGCGGCAGTGGACATAGGCGAGCGCGAAGCTGACGCACACCATTGCCGAGTCCTTCAACTCTTGCTTATGACCATCCGCCATCTTGGACGTGTGGTCCCTTAGCTTCTCGACCACCTTGCCGACGGCTATGGCTATGGTCGTATCATTAGCCATATTCGATTAGCCCCACATATATACACATATAGTCATACATCCTTATATACTAGTCAAAATGTTTAGACTAGTCTTATACAATGGCCCATGTACTCGAAGACACCACCAATCTGTTGTTTAAGGAAAAATAGGCCATACGGCCGACGGAAGTAAAGGCTATTACTTTTACAGGGTCTAAACCTGTATTAAAATCTTCTCCCTCTGTGTTTGTTGCATAGTCCTGCTAGTCTTGTATTAGCGAATTATGTATGAGACTCGTCAGTCTATGGCACGTTGTGCAAACTAGCCATAGCAAAAAAAACTATGATGAAGCACCTTATCCTTATAGCTGACCATAGTAAATAAACAAGCACAGTTTTTCTCTTTTATCCTCTCTCTCATCATCACCTTAAATTAATTGGTGTCATCTTACGCTTTATTTTGTGGTAGGTCCATGTTATCAAGGAACATATTGAGTGTGCATAAGCTTGCATGCACACACCGTGCACATAGACTAACAACTGTCACCGAATTTTTTTAAAAAAAATATGCATATACTTTCATTAGTAATAAATGTATGTGCAAAGTTTTAACTTCAAAATCATTATATTTTTGCCATTGAAAAAATATAAAATATTCTGACAGTATTATGATCATCAATATGCCGGGAATTTCTCTTTTTGTTGTTCTTTATATGTATGATAATTGGAAGATGAAACTTTACACATATATGTAATAATATTAAAAGTATATGTATAACTTTTTCTCATTTTTTTTTGAAATTTGTTGGTTTGTGTGTACATGTGCATGAAAAGACTTGTGTACATATGATATATTCCTATGTTATTACGAAAGTTACTTAGAACTCTAATAAAAGCTAACTATTTATGGTCCCACCTTAAAATGTGGACGGGAAATAAACATTGGCCTTGCCCAGCTGTTAAGAAGACTTTTCATTTCTCACGGTTCTTGCTCCAGCCACTCAAGTTCTATAATATTTATTGTTTTGGATCAATAGGACTAATGTTAAACTTTTAAGCTTTAACAGAACAATTTTAGAAAAAAAAATATAAGTACTTAATATAGAAACATGAAAACCATACATATACGTCTTGTTTGGCTGGCTTCAGCCAGTCCAGCCAGCTCTTAGGAAAAAACCATTCAGCCTAGCCAACCAGTGGCGAATCTAGGATCAAAATAAAGGGGATGCTTAACTCAAACGCTAAGTCTAAGTCTAAGTCGGTAAAACTATGCAAGGTACATGTACTTATATAAGTCAAATAAAATGAATACATGCTCAAATTAAAGACATAAAAAAAGTACCTTGACTTGGTACTTTGGTAGTAAGATGCAAATTTTATTAAACCTTAGCAAATAGTGAAGTGATCAGCCCCCTGAAATGACAAATCGGTACTATTAGACATAAATAAATGGTAGAAGTAAACATAAATTAAATAAAGAAACAGCATACCACTAATTCTCCGCAATTTGTTCAATGGGCAAGGATATTTTGCGAGTTTCCATTGCTTGAAATCGCTTCATGATTGCACTATCACTGAGATTTTGAATATCTCTCGCTCAGTGTAACATACCATCAAATCATGAACTGCTTGCATAATAATTTAGCAAATTTGTTTTCTTCTCCATCACAATCAATATTACAAATCTAACAATAGCAAAAGAAGATATACATTTTACTATTTTAGCACTGTCAATTTGCCACAAATAAAAATCTGTTTGACTTTGCCACAAATAAAAATCTGTTTGACTGACCTAGTGACCTGCCGGCTGCCGCAGTGCCGTGGTGCCGCCGGCCGCCAAGCCGCCAAGTCAGCGCCCCGGCGCGGCGGCGCCCCCTGCCCGCGCCGGCGCCGAACCGTCCCCCTGTCGCGCCGCCCCCTGCCGTGCCGCGCCGACGCCGCCTCAGAGCTCCCCTTGCCGCCGCCTGCTGGCGATGGGGCCACCCACCGCGCCGACGCGCCGTTGAATCGGGGGAGAGTTGGAGACGGGAGTCGAGTCGGGATGGGAGAGAGAGACCGAGAGAAGAGCTGGAGAGGTAACCCTAAAGGCCTAAATCAATAATGGATCTTGTTCACTTATTGGGCTGCTGGGCTTTAAGATGAGGAGGCCCAGGAAGGGAACGAATCGTTTTTTTCCTCGTTTTTTCGTTCGTCTTCCTCTTCCTCGCGATAAACCGCCGCCGCCGCATGTAACCTCTCCAGACCTTGCCCATCTCAATACATGGCGAAATTGATACCTATATATATTTTTTCTTTGCAAAAATTAAAGGGTAGGCTCGAGCCTCTTGAAGCCCTCACCTTGGATTTGCCACTGTAGCCAACTCATAAAAAATCATTTAGCCCAGCCAGCCGAACAGGGCTAAAGTATTTGGTGATACAAGCGTAGAAGCGTTAATTATTTGTTGATACAAGGCTAAATTCATCTTGAACAATACTTCGATATATTTGTTGATATTTTTATATGTATTATTATATGAAGGCATGGTTAAAGTATCAGAGTCTAAAATGTTAATTATTGTTAGACTGAATGAGTAGAAACGTCGAGTGTGACTTCAAAATGATCTGAGACACATAAACGGCGAGAGATTAATAATATGAGAATTACAATAAATGGGTAAATCAGTAAATGCAAGGTAAGTCAACACGGACCCACGCGCGAGCAAAAAATCAAAGATCACACGCGTAGCTGCCGTTGGCCGTGTTGGCAATGGCGACCCCACGGTTTGGTCGTCTTGTTCCAAAACCGCGACGCGACTGATCTGTCGTATACTCAGCGACTCCGGGTCCTGCTTTGCTTCAGTGAGCTCGGTGATGATTGTCACATACTCTCATGTAAAGCCTGAGTGGGGGGCAGGCGACAGAAGTACTAGTCACATATCGACGCCGGCGCGGCCATGCACGCGCGTTTGAAGGTCGTGGAAGATGTTGGCTGCTGCATCGACGGTTCGAGCAGCGGGGGAAGCAGCAGCCCTTCCGACAGCGACGGGTCCAGCAGGAGCAGCGTCAGTGACGACTGCTGCTTCTTGCCGCACCCGCGCGCCTCCGCTGCCGTCGACGACCAACAAGCAGCAGGTGGCTTAAACCTCATCTCCTCCGTCTCCTTGTCCGTCCTCTCCGAATCGACAGGCACACGCAGCGCATGCTTCTTCTCCTCCCGGCCTTCGAATCCCCTCCCGCCGCGCCGCGCGCCGAAGGGCTCAGGCGCTGGCTCTCCGGATTCGACGTCGGCTGGGTCCTTGAGATCGACACCGCCGACAGCAGCAGCAGCAGCTTCCGGAGTCTACGGCGGCGGGAGGTCGGTACGAGGGTCAGGATTTGGGCGCAGGCGCTGAGCACCATGGATGCCGTCTTCCGCCTCCGGCAACGGAACGACGCCGCGCCGGCGCTCGGGGAGCTCGCTTCCGAGACCGCCGGCGCGATGCTGAGGCTGGCTCCCGCGGTGGCGGCGCTCGAGAGCTCGCCGTCGGCGCTGCTCGCGGCGCTGGACGTGTACGTGCCGGTGTCGGAGATGTACCCGGGCCTCGCGTGGATCTTCTCCTGGTGCGCCTCCCACCCGGTCTCCGTTGCGGCCGACGCTGCTCTCGCCGCGCTCGTGGACGCCGCGCGCCGCTGCGTGCGCGGCCTCCCGGCGTCCATACGCACGCGCCACTACTACCCGTGGCGGATGCCGCAGGGCGGCGAGGTGCACCCCTGCGTCGGCTTCTGGATGGGATACTTCCGCTGCATGCTCCGGAACCGCGTCTCCCTCTACCTCCTCGCCGACGAGCCAACGACGACGACGCCGGGAGGCATTTTGGCAGAGCTGATCTCGTGCCTGGAGGAAGTGCTCGAGGAGAAGTCATCGGCGCTCGCGTTCCCGGGGCTGAGGCAGGTGTTCATGCTCAACAACACGCACGCCATCGTGCGCCGCGCCGTGCGCTCCGACCTCACGCTGGTCCTGCCGCCTCGATGGAGGCGAGAACGCGAGGACCGCATGGAGGGATACGTCAACGGCTACCTCGACGCGTCGTGGGCGCCCGTCGTGTCGCGCCTCGACCTGCAGTCCTCCGTGAAGTTGAATAGCGTGCTCGGGCGGCGGAGGGACCCGCTGGGCGCGTTCTACTCGGCGATGGAGAACGCCTGCAGCGTGCAGAGGTGCTGGAAGGTGCCAAGCCCCGTGCTCCGACGTGTTCTCCGGCGTACCGTGTGGGAGCACGTCGTGCCGGTGTACGGACGGTATCTCGACGAGGCTGGGCAGCCAGCCGCCGCGCGCACCGTCGAGGAGGTGGAGCGGCAGCTCTCAGAGCTTTTCGAAGGGTAGAGGACCTACTCTTCAGCTATAATAGTAGATTGCATCAGAAGCTGAGGCCAGCTGGTGTTTTTTTTAAAAAAAAAAAATCTATCTCTCTCTCCCCCTCTGTGTGTATGTGTGTGTTTAAAGATCAGTTTGTCATGTACTTGAAGTGCTCAATTTTGCAGAATGCAGAGCAAGGATAGATTGCTAGTTAGAGTACTACTACGTACGTAGATACCTCTGTCTAAAAATATAAAGACTTATTTCATTGTTTAAAAATATTAAGATTGAGGTGAGAAAAAATTATAATTGGTTGAGAAGAGAAGGTAAGTAAAATATTAAATGATTGAAGGTTGTGATCGGTGGAGAGGGGTAGGTGGATGTAGAAATAATTGTATTATAAATTTGAATTGTCAGGTAGTAATATTTTAAGACGGAAGAAGTACTCCCTCCGTATTTTAATATATGACGTTTTTAATACTAATTTCAGTGTTAAAAACGTCATATATTAATGACCGGAAGGAGTATATAGTTTGCTGCACCACCCAGCCGATCCGCGATGGCATGTTTAAAGAAAAAGCCGAAATGGCATAGCCGGGAATGATCACGGTCACGGTGACCGGCCGGCTTTGCATGCGCCGCGCGCTGGCGACGGCGCGCCAGGCGCATGACAGTTGACACGACACGCGGACACGTTGAGGTAGCTCTGCATCACGTTAGCGTGGCACGGTGGCAATCATCAGAGCGCCCAAGCAGGCGAGTCATGGAGTGGAAGTCTACTAGCTCTAACTGATCCAACTGCGACGGTGAAGCCGCTTGCGGTCGTCTTGGCTATCTTGAGCTATCTGAGGGCTTCGACACGTTCACTATGCATCGTCCGTCTTGATTTTCCTCGCATTTACGCCTTGTGCCTACGTGTTGCACATAATCCATCAATCTCTACTCTAGTCTGTAGCTGTATACGCGTGTCTCATTTTCTTGAGAAAGTACTCCTGGAAGACTATAGCAGTCTTCTTTCCTTCCTGGAACCCTAGTCCATTCCACCCAATATACATCACCCCCGATCCCACCGACCACAGATCCCAATGCCCCACAATCTGGACTTCTGGAGGACGTAAAGAGGAGGGACAAAACTGTAACCATGCTTCAACACAAATACTCTTCGATATACATCACAAATACTTTGATTATTAATTAATTTCGAGTGGTTGGGTCGTATTGTACGATGTATATATGGAGTTTGATGGTTATATTTACAACGGACAACATAAGTATAGTATATTTTAAAGTGCGTATTTACTTAGGTCCTATTTGGTAGAACTCAAACTCCCTAAATACCTTCAGGAATGAAGTGTCGAGTGGAGTTATGGAGCGACCTAAACGTATCTCTATATTTCTAGTTCATTTTTTTTTATATCACTCCACCTGCTTCGATCATATTTTTGGTGGAACGGAAATCGTTTGGTTAGGCTTTAGCTTCAGGAGAGGTGATAACATGTCTACTTTTTTATTTCTTATTTATTTTACAAAAGTTTTATAAAAATAAATTAGCCGTTTGAAAATATTATAGTGTGATTTATATAAATCGCAGGTACGATTTATGTGACGTGGCAGTGCTGGTATGAGATAATTTTCATTTAGGCCCATCTTTTTTACATATACTCTATTTATGTTTTTTAATGGAGTATACAAAGTCCTATGAAACCAAATTATATATCAAACTTATAGATCTCGAGATATCTATAACTTTGTAGTTGATGATTTTTTTGTTAAAAGCTTTTTTAAAGTATCAAATAAGTATTAGTAACAATGCAAACCGATGTGAAGGGTCTAAAATTTAAATATAAATGTTTATAGAAAGTGATTTTTACTACTTCAAAAATAGAAATACTTATTTAACACTCTAAACAGCTTTTAGTAATGATAACTATAAAGTTGTAGATCTTGTCCGAATTTGCAACTTTGATATAGAATTTATCTTCATCGGAGGTTATTTGCAAAATAGATCTAATATTTTATATAACTATATATATGATATATTGTATCAAATATTTAGACAAGTAAACTAACTCAAACGAAAAATATCAATTATAAAGTTGTAGATCTAGTCGAGATCCATAAGTTTCATGTATCATTTTGCTCCATCCAACTTTATATACCACATTAAAAAAAATACAAATAGAATACAAGTTAAAAGGAGGGTTTAAATACAAATTATCATGTCCCTGAAATTGACATGTCATATAAATCGTCCTCCCTAATACGGGGATTTTTTTTCTCTGAAACCTTGATAAAATAAATATATAAATAAAAAAATCCTAACATGTGTGTGTTGTAACAGGCCAGTCCATACAATATGGCCCGTACGATTGGGGATGTACTGGGAATGTGGACTGAGGATAATAATGGTACCATTACCTTCATTTCAGGCCTCCATGAGCGATTGAAGTGTTTACATAATGAGACCCACCTTGCAGTCCGTGGACTTCTAATTGTTCCCTTCTCTCCTTTTTTTTCTTCAGCAAATTCCCTTCTCTTATTTCCCGCATTCTTAGCTGCTGGCTCTCAAATAGCCACATGCTTCGTATGCGTATAGACAAAAAGTTATTTGGATCTGATTATGCACCGAAAAAAATAATCAGCGAGTCAAGTATACTCCCTCCGTCCCATAATATAAGTCTTTTGAGTTTGTCCCATAACATAAGAATTTTTAACTTTCAAACAATTAATCTGTGGCCCACACATCTAACTATGTTAATGATGCATGACATACATACAGTTAGACCTTCCATAGTAAGTTGTATGTTTTCATGCAGGTCTCTAATATCTATATTTCAATCCTCTAAATTATGGAATATGTTATCTATAATTACATATATCAATTGAAAAATCAATGGTGCCTACTATTATGAGAGGTATTATGGAAGTTGTAACAAATTCTTGTTATTTTTCGAAACGGCAATAATTTTTATATTATGGAACGGAGGGGGTATCTTCGAGTTCTGAGCAACAATATAGAAAAAAAAATACAGAAAAGGAAAGCAGAGTCTGGCTTTCCTCATTAAAAAAATCATCAAATCATCTTTTGATATATCTTCGAGTTCTGAGCAACGATATAGAAAAAAAAACAGAAAAGGGAAGCCAAATCTGGCTTTCCTCATACGACACCAATTGTATGTTGCTTTTTTCCCACAGCCACAAGATTCAGGGCCTATTTAGAGTAGTTTTAGATTTAGAGAAGCATTTGTTTGAAAGCCAACTTCTGAGAACTCGGAAAAGGTTTAAAACCCAACTTCTCCAGTTTCTGGCTTCATAGTTTGTTTCTCAAAATCTATAACTATAATTATATATTCTTATAAACTGTGTACCGTTTGGGACAGCTGTAGTTATTAAAAGAAGCTGACAGAAGCTCTAAAACAGTCCTTTGAACAAGATTTGAGCCATGGGCGTCCACAGGGTCACAACGCAAGTTTTCACGTCTTCCCATGGTGGGTGAAGAAGCCAGTGACTGTGCTGTATGCCTGCACTTGCTTGCGTAGCTGGCTAGCTGTTCCTCCTTGGATGACCAACAGAAGGCTGAGATGAGCGTAACGTCACACCGGTGACATTACAGCGGCAGCCTATAATGTCAGAGGATACAAACCCGCCGTGGGCGTTGATGCAGCTGCCCGTGGTTGTTTAGCTGGTTGCACAAAAATTATAAAAAAATAAATCTGTGCATATAGTTAAGTTAAACCTCCTCTCTGGTTTATATTAATTTCTACCGACAATATACCACCGGAGCGAGGCTCCCAAATGAAAGCCTGCTGTTATTCTGGATTGCTTCTGAGGCTGTGATTGATTGATGTGAATTTGGTCGGATTGTGGCAAACATGCATTGTTAACATCTGGTCCAAACTATTTGCTTCTGTTTAATAACCATAACATCATTTACCTTGCTCGTACATCTGCACGAGTAGAAATTCAGTTCGTAGAGATAGAGATCGTCTGAGTTTAGGCCACTTAGTTCCAAAATTTTCTTTAGATAGAGTGTCACATCAACGTTTGATCAAACGTCGAAACAGTTTTTCGGAAACAAATGAAAAAACTAATTTTATGGCTAGCCTGAAAATCCGAGACGAATCTTTTGAGCTTAATTAAGCCATCATTAGCACATGTGGGCTAATCACGTGGGTTACTGTAGCACTTATGGCTAATCATGGTTTAATTAGGCTAAAAGATTCGTCTCGCGATTTTCATCCAAATTATGCAATTAGTTTTATTTTTTATCTATATTTAATACTTCATTTATGTGTCTAAAGATTAATGTGATGTTTTTGGAAAAATCTTTTGGGAACTAAACAGGGCCTTACTTGTTCAACCAGTCGGTGGCCTGCCTCGTTACCAGCGGTCCACCAGCACAAAAGTCTAACTGTCCGACCATGGCTCCACCAGAGAAGATGCAGGCGGTTCTAGAGGGTAGAAGGACACCATTTCATATTTACCTTTTTTTAGAAACAAGAAATACCTGACCTAGATTGAATGTTCATAGCCAAAGTCAGGTGCGGATTCAAAACATCGATTCGTTAGTGTCATAGTGTATTTATCGGTGTCATACCATGCTAATTTTGCTTATACTATAGTGTTATATTATGTGTATAAGTATTTTACATATAGAGTTTACGAAAAATCGTTGGTGTCACCTGACACCGACCTTGACACTATAGCTCCACCCCTCCCAAAGTGAGACTCCTGGTTGCGATCACTTAGGATCAAACCTAGGTGGCTGGGTGGGCTGCGTACACGATGGCACCGCACACCAACTGAGCAACACCCGTTTCATATTTTACCTATTTATATCATATAATCTTAAATACAAGTTTTTTAGTGGAATTTTTTTGCGGGGAAAGGAGCTTTATTAATCAGAATTTAAAGATACAGAATCCTCAAGGATTAAGTTTTCTATTGGACTAAGCTCATGACCTAACCAAAAACCAGAATCAATAACAGTTCTCCCAAGGTTGGCTAATTCATGACTAGTCTTGTTCTGATTACGGTGGATCTTCTCCACACATATACTCCTTCCTGCATCAAGAAGCCGCCGGATATCACGAATAACAAAGGCATAAGCTGATCGGTCCTGGGCAACTGATGCAATTGCCGACTTAGCTTCGGCACAATCCGTTTCCACAATTACTGGAAGAGACGTCCATGTCAAAGCAAGCGACAGACCATCCCTGCAGGCCAAAAGTTCAGATTCCAGCGCACCTGAGCAATGCTGAATTTGCTTACACGCAGAAAAGATTGGATCTCCAGAGTGGTCTCTCAAGATCATTCCGACTCCAGCCGCACCATCCCCAGGATTGAATGACCCATCAATGTTCAATTTAGCCCAGCCCATATTCGGTTTCTTCCAGCATTTCAGCGGTATGGAGCCTCCCGGAGTCGAAGCCGTTTTCTGCTTCTTCATTGTCAGAGGATCGACAACCTCCTTTCCTTTAATCGAATCAACCGACGAATGTTGTTCTATCAACTGGAGTGACATCATATAGCTCAGTAAAAAATGACGAGACCGTTGAATTGTCGGCAAAGGCTTCCCGTGAATAGTTTCATTACGAGCGAACCATACTCTCCACAAAAGCATGAGCAACTGTGCTCGTCCCAGGTCAGGAAGATCAGCCAGCAACAATAATAACCAGTCTCTCCCAATACTGATTACCCATCCAGCAGGTGGGATTTGCCACTCCATTCTCATCACCTCCCATAGTTGCCGCGCATGGGGACAACGACAAAGAGCGTGGAATTCATCCTCAGGTTCCATGCCACATAACAAGCAAGTGTTCTGTGCCTCCAGTTGTCTCTTGCATTTATTCACCCTTGTTGCTAAACACTGTGAAACAACACGCCATGCAAAAATGCGCACTTTTTTTGGCACCGGACACTGCCAAATGCTGTTCCACAACTTCCTATTACCATCAAGACTTGAGCTGGATTCTCCCATTGTATTACTGCTTCCCCCACTATTCAACCACAGCATATACGCCGATCGTACAGTGAAAATTCCACTCTTTTCCGGATGCCAAGCAATGAAATCATCCATATCTTGCAATGGCCTTCGGATTTTCAAAATGGCATCCGCATCGATGGGGAGAAAGATTTGCCTGATGATAATCTCATCCCAAGACCCATCATCATTTATTAAACTGGACACCCACTTAATTCTAGATCTTCCTTGATGGGTTATCAATCGCCGTGAGAAATCTCTTGGCAGCCACGGATCCCTCCATATCCTGATACATTTCCCATTACCAACCGGCCATACGATTTCTTGCTTGAGCAGTTCAAGGCCGTGTTCGATTGCTCTCCATCCCGGCGATGGGTTGCTCTGACAGACCGTGTCCTCAAGAGAGCCATTTGGAAAATATCGAGCTTTAAGAACCCTTGCACACGGACTGACAGGAAATTGAATCAACCGCCAGGCTTGACGTGCAAGTAGGGCTTGATTAAACCCTCTAAGATCTCTGAAACCCAAACCACCTCTCCTCTTCGGTAAAATTAGATTCTCCCAAGCTCTCCAATGAGTCTTCCTCCTCCCCCCATCTGACCCCACCAGTAATCACGTATCAACTTAGTGAGATCATCACACACACGTCCGGCAGTTTGAATGTGCTCATAATATAAACAGGAATCGCTTGGGCGACCGCCTTAATCATCACCTCCTTCCCACCACATGATAAATAGTTCTCATTCCATTGCAACGGCCGTTTGCAGAGCTTGTCTCTTATACTCTGAAATCTTCCTTTTTTCATCCGGCCCTCAGGAGTAGGCAGTCCTAAATATTTGTCCTCAAAATCTGTGTGAGGAACAAGCAGAACATTTCTTATATCCTGCTGCACTGCACTCGGGCATGATTTACCGAATAATATGGAGCACTTAGCCGGATTAATTAATTCGCCCGTTGCCATAGCATACTGATCAAGCACTCCTTTCACTCTTGTGGCCTGGTTGACATCTGCTTTGAAGAACAGCAGCGTATCATCTGCAAATAGCAGGTGAGACACCTCAGGAGTTTGACGACAAATGCGAACTGGAGAGGTTACTATTATTTTAGAGCCCGACGACAAGTTTTAGTGGATTTTGTGATGGGATGGAATATTATTTTAGAGCCTACTGGCAGTAAAGGCCCACCGGAGTGGGGCTCGAGAAGTTAAAACGAGTATACCCATATACAATACCAAAATGAACCAAATGGATTGAAATTTGAAAGTACAAGACAAGACATTGGGAAAGTTTTAGTGGATTTTCTTTAATTATATTGCAAGGATAATTAAAGAAATCGAATGAAATGAATTGAAGAGAAATACTAGCTAGGGCTTTGGCAATTGGAATGGTCCCAAGGTCGTCATGGGAAACCATGTGACTGATTCATCCATAGGACCACTGAAACCGTGAAATCAGCTGAATCCCACATGTGCTTTGTCTAGTCTGTGATCTGTCTATACTGTCTAGCTCCCGTCGTCCTCCTTGTGTGGTTTCTGTAACTCTGGATAACAAGCAACACATGAATACATTCCCTCTCCAATTCTTTATGAGACTAGTTCTGAATTGTCACCAATTATAAATGCTTGGGTTACTGTCTTACAGACAGTGAGAATGTGAGATCGATTCTGCTTCTTCAGTACGCACGCATGCAGCAGCCGCATGGTTGGTTTTAATAAGTTTTAACATGTACTCCAGGAGTACAATACGCGTGCTTCAGAAGTTACTGCAATAAAGCTTCAAAGTACACTACACTAGCACCTGAGTTAAAGACTGAATTGAGGAGCAATCCGGAAGCTACTAAAGTTTATGACTGCACGGGTGAAGAGACAACACAATTAAAAGTTCAAGGACCCAACATGTAATTGATTGATTAAACGCAAGTTTTCTGAACACCCGTGCACTGACATAATCATACACGCCACAGATCATGAGTGTTAATTAAACTGTTACAGTAAAAAAATGCTTCAGAACCAAGGCAAATCAAGGACCATGCCGACGCTCATACCAACTACTACTACGGCCATTTTGCTGACCTTAAATGCGAGAAGATCTGAGGTTCTCATCAGAGTGGCAACATCTCCCCATTGAATGCCTCGGCTACTATTTGCTCTGATCCGGAGTTCCTGACCGGCATTTCTCGCTCCTGCTGCAAGACTCTCAGCTGATCAACTGATCGCGCCTGCCATTGCTTTGAGGGTAAATGCTGCCAGGTTCCTTGAGTTGCTTTCTTCATTCATGGTTGGCTGGCATTATGTTTTGGATTTCTTGCATGGATGATCATGAACCATGAATTTCTTTCTCTCTTGCTCGTTTCAGAATGCAGCTAGAGTAACTTTGAGCTGCTCGGAAGAGGGATGATCAATAACTGTAGTGGTCACTTGGCCACTTACGATCATCATCTCGACCATTGCAAGGTGATTTCGGTTCATTCAGTTAGGTTGCAAGAATTCTGTAAGACTGCATTTCATTCTTATTGTTCATTATATTGGCACTGAAAATAGCTGCAGCATGCAACAATCTATTTCTCCAGAAAAATGGTACTACTACTAACAGTAGGACTAAGTAGGTATCAGCCTATGTAAATTCTAAAGTAGGTAGTACAAATCTACAATAGTATGGTTCACGTTAGTACTGTTTCATGTAAGAAAGTAAGTAGCTGTAGTGATCAAACTTGTAGCTACTATTATCAGTTCACAGAAACATCTGGAACACAAGAAGGATGCACTCTACGTACTCAAGTTGCAAATGAAAGAACTTCAAGGAAGCTTGAGAACTTGTTGGCCTCCCAAGTTCTGCTTGACAATGTAAGTTCTGAACTGTAAAACTGCTCTTCTCTGAAACAAAAGTAATTCTTACATCATTTCTGAGAAAAGCAGGCAACCATCTAACCTGTGTTATTGTCAATTCTTCGACCTCACAGTTCACAGATGAAGAAACAAAATATCAGTATGTCTGCAATTCAGGCCTCCAAACTGCACATGGAAAATCAAAGAAAAAGAGCTTCATGTTCTTGACAAAGCTTCAGAACAGAATAACCAGTGCCTGGCAATCCGAAGCTTCCCTATTCAGAAATCCATTCAACAATTCACCCCTCTCCAGAGACTTAGTAGTCAGAGAAAACGCTAAATTGGTTAGCATTATCAGACGAACAGCAGCAATCTGCTTCTCGCCGTCGTCAGTTGCTGATGAGGATTATGACTATCTGCCTCACATGCAGCTTGACAAAATGACCCATGTAATAAGCAGAGAAGCATTTGGCCCTCTTTATTTGGTCACATAATATTCCATTTCAGTTCCTGGTCCAAATGATGCCATAGTACAATGAACTTTTTGTTCCTGTTAATTGTTAAACCGTTTGCATCTTCTGTCACTCAAATGTCGCAAAAGAACATCGGCATCATGTTGCAGTAACCAATTGAAGATCAATTCTGTAACTCTAATTCCGTGAAGATCAATCCTATGTTTTGCGAGTTACAGGTTTTGGCTTTTGCAAGCCATTCTTAGTTCCATCTCCGTTTATGAACTGGTGAACTGAATATGCATGCATGACATCACATTACTCAAGTGAAGTTAGTTGCCATGTCACATTGAGCAGCAACCGGTCACCACTAATTACTAAAGGGAAAAGACGCAAACGAAGGATCAGAAGATCAGAACAATCCTAAATAATAGCAACATAAAAGACGTTAGCAACCACTAACTGGAGTTGAGTGAGAGGAAACGAACATGAAAGTGATGAAGACATGAGATTGAGAACTAAGGAACAAGCACTACATAGACACAGTGTCACCTACCTCACGGTCCACCAAACCTAATCCGTGGTGGCATGGAAACCTAATTAGTTCGTACCAATCCAACATTAACGACCACCACAACAGCATCAGTCAATCAAGGAGAGCTCACATGTTGTTTTATGTGGAGCCATGTTCTGCTATTTGCAGGTTAGGTTTTCAGGCCTGCGCGTCTTGGGCTCATCTCACATTGCACAAGTGCACAACATACATCTTGGACTCGGAAGCATCACTCTACCTGCAGACATCTTAACTCTGGCTCCTTTTGGGGCTATATATATTATCCGCGGATTATTCATGACATGCTCACAAAAGTAATCTCCATCAGTTTCACAATGTAAGCCATTTTTGACCTTTTCGAAGTCAAAGTTAATTTAAATATGACATACTCCGTCTCAAAATATAATAACTTTAGTGTGAATTAGACACATCATAATACTACGAATCTGTTCGACCTAAGCTAAGGTTGCCGTATTTTTCGACGGAGGTAGTAGGACATGGGCAAACGTAACAATATTTGAAAACAAAACAAATATATTACAAAAATATATTCAATGTCGGATTTAACGGAACTATTTTTTGTTATAAATGTAGCTATATTTCTCCATAAATTTAAACAAACTTATGGAAGTTTGACATTGAATACGTTAAAACAACTTACAATTACAATATGTAGGGAGTACATTTGTTTAAAAAATACATCAGCATTATTAACTTTCCCAAACTTTTTTTAAAAAAAATTGTAGCATTTATTCATCCATATATGAGCATTGGTCCGTAATCTTCGCCATTCATCACTTGACAACACCCACCTTTTCTTTCCTGTTCTCCATTCACAACACCATACTACACAATGAAGCAATGTAGTACACGAGGTAGTACAAATCTTTATGTTTGGTAGTTGCAGAGTTACACTCAGAAGTCTGAACTGAATCAGAAAAGTCGTAATAAACCGATCCAGATGTCCATTCAGAAATTAGAAGGTTAACCTTTGACTTGCAGCAAAATCCTTAGAACACACAGCTACCACGTGCCTTTGACAACTTTTTTTTTTTTGACAAATTTCTCGCAATCACGAGTTTGCTTGCACGGCCTTCCTGAAAGATCATTCCCATCAGAAATTCAGAATCAAATATGCCAATCGAATGCATCAGAAATTCAGAATGCAAATATGCCAATAGGAATGCCTCAGCCGGTCCGCCCTCAAGTGCTCGCCAAGTCTGAAGCAGTAGTATTCCACGACACTTCTGCACGAATCTGGTTAGGACATTTCAGGGAAAGATAAAGATAATTCTGAATAAGAGATACTAACATTTCGCTTGACGCATGCGAGGGTGGAGCGAAGCTGTTGGTGAAGCAGGCAACATCTCTCAACCGAAGTATTTAGGATCAGATTAGCATGTCTCCCTCTGCTGTTCGGTCACATGTTGCTGTCACTGGCATTAGGCATTCATGCTAAGCTCCCGGATTTATGTACTGTGTAGATCAGAGAATATTTTAATTGACTGATTAGGTGTTAACATGGCTTTTCATCATTATCATGGAACAACTGACGGGCAATGTCGATTTTGCCCCTCTTCTTTCCATTGACCATATTCCAGCTTCTGCAATGTTTTCTGGTCGGTAACTCAGTTAACCTGGAGATTTTGCATCGTCAAAGAAATATAAAATTTTCTGATTTTCGATGGGCCATCGGGTCTCGAATTCCTATTAAATAAAACGAAAATCCTGCTAAATAATTGCCACGACATGGAGAGCATGCCATCACGATACGCGTAAATCTGATCACGATTATGATTTTCGCTGTTGACATGAAATTCTGGGCACAGACACAGACAGTACTCCTTTTCAACTCTTCCTTTTCTTTTTCAAAACAGAACTCCATTATTGGTTAGGATCCAGCTTGTTGCCATGACACGCGGTGCCCATGTCGCTGACACATGCAGATTACTGCATAATTGCTGTCTCTCTTCTTCTTTTTTCCAAGAAAAAGAAAACCATTGGACGTTGGGGCAAAGTACTCTTATACATGAGACAATTATCCTGGTACTACACCTTTGCATGGATCAAACGTTAACTGCACGGATGCGGAGTTGATTTATAGTAATTAGCTGTTCGTAATTTGTCCAAAATTGTAGTACAGCAGCACTGCAGCAGTAACCCTGACGCAAGAATTTCTTTTGTTTCAGACACTTCATGCTCAGCATCAATCAGCTGATGGTGGAGGTTAGTTGTACTACCAGATGCAAAGCTGCGTCACGAATTCCAACCCAAATTCTGCGGTTCAGAGATCAGGCCACCCCCACCGCCCATGGCTGACAGCAGAATCTGTGCGCGGTTTTGCTGCATTTTTGTATTCCAACAACTGAAGAATGATAGGGGTACAGCTAAGTAGGAGTAGTAACGGATTGTTTTCTTGTTTACGAAAATGCAGATGCGCACTAATTAATCCTGCTAATCTAGCCTAAAGCCAGGGGTTAAAATGTCGAATGTGTCGGCTTTTTGTATAAAAAAATCCGTGCTTTCCTTCAACTACCTTTTCTTTTTTGAAGAAAAGAATTCGTCTCCGAATCTGATGGCCTCCTCAAGCCCTTCGCGGCTGCTCAATTCACAAGAAAGCCCTTGTCGAAAGCGACACCTTGCAATTGACCTCATCGTTCTTGTCCCGGTCCCGGTGCCAGCTGCTGCTCCGCTACCTCCCACTGCTGCACAATTCAAGAACACGGAGGAAGGTTGAAACTTGGAAGCAGCAGCCGCAGCAGCAAAGAGAGAAATAGAAAGAGATAAATCAATTGGATAAATCAGTGGGGAGTCCATAGAAGGGATCTTTTATGCCAGGAAAGCACCTTTCTTTGTGGTTTTAGGAGGGAGAGAGCATTGGTGTGGGAGAGGAAGAAGAAGAAGATGGGGAGAAGGGGGCGAGGTGGCGGAATGGCGGATTCGCCATGGCTGCTGCTTCTGCTCCTGGGTTGCTGCTGCTGCAGCAGCATTTGGCCCCAGAAGCAAATCTTGGTTGCTGCGGACACTGATGCTAATGATGGTGGGTAGAATCTGGAATCATTTACCCTTTTTGCGCGACTGTTCTTTTTGTTTCAGAGCTTTTAGGTTAATCTGTGGAGTTATCTGTACGATGGTTGTGAGATTTTTTTTCGTTGCGAATGGATTATTTTCGTGTTTCCTGTTGCGGTTCGTCCGGCTGGTTTTGCTGTTGGTATCGAGCTTTGGTAGATTCAGTTTTGGGACAGGGGAAATGCTGGGAAAAGCTTCCGATAAGCCAAATCTTTCATCATCTTTGAGTAATTAGGTTTAATTGGGTTTTATAATCTGATCTTTGCGCAAGAATGCTCTGGAGATAGTTGCAGTACATCTTCTTTCGACATAGTGAACAAGATGGTGTGCTCAGCGGTTAGGTCGCTCAAAAGCTTTTAAAAAAAAAGTCGCTCAAAAGCTTACGATTCTCATTTTGGTTGATAAAAATGGGGTCTTTCTGGCTTTCTGCCCCTGGTGTAGTTAACTGATGCTAATCTGAGTAAGGAAATGCACTGGATTTGGTGTGAAATCTTGCCTGCTCATCGTTTTTCTGCTGTTGCTACTAACCAAATTTGGTCTATTCTATGGACCTCGCTACCTCATAGTTTGTTCAATCTCAATCAATGAGATATTTCGTGCAAAACATTGTCTGGATTGTGAATGACATTAATTTTTGGAGAACAACATTTTTTTTGTTTAGTAGTTCCATAAAGAAAACGCAGTCGCTTTCCTTTCACGCACCTTGTAGATTTGACCCTTCTTTTTTCTTTCTTTTTTGCCTTTTATTGTTCGGTGGAGCGTGGAAAGAATTGGTCAAAAATTTCTATACAAGTATTTCAGCTTTCTTATTCTTTTTGGCGATTTTCCTCTTGAGCTGTCATGATATTTTCTCTTGTAAATCTGAATCCATGCATTGTTGTTTATGGGCACTTCAACTTTCAAATTTGCTAACGGGTTTGTTTGGTGGCATGCACTATCTAGTGCTTTAATTAGGCATTGTGTTGTAATTATTTGCTCTCTTTCATGCAGTTACTGTCCTCAATACGCTCTTCACTAGCCTGAATTCTCCGGGGCAGCTCAGAGGTTGGCAGGCAAGTGGTGGAGACCCTTGTGGTCAATCATGGCAGGGCATCACGTGCTCAGGATCATCGGTTACTGCAATGTGAGCCTTATCACGAAGAAAAGTGGTTGCTACTCCTACTTACCACTTTCTTTCTTACTTCCTCTTACTATATTTTTCTTGTGTTTGTTGCTGTAGCAAATTATCAAGCTTGGGGCTCTCCGGGAATTTGGCGTACAATATGAATACCATGGGTTCATTGATTGAGATGTGAATATCTGAAGTTATTCCTGCCTGATCATGTCTACTGAGAGTTAAAATAACAGTCTTAATTGGTTCTTTGATGCAGTGATATGAGCCAAAACAACCTTGGTGGTGGCCAACAGATACAGTACAATCTTCCCACAGCTAAGCTTGAGAGGCTGTAAGTTCATCGAATGAAGCTGTGCTTGAGAAACCACCTTTGCTTTTGAGGCGCCATGTGTGTGGTGTGCCTAATGATTATTGTTTGCAGAAATCTTGCAGGAAACCAGTTCACTGGAAATTTACCCTACTCAATTTTCTCAATGTCTAATCTTAAGTATTTGTGAGTATCTTTGCAAACCTAAGTTGATTTTGCCCATGAATTTGTATAATTTGCTAGTATTAAATGCTTTCTCCTTGTATGTGCAGAAATCTTAATCATAACCAATTACAAGGAAATATGACTGATGTATTTTCCAGCCTTTATAACTTGGCAACACTGTGAGTATTGTGTGTGGATTGTTAGAATCCTTTATTGTTGTTCGTGTTCCTAATGTTTATATTCACTTTCTGCTCCCTATGTCATGTGATGCAGGGACCTTTCGTTCAATTCTCTTACTGGTGACCTACCACAAGGGATGACTTCGTTGTCAAGCCTGAAAAAATTGTAAGAAAAGGATTGTTTATTTGTCTCATCATCTCTTTTTTAGAGTGGCATACCTCTAATACTGCATTTGTTCTTCTCAGATATTTGCAGAACAATCAATTTACTGGTTATATCAATGTCCTTGCTAACCTCCCCCTTGATGATCTGTAAGAATCAACATATAACTATAAGTAATTAATGCCTTATTTGCGTGTGCAGTACTATATGTCATATCTTTGCTTTCCTATAGGAATGTTGCAAACAATCGTTTCACTGGTTGGATTCCTAGTCAGCTTAAGAAGATAAATAGTCTACAGTGAGTTCTCTTGGCTTATGAATGTGGAAATGTATGAGAGATGCGCCCTGAACTAATATGATCCTTGCCTACAGAACTGATGGAAATTCTTGGAGTAATGGACCAGCACCACCGCCGCCACCATATTCAGCTCCCCCTCCACCAAACCGTCCAAATCCAGGTCAAAGCAATGGTGGTTCATCAAGTTCTGGTGGAAGCTCTGGGATAGGTGGTGGAGGCATAGCAGGCATTATCATATCATTGCTGGTAGTTGGAGCAGTAGCTGCATTCTTTGTGATAAGAAGAAGAAAACGCAAAACGGCAATGGAAGAACATTTTGAACAGCACCAGCCATTCACTTCATTCCCTTCAAACGAAGTTAAAGGTCTGTTTGCCTGATGCCTTGATGGTCGATGTATTTTGTCTTGTATTTTGTCTTCTATTTTATAAAATCATGTGATAAGTTGTTTCTGCAAATGTTGCAGACGTGAAGCCTATTGAAGAGTCTACTACAATTGACGTAGAATCTTTGCCTTCCCCTGCTTCAATTAGTCTGAAGCCACCCCCCAAGATTGAACGCCATAAGTCATTTGATGATGATGATTTATCAAACAAGCCTGTCTTGAAGAAAAGCAACATGGCACCTATAAAGGCAATTGTCTATTCAGTTGCAGACCTACAGATGGCAACAGATAGCTTTAGCATGGACAACCTTATCGGAGAGGGTACTTTTGGACGTGTTTACAGGGCACAGTTCACTGATGGAAAGGTATACTACAGACTTTTCTGTTGATATCCCTGTATATTTCTCCAAGTACATGAAAGTTTTCTTATTTGCATTTGTAAGGTCCTTGAGAAAGGGGCTATACTTGTGGTTCTGGTTTTTCGTGGTCATGTGGCAATATTTCTGCAAACTGCAGTGGGCCATTGCTTAACATTCCATGTGTTCATTATCTATTAGTGAAAGGATGGAATTTATACAGAAGTAAGGAAAAAAATGTGTGGCTCTCATCGCTTCACCATCGGATTATAATCCGAAGCCAAAATTTGAATAATCAAACTCAATTTTAGGATTGATTTTTGAGATTTTTCACCATGTTTTTTTTTCTATATTTGTCTTTTAAACCAAATAACACATCTACAAAAGTTTTACATTTAAATTGTTTTTTAATTATGAATACGCATTTTCCGCATCTTGGCCGTTTAGGCCATCCGATGAGGCCCTGTGTCTTAAATTCTGTTACCATATTTTTCCTTTTGCTTTTAAAGGTATTTAGGTAATAATACAGAAGTTGAGCCATTTGGATACATGAATCTTACTTTTCTTCTTTACGCTATCCAGGTTCTGGCTGTGAAGAAACTAGATAGTACCGTGATGCCATTCCATTCATCTGAAGATTTTGTTGAACTGGTCTCAGACATTTCAAAACTGCACCATCCAAATCTCAATGAGCTCGTTGGCTATTGCATGGAACATGGGCAACACTTGCTTGTTTACGATTTCCACCGGAATGGATCACTTCATGATCTACTCCATCTTTCAGACGAATACAGCAAGCCACTTAGCTGGAACTCTCGTGTCAAGATCGCACTAGGCTCTGCCCGTGCACTGGAGTAAGTGGAAAATGAAGTTCCTGTATTATGTTGATTTTGATGGTCTGATAAGTGTTGACATACTGTTCTGGCATTATATACATGATATTATATTTGTTTGGTTCTAGCTATCTTGTGTGTCCAGATAACTAGACTGGAAGAGAAGAGGCCTTGTTTATTTTGATCCATTATCCATAATAGTTACAAACTATATGCGACTTATTGCTAGCTTAACAAATTTTATTTACAATCAAGTTGGATGTGATGATCAAATTAAGAATACTGCTCTCAATCATATAGTTCAATCTGAATCTCACTAAAATGAAAACATCCTTCGCATATTATGTGTATGAATTTCGGATGCTTGTTTCTTTTACATGCTTTATTTGAATGTGGGATGCTGGTCATATATTACCTAATAGTATCGTCACTTAATATACAGTAGCATTCTATGTTCCTTCTGAAATATGATCTGTAGATGATTTATCATTTACTCTGAAAATATAATTTGTAGGTATCTTCATGAAATATGTTCTCCGTCCATCATCCATAAGAATTTTAAGTCATCCAACATTCTGCTGGATTCAGAATTCAATCCGCACCTCTCAGATGCTGGACTTGCAACCTTTATTTCTGATTCCGAATTCCAGGTATAGCTCTTGTGAATATATTAAATTACCCATTTTAAAAGGACTGCTCGCACAGGTGTTTGCTAATGAAAATAATCAGCACCTCAGATAACCTTTGGCTTGCTGATCTGTTAAAATTACTGGTTAATGCACTTATAGAAGTCACTGACAATGATGCTTATTATTGACTTCATTTTACGCATAGCATAACTTTCCAAAAGAAAAAGAAATTTTATGTATCATGACTCATTAAAATGTTTACCACGGAAAAAACCTGTACAGGCAGCGCAACAGAGTGCTGGGTGCACTGCCCCAGAGGTGGACATGACTGGTCAGTATACCCTCAAGAGTGATGTCTACAGCTTTGGAGTAGTTATGCTAGAGCTTTTGACAGGACGTAAACCTTTTGATAGGTATACTCTCATCAGCCTTAACCAGTTTTCATGTTGTGTGTAACTATGAACTTAGTAATTAATGATCCTTGGTGTGATCGTGTGACTGTTTGCATTACAGCACTAGACCGAGGTTGGAGCAGTCACTTGTGAGGTGGGCGACTCCCCAGCTGCACGACATTGATGCATTGGACAGGATGGTCGATCCTGCACTGAAGGGCCTGTACCCTGCCAAGTCTCTGTCCCGATTTGCTGACGTGCTCGCCTTGTGTGTCCAGGTAGGACTTCACTCTTCTATGCAAATGAGTTATGCAATATTAACCACCTCCACATGAAAAAAAACTATTGTCTGAACCTTACCGAAACAAATTTATGTTACAGCCTGAACCAGAATTCAGGCCACCAATGTCAGAGGTGGTGCAAGCGTTGGTTCGGCTTGTCCAGAGGGCCAACATGACGAAGAGAATGCTCGATGGAGATTCTTCGCGCCGAGCAGATGACCAAGATGATTTCATATGACAAAACAACACCTTAGCTTTCCCTATTACATCCCAATTTGTATTTATTTTGTTCGCTAGCATAATGGAGAGAAGATTGGAGGGAGAAAATAGAAAGAAAGTCAGTTTCATCAGTACATAATCACAGGTGTTGCTTGGTATAATGTAGGACCAGTTATATGATTGTATCATGTTTACATAACATTATCCTGATTGTTCATTAATGCCATCCTGTTAGATTATTTGGTCATATATTATCTGCAGAAGCTCCAAATAAAGCATAGGGCCGATCAATTTAACTGATGTTAATAAGACTTACTGTATGTGTGCATAGCATGAAAATATTCACTCTTTTGATGTATGTGGTCACTGACTGATCAGTACATGATGTGTAAGGAGAGCTTACAAGAATTTGATGTTGGAGAATGTAACAAGAATTTGATGTGTTTTGAGATCAGGATATATGATGAACAGTCATTGGATGTACTTTAAGATCCAGACATAGATAAATCACGAGAGCAATCAAACTGACTCTCGCCCTAGGTTCAAAGGAAGGTGTTCCTCTGCGGTATAAATTCATGATGCACCTAATTATTCCTGATTGGTGCAGGTTTTCATTGGAGCAGACACATACTGTCGCTGGATGCTGCATCAATCATCAGCCATCAGGTCCAACTAATATAATCATCTCTAGTATTATGAAGTTGCGAGCATTTCCCATACAATTCGCTGACATTTTGAATGCGAAATCAAGCAAATCAAAATTGCAAAATCAAACAGTCTGAGCCGATCGAATGACGCCAGAATCCACACGCTTCAGCCTCATCACAGACTGCACATGAGCTCTCAGCACGTGTGCTTCCCCCAATCTGCAAATCAAACCAAAACAACAACAAAAAAGATTGAATCTTTCTCTATGAATC
>CM002481.1:3926084-4003221 GCA_000325765.3 Leersia perrieri
AACTTGTTTTACCTGGAGATTTCTGCTCGCCGCTTCGCTCTCTCTGCGATCCGCGACGGCCGCCATCCGCTGCTGAGGAGATGATCGGAGATCGCCCTCCGCTGATGATCATGAGACCGCCGCCACCTGGTCTCCCGCGGCCGGTGATCCTTTCCGCCGCCGCGGTAGTCTCTCCTACTCGCGAATGCAGCCTGAAGAATTAACAGTGACAGATCTGAATCCATGGAAGAGCTCTTGATGAAGAAAGAATCGAATCGAAGAACAGGTGCTGATTTGTTACCAACCTTCCTGTCGAACAGCAGATTCCAGGCTTCGCCGCTGAGCGTGTAGCGGACGGCGATTTTGATCAGATCGAGGGGAATGTAGAACACCAAGCTGTATAGCCAGATCACGCCTGCCCATCCCCATCCGATCGCGCTGATCGACGCGAAGCTGATCGTCGCGTAGACAGCAATCAGTGTAGCCACCTGCAGGGCCAAAGAATTTCGTCGTCAGTTACTGAGAATTCAGAAAGCTTCTGCGCCCAAGATGGAATTTTTTTGATGTTTCAGAGTTGATGAGAGACTTGTTACCAGTTGAGCGAGGAGGAAAGCACAAATCAACAGAGATCCAGGCCTGTCGAGGAAGGCAATGCCGTGGCTGCGCGTGACGAATATCAGTGCTTGACTGATGATGCTGACTTGCAGATACATCGCTGACGAGATCTCGTCGGCGTTTTGCTTCAGAGATCTCACATTGAAGTGAGACTGCAATTCATACACACACATAAAGATTTCGGCCGTTGATTGATTACTTTACCAAGGAGAATTTCAGATTCAGAGTCTGCAGATTTTGCAAATAGTCGATGACTCGATGTTACCTCGAAGAATGTTGTTCTTGTGACTGTCCAGTAGAACAGCACCGTGACCAATGCAAGGTAGGTTCCAATGACAACTCCAGCTGCGAATATCTCGTTCAGTTTCCAGCTATCTGGGCTTGGTGATGGCTTCACTCGATCCTTTGATATTGTCATGATAGTTCCTGATCAAAGTAGATGCATGTCTCAAGAAATCGAGCATCTCATTTCAACATTTTGGATGTAGTAAAATTCAGAGAAATGATCATCACCATCATTCAGTATGGCTATGATCAGAACCATAAACGGAGGGAAGTCATACTCCCATATCGATGCCAGAAGAACAAACCCAAGCTGCATCCAAACAAGACAAATCAAGCAATGCTACCACGAGATTTTGGAAGAATTTCATAATGAGGACTTTTATCTCCTCGATAAAATTGCAAAAATAGGACTTCAATTTTGGAAGAATTCTTCTAATGTTGCTTGCTTACCACTATCCTTATAGTGATGGACACAGCATAAATCTGCAGCGAAGAAGAAGAAGCAGCATGTGAATGAGTGAATCAAGATCATATTTTTACGGCAGTAAGGTGAATGAGCGTCCAAGAAAATTATCTGACGGTGTAATTCTTCATCCGCTGGAAGATGGCGCGGCTGGTGAGGACGGCACTGACGATGACGCTGAGGCCGGGCTCGGTGAGCACGATGTCGGCGGCGCCCCTCGCCGCGTCGGTGGCGTCGGAGACGGCGATGCCGACGTCCGCCTTCTTCAGCGCCGGCGCGTCGTTCACGCCGTCGCCGGTCATCCCGCACAAGTGTCCCCCTTCCCCCTGCAGGATCCTCACGATCTCGTACTTGTGCTCCGGGAACACGCCGGCGAATCCGTCCGCTTTCTCGACGAGCTCGTCCACCGGAACGGCCGTCTCGCCGTCGCCGGCGCCGAACAGCGATGCCGACGGGTACATGTTTGTGCCCATCCCGAGACGGCGGCCGGTCTCCTTTGCGATGGCGAGGTGATCGCCTGAGGAAAAAGGGGGTAAAAGATTTAGGAAGTTCTTGGAATTGGTGCAGTGACGATCAGATGTTCAGATTACCGGTGATCATCTTGACGCAGACGCCGAGATCGAGCGCTCGGCGGATGGTGTCGGCGCTGTCGTGGCGCGGCGGGTCGAACAGCGGCAGGACGCCGCAGAACACCCATGGGCCGCCATGGCCGTGCCTCGATTTCTCTGGCACCTCCTGACACAAACCATCAGGTGAACTCAACCAATTAGTACTGATTTACTGGTCGGAATTTTAAAAGTTTGACCGATTATCGTGAGTGTCAAACATTTATGACATGAAGAGTATCGGCTACAGTAATTCTTTGGCAACAAGTGAACTGAAAATCATTTGATGCTACTACCTGGTAAGCGACTGCTAGAGAACGGAGGCCTCTCTCGGCGAATCTGTCGATGACTAACTGCACCTTTTCAGCAATATCATCTTTGTTGTAGCACAGGCTGAGGATCTGAACATGATAAACGCCAGATTTTCTCACTATCTGAACAAGGCATTGACAGCAGTGAGATACAGTGATGGATTTTAGGATGAGTATCTACCTGCTCAGGAGCACCTTTGCTGACTCTGAACCAATTATTATCAGAATCAATGTATGTTATAGCCGTCCTCTTATCGACGGGATTGAACGGAAGGAAATGAACTTCAGTTATGCTAGAGCGTGCCTGACAATGCAAATATGACATTTCATGAACAATTCTGAATATATGTAGAATAGTTAAATAAAGCAAAGAAGAGTTCAGAACCTCTTTGGGGTCAGCTAGCATGTTTATTATGGCCATGTCAATTGCATCTTGATTCTCCACTCTTGATGCCCTTGCAGCCAGCAGGATAATCATTTCCCTGTCCATTTCTCTGCTGAAAATCTGAAATTACCCAAATGATGGATCATAAGTTAATACTAAGAATTTAATACGCCACATTTTTTGTATTAAGATTTTTCTACCTCAATTAGGCTTTTGTCAACAGTGAGATGGTTGAGAGTAAGAGTTCCAGTTTTGTCACAACAGAGAACATCCATTCCTGCCATTTCCTCAATGGCTGTCATCCTTTTAGTGATAGCACCCTGACAATATTATTTTCTTAATAATGAATAACATACTGCCTGTTAATTGACAACAATATCTTGACATACCTGTTGAGACAGGTGATGTGAACCTATTGCAAGTGTGACTGACAGAACGGTAGGCATTGCGATCGGTATCCCTCCGATCAGAAGAACAAGCACATTGTTGATCCCATCTCGGTATGATCGGTGCTGGATTGGAAACATGATTATAACCTCAACAATTACTCCAATGGCAATTGAGCAGATACAGAAGTTCCCTATGGAGGTAAGAACCTGAAAATTCAATACTTAGAAGTTGCTTAAAGAACAGACAGTTATGAACTAGCTCTAATACAGTCTGAAGATTGATGAATCACCTTCTGAAAATGCCCAACAACTTCTGTAGAGTCAACTAGATGGGCTGCCTTGCCAAAGAAAGAGTTCATCCCAGTTGCAATGACAACAGCTTCAATTTCACCATGCTTGCATGTTGAACCAGTGAAAACCAAGTCACCGGTTCTTTTGGTGACAGGAAGGGATTCACCAGTAAGAGCTGACTACAAGATGGAGGAGAAACAAAAATGTAATCAATTTTTTTGCAGATTAACTAATCTGACATTCTAGTGGTTGATAAATTGATATCTTTTGCATTAACGGTGCACACTTTAATTACCTGATCAATTTTGAGAGGATCTCCCTCAAGCAGGCGTGCATCGGCAGGGACAATGTCACCAAGCTTGATGCTGATGATATCCCCAGGTACCAATGTAAAAGCATCCAGTTCTTGCCATTTTCCATCTCTAAGAACCTGAAAGCAAATCCATGTATATATGAACACTACAAAATCAGACTAGCACAATGGATTCAGTAGCTTTTGTTTTTCTGTTCATAAGAACCTTTGTTTTAAGTGCCAACCGGGCCATGAGTGCAGCAGCAGCATTGCTTGCATTGTTTTCCTCAATGAAGCTGATTGTTGAATTGATAATCAGGAGGCAGACAATTCCCAGAAAATCTTCCCAGTCAGTACCTTGTCTCTGAACAAAAACAGCGAATGAGTGAACACCTAGAAATTTACTATGGGTTACTTCTCCTGAAATTATTCTCTCTGTAACAAACCATAGGTGTGAATATTCAGATAGCACAGATCAGGCCACTTACACCACCATTTGCTAAGACCAATGCCATCACTGCTGCTGCCTCCATCACCCAGGACAAAGGATTCCACATGAAGCTCAGGAACTTGATGACCTTGTTCTCCTGCCAAAAAAAGAATTAAAAAACATCAGAAATTCAGGACAGGAATGTATTGCAGTTAAGCATGATCATGGAGAAAAAAATGTAACTTACACGCTTCTCCTCCAGTCTGTTTGCACCAAACAGCTGCAAGCGTTCTGCAGCATCTTCTGACGAGAGCCCCCTGTGAGACGTATTGAGCTGCTGCAAAACGTCTTCCAATGGCAGATTCTCCTGTTATACATCCACACAAAACACATATTTTACAAATGTTTCATAAAAACTCCGCCACATCCGATGTACTACTTACCAAATCAACATCTTCGGTGAAGAAATTCTCAAGCCCAAGCAAAGGTTCGTCCAGTTCATCCATGGTTTCAGTCTTTTCTGTTCCGAAATGTCAGAAACCCATCAACAGGAACATAATTTGACTCTTGGATGAACACAACTACAGCATCGTCATTTCAATGCCGGGGTTAAAATCCCATAATGTTGGCGAAGTCGGTTTTGGATGGTTGTTCTTGAAGTGTTAAAAATAGAGGGGAGTAGACGGCTGTTTGGACTGATTGAACTGATACAGTGAGCAGCATACCCAATTTTACCCGCGAGTTTGGGCTGATCCAACCACCGTTCAAACCTCCAGGCTGTGAGCCGACGGTCACCTGAAACCAAACAGTCTCCTTCGCTAAGTGCGAGAACTGGGAACATCTGGAGCTTAAGCGCAGTCGATTTGCTAAACTGACAGCGTTACTAGTCATCATGTCATTACTATACTTCGTATATTCAGGAAATTTTTTTTTGAGGGAAACGACGGATATTATTTTTTTAAAATTAAACGACGGATATTCAGGAATATTTTTGCTGCAGCTTTTAATAAATACCCCTCAACATATTTGTATTTTTTTAAAATAATACTCCCTCCATTACACATTCTACTAAGACGTTTTGCATCTCTTTTTTTAGAAGAAAAATGTATTGATCTTAGCACACTACACCGGTCCCTTTACAAACAGAAACCCAAAGAAAAGGAAAATTACAAAGAAGTCCAAAACTTATATTCATCTTCCTCGAAGCCCTCAGGGATCCGTTCATCACCACCGCCGAAACTGCTTCCCAATCGTCGTTGGTCGCAAGAGCCAATCTCCAGAAAATGGAGGCCGCAGAGGAGGGCTTACTGCTAGGCGAATTAGCCGAGTACGCTGCCTCCCAAGCGCATCGGCCAACTCCGGCACCCACGACGCATCCTTCGATTCCACCACCGGCAACCCGAGCACAACTCGAATTTCCACCAGAGACCATCTTTCTTGAGATTAAAAGGGTCAGCAACATCATCACCTGAAAAAGACGAAGATGCGTCGGCCCCGGGCTCCTGAACAGATCTCCCTGGCCTCTCCGTTGGTGTCGGAGTAGATCACCACCGGAGAGCAGAAGAAGCCGGGAGAAGTTATTCCCCTGCAACGTCGTCGCTTCCACATCGTCGACGCCACCAGGAAAAACAAGCCGCAAAGGAGCCGCGCTCCTCCGGCAAACCCTAATTCCACCGCCAAGCATCGACGGCGAAAAACCCTAGACCTAAGCATCTCTAGTAGAGCGGCTTACATTCTGAAACTAAGAAAGTAGTATTTCAATGAAAAATCGCAATAATGAGGGTCTTTGGCATGAAATTGTGTTTATAGGGTTCTGTCGACGTGGGAAATGACGATAGGACACTGGTCGTCTTGTTTACTGCATCCTTCATGGCTACACATCCAAGTTGAGAGGCACCGTGTGACTAGATGCAGGCGAGGAAGAGGAGAAGACGTCAGTATCAAGGGGAGCTGGTCCGACGAGGAGAATTGGTCCGGCTCCGACGGGTTGAGGCCTAGGGAGCAGCTAAGCATTAGCAGGTATGGCCAGCCTATCGGAGGCCCATGCGAGCGACATGGCCTACCGTTATGGGCCTGGACGACAAGTCCAATCGTCGTTCACATGTCGACGAAGCGAACTGTCGTTGTTTAAAATCCTAGTCATTAGCCTACCAGTGCTAAACCCGCAATTTTATGCCGGAAGCCCATATTTTTGCTATTTTTTAATTAAAATACTATTATTTTTTTAAAAAATCGCATTTTTTCTCGTGTGAATGGAGGAAAAAGGTAATGTGATGGATGTGGTATATACCACGTAGAGGTAGGGCGCACCAGGCGCCAAAAGGGCATCTCCACCACCACATCTTCTTCCTCACCCTTCTCTTGTCCTTTTCCCACCGCCCCAAAAACCGCACCCAAACTCCCCTCCCGACCACCTCGACTCCTCTCCTTCCCCTCACTTCTCCGCACGTCCTCCCGCCTCGACGCGCCCGTCGCCGCCGGTGAGCGAGTCCCCTCCGCTCCTTCCCTTCCCCGTCCCCCTTCCCCTCTTTCCTGACCAGTAGTAACAACGGTAGCGGCATGGCGTAGCCGTTGCCCACTGCAGAATTTGTGTAGAATTGGGGGAGTTCATTTCGGGGGTGCGTGTTGCGGCGTGGGATGCGTCGCGGCAAAATTTGTGTGAGGTAGAGATGCCGAGAACATTCGGTTCGCTTGCCGGCCTTAAAGGGAGATGGTGGTATATGGGTGTGCTTAGTTTGGTGTTTAACTCTAGAGACTAGTGTCATAGTTTGCATGATGTCAGTTCAGTTTGTGCTAACCAACACTTTGGCGTGAAGATGTAAAAGATATCCTCTTGCCGTAGTGTGCTCTCATTGAGCCTTTCATGCTTATTATGCCTGCTTGATCTGTTCTAATTCATTTAGTTCACTAGACAAATTATGCAGTCATAAACACTTTTCCTTCCAACAATACAAGTTTAATGTGCCGCAACTACATAGAGACACTTGGAAGGTTAGGGAGTGAACCTATATTACCACTGTACATACAATTGTAAAATAAAACAGGTATTGTATCACATACATATGTATACAGCTGCCCTGCTCTTTTTTTTCCCCTTTGGTGTCAGTTTGTTCATGTCATGCTATGTTTCCGGTTGACGAGTGGACTGGATCAGAATCTGTTTCTTTGGCTCGGTGTTTTTTCCCCAACAGACCCAAAGTTATAACATATTAGATCAATTTTAGCTATTGATTCTTGGCTGATAATCATAACAAATGATCTTGTGAATTGTGTGTTTAATGGTTCCTACTGATTATGCAGACACTCTTCGGTGCTTATTTGTCAAACTAGAGCAATTATAATTCTAGGAGCTACTTTAGCATGGATACTGGCTGCCTATCATCTATGAACATAACTGGAACCAGCCAAGCAAGATCTTTTGTGGGGCAACTTCCTACCCATAGGTGCTTCACAAGTAGCTGTATCCAAGCATTGAAAAGTAGTCAGCATGTGAGCTGTGGCGTGAAATCTCTTGTCTTAAGGAACAAAGGAAAAAGATTTCGACGGGGATTGGGTGCTCTTCAGGTTCAGATTTTGTTCTCTATTATTACCTTGCATTGCATTTCTTGCGAACATATATTTGATTGGCTTTTCTGCAGGTTGTTTGCCAGGATTTTCCAAGACCTCCACTAGAAAACACAATAAACTTTTTAGAAGCTGGACAGCTATCTTCATTTTTCAGAAACAGCAAACAACCTAGTAAACCGCTACAGGTTGTGATTGCTGGAGCAGGTATGATATAATTTTAGGATTTGACAGGTGAATAATTCACATATATTAGATAACTTTGAGAGCAGCCTCAGCATGCTCTTACCATTATAAATTTTTGGCTTGATTTTTTTGCAGGATTGGCTGGCTTATCAACGGCAAAATATCTGGCAGATGCTGGCCATAAACCCATACTGCTCGAGGCAAGAGATGTTTTGGGTGGAAAGGTTATACTCTATGCTCTCTTATCACATCTAAAAAATATTTTGTTTACTTATTCTTAATTTTTATTTATTTGCTTTATTCTAAATAGCTCATATTCACTGTTATTACCATTTGTTGCTTATTGTTCTCTCTCTCTCTCTCTTTTTTTTGGGAACATGCCTTAACAGATAGCTGCTTGGAAGGATGAAGATGGAGATTGGTATGAGACTGGCCTTCATATCTTTTGTAAGTTATATCTCTAGATTTGTTTTTAAGTTCTTGCCGTGCTATATTTTATTTAGTTTATTACTGCCAGCACTGGTAGATATTTGTAAGGTTTTGAACAAAAAACCACATCTATCAATATGTTGATAAATACAGCACTGGTGGTAGACATGCCACGAGGGAAGTATGAACTGATGTCTGAGGATTCACACAACTGGCAGTTTTATTTTTAAAGGAACTTTTGGATTGATTTTATTTTGCAATGCTAAAAAGTAACTTTTTAATAGCATATATGTTGATAAATTTTAATGGCACAAAAATATCATGACATACTTGAATATATATTCTCTTGTTCATGGATACTCTTCTTTCAGCCTACTATTCCCTTCCAAAACAGATATAATATGCCAGATACTGCTTTTCGTTCCAGAACAGTACATATATGCCAGTATTCATGTTTTGCCTGTATGTGACCATATGTACCTTTTTGGTTTAAGTTGGAGCTTATCCCAACATACAGAACTTATTTGGCGAGCTTGGTATTAATGATCGTTTACAATGGAAGGAGCACTCCATGATATTTGCGATGCCAAACAAGCCAGGAGAATTCAGCCGGTTCGATTTTCCTGAAACATTGCCAGCGCCTTTAAATGGTAAGATCATATACAGTGCTATAGTCGTTTAATAAAACCAAGATTCCCAGAAGTACATGCTAGCGATAGTTACTAACACATGAATGTAATTAGGCGGTATATTACTAGCGGCGATACCGATAGAGCATGCCACAGATCTTTACGTTGTCACTTGATGCCTTTATATCATTAACATAGTGCATGCATTTAACAGGAATATGGGCCATACTGAGAAACAACGAAATGCTTACTTGGCCAGAGAAGGTGAAGTTTGCTCTTGGACTTTTGCCAGCAATGGCTGGTGGCCAACCTTATGTTGAAGCTCAAGATGGTTTAACTGTTTCTGAGTGGATGAAAAAGCAGGTATGGGTTCACTGTATCATTTTACAAAGTATCTGTGCACTAGACACATCTCTACCTCACCAATTTAGACTGGATATTCCATGCCAAAAAAAAAAAAGACTGGATATGGAGGAAGTGTTGTAAGCTTCTTCTTTTTTTGACGTAATCTAAAAATCTTTTGTCTATGCCTTTTGTTTTGCCTCGGACAGCTGGGCCCTTTTGTGCGGGTTTAAGCTTGAGCTATGCCTTCAGTTTTAAATAACTGCTTTAGTTAAGGGTCAACAACCTTGCATGATTTCTTCCTCCACCTAGAAAGTTCATTGCATAGGTTGGCAAAACGCACTATGCTGTTGAGTATATTGTTTGTTTGCTGATACACAGAACCATTTTATACAGAAAACACAATACAAATGCTGTACTTATTGATATCTGTGATAATGAATAAATATGGTGTCTGATACAGTTGTTTGATCAGCACAGGGTGTTCCTGATCGAGTGAACGATGAGGTTTTCATTGCAATGTCAAAGGCACTGAATTTCATAAATCCTGATGAGTTATCCATGCAGTGCATTCTCATTGCTTTAAACCGATTTCTTCAGGTATTTCTTTTGTTGCTCTATGGTTGTGTGTGTTGTATATGAGTAATTCTTCTATTCATTCCATATCATATCCTTCTTGGTATTCCTTGTCTCTGTTGTTTCCTACCTTGCAAAAACTCAGATGAATTTTATCTTAGAGAACTTTGAATAATACTTTATGTGAATGTGTAGGAGAAGCATGGTTCTAAAATGGCATTCTTGGACGGTAACCCTCCTGAAAGGTTATGCATGCCTATTGTTGACCACATTCGATCTTTGGGCGGTGACGTTCGCCTGAATGCTCGTATTCAAAAAATAGAACTGAATCCTGATGGCACAGTGAAACACTTTGCTCTTAGTGATGGAACTCAAATAACTGGAGATGCTTATGTCTTTGCAGCACCAGGTGATTTATTTTCAGGAAACTTGTTTCTTCTGCAGTTCATATTATTTTATGTATGCAACTACTCATTTTAACTGACTAGCCCGTATTTAGTTGATATCTTCAAGCTTCTTGTACCTCAAGAGTGGAAAGAAATATCTTATTTCAAGAAGCTGGAAAAGTTGGTTGGAGTTCCTGTTATAAATGTTCATATATGGTTAGTTGGTTGAATTATTTGGTTTCAACTCAGAAATTATTCATCTTTTAGTTTCTTGTACCTCAAGAGTGGTTCTCCTTGTGCCTCATATTAGTATATCTGTTGGTTTGAACATTCCAGGTTTGATAGAAAACTGAAGAACACATATGACCACCTTCTTTTCAGCAGGTTTGTCTTCTGAGTTCTGATCATTTTTGCCTCCTGTTTATGAAGTATGAACTAAAACGATTTGTTTTGTCCAAATTGGGCATATTCTATCCAGAATATCTATTTATGTTCTTGATTAATACCAAATATCGTATGTCCCATGGATTGATCTTGTTCTCTTTTTTTTTCAGGAGTTCACTTTTAAGTGTCTATGCTGACATGTCAGTAACTTGCAAGGTACTAACTGGGGAACATTATATGTTGCGAGATAGTAACTATCAGTCATGTAATATTGTTCTTGAGTTCATTACTAAGCTTTGGAAAATGGAAAGTAGATATCCTTTATTTCAAATTCATTTGTATTGAATAAGTTCTAGTTTTTTTTTTCCTTGGTAACATCTTATTTGGCTACTTTGTTCTAGATTTTATGGATCATAGTAGCTCAGAAAATTAATGAAATGGATGTCTACTGAACAGTTTTTTTCCCTTTTGTTTTGAACTCTTTACAGGAATACTACGATCCAAACCGTTCAATGCTAGAGTTGGTCTTTGCTCCTGCAGAAGAATGGGTTGGACGGAGTGACACTGATATCATCGAAGCAACTATGCAAGAGCTAGCCAAGTTATTTCCTGATGAAATTGCTGCTGATCAGAGTAAAGCAAAGATTCTGAAGTACCATGTTGTGAAGACACCAAGGTGAGGACATTTTGCAAAAGTCGCTGTCTGATATATCATAAGGTATGTCTAATAGGTGGATGCACACTTCTCTCACATTCCTTTCTTTTCTGGCTCACTGTTACAGATCTGTTTACAAGACTATCCCGAATTGTGAACCTTGCCGACCATTGCAAAGATCACCGATTGAAGGTTTTTATCTGGCTGGTGACTACACAAAGCAGAAATACTTGGCTTCTATGGAGGGTGCAGTTCTATCTGGGAAGCTTTGTGCTCAGTCAATAGTGCAGGTAGGTCCTCTCCATGGTTCTGGTTGCACCTGGATGCACCAGAATTGTATTATTTCCTGGTGCCGTTTTACAATGATCTAGTTTTGTGGGCTAATGCGTTATCGTTTGCTGCTTTCAGGATTATAAAATGCTATCTCTTAGGAGCCAGAAAAGCCTGCAGTCCGAAGTTCCTGTTGCCCCCTAGTTGTAGTTAGGACTATTCCCAATGGTGTATGTGTCATCCCTGGTCATTTTTCTATTTTAGTGGGTGCCCAACCCCCACTAATTAATTTAAACGTGATGGAACTTGAAAGGGTCCTATTTTGGGCTTATCACATTTCTGTAAAGGTGAATTGCGACTGAGCTGATGCCAATATGCCATGCTGGAGAAAAAGAACATTTTGTAAAACGACTTGCATAGCAATTCTCAAGACTTTTGCAAAAGGCAAAAGGGATAAAGAGATTTTCCCCCCTCTATGTAAAGGAATTAAGAGGACAGATATTATCTTCATTACAGTTTACTAGCTGGTTGCTTCTGTCACACATGAGATATCTGCCATTTTGTTTTCGTTAAACTGGATCAGCAATCCACGACTTGGTCTGTTACATGCATGATGTGCATGATAGCTGCTAGTATAAAGATCCAATGAAAACATCCAAGGTTTATGTCAGAAAGAAAAGAAAACATGGGCAGTCTCAAAACAATTGTCTGCCCTTTGTCAACATGGGTCATACTGTATTTATATTCACTTCCCCCAGTTGCAATTAGAAAACAGGGATACCTGCTGGATTATGCCTCAGATATTTTCTCTCATCCCTGAGATATTTCAGGTGAGGTGACTCAATAATTGTACTTTTGAGACCTAGTATAACATGTGTCACAACTCAAAAGTCATATCCAATATCTCCTAGATATGTACACATATGCCTGTAAAAGTGTAAATCTCTTGTACCTGAAGACTTTCTTAATTCTTTTGGATAACTGAAAAACTGAGCAGTAACATCAAATCTTGTACCAGTAGGATTTGTTCACTGCAGAAGAATCACCTGAAGACACTTTTGCTTATCCTAACTGAATAAAATAAACCAAAAGGAAATAAAAAACAAAAAGAGTCGCCGTGGATAACTACGAGCAAGCGCCGGCCCGTTGTTTCGCAGTCGTCTACTCGTTTTCTACTCATTCTCCGGCGCGGACAGGGTCACTGGCAGGTGGGGCCCAGCTGCAGAGATCTTTTTGGCAGCCAGGGCGGCCACGAAATATCTGAGTAGGGCGGCCACGAAATATCTGAGTAGGGCGAGATATTTTCCCTGCCCGCGCCACGTGTCGCCTCGCCACGTGGAAAAAGCGCTGGCACGTAGGCATAAAAGCGGTAAAAAGGTCGCTTTTTTTTTTGCTCCTTAAACAGGAAGGCTTCTCTTCTTATTTCCTTCCCTTAGCTTCTTTCTGTTGCAATTCCATTTCTTTCTTTCTCCTCCTGCTCTGTCCTTCTCTCTCTTCTCCCCTCCTCTGCCAATCTTGTCCAGAGATTGAGCCGGAGAGACCAAATCGTGGGTGGATTTTTCTGTTGTTGGTGCGAGGGAGTGTTGTTTGATTCGTGGGCGAACTGAATCCTGCGAAAGTTTGATTTTTTTTCTTGATCTTCTTTGGTGGTTGTTCTTGGTGGGTCTTGGTTCTTGGAGTTCGAATCTTCTTCGACTCTCTGTTGTTCTTCGTAATCATCCGCCCGCAAGGAGATTTTCCTTGGTTTTCTTCCCCGATTTGCTTTCAGATCCCTAGACTCTCCTTGCCTTGCTGTAGCTGTACATATTTCGAGAGAGAAGATTTGGTGCTAGTTTATTCAAGAAGATATTTGCGATTCCTTCGGATCTTCCTCTCTTTGCCGGTTCGTTCTTCAGTAGAAGAGGATCAAATGGGTGATGTGACACTCAATCGACCGATCAAGGCAGAGGCAGCTGCCAGTGGCATTGGCCAGGTACTAGAACATAAAATTGGTTTTTACCATCCTGTTTGTTATTAATTGCAGGTACTAGTAGTAATTATTGATCTGCTGTATGTGTATATTCATGATTCTATCATAGAGAAGAGATGCTTGCTTGAATCGTTGCCCCCATAACCCTTTTTTTTTCCTTAGTAAAAGAGTGTTTAGTCTTGAACACTTGCTGTTTATCTGATTTTTTATCATGCAATGTTTCAAGAAATATCATTTTGAAATGGTAAATTTTCTGTTAATGATGCAATAAAGATACATAAATTTAAGTTATGCAGAAAATAGTACTTTGATCTTTGAACATGAATTTCAGAACCTTTTTTATCTGATAGAGTTTTCAAATACTCCTATCTGAACCCTGAAGAATAAAATGGTTCTTGTCTGTATTCTTTGACAGGGCAATCGAATCCTAGACATGATGTCATCAGGGTGGACCGATGAGCGGCACCTGAATTATATAAGCTCCATGGAGGCTTCTTTTGTTGATCAACTCTACAATCATGAACAGGATGGGAATCAGAACGATTATGGCAATGGGTTCAAGGTTCTCCGCGGTGGAGTGTGGGAGAAACTCAAATTTGACAGGACCAATGCTTGCTCACGAATAGGGAGGAAATACTGCCTGCCTGCAAGTCCCTGGATTAAGCATTTCAGGCCACGTGATTGCCGCGGCAATGCACGGGATGATGCGGCAGAGGCTTTAGTAGGTGACCATGAATCTGGTATTCAGTCTATCCAAGGGAGGACTCCGTTGTCACATGGAAGGGAGTGGGAGGCTTGCAAGGAGGAAAAACCTGTTGGTGAAAGTACAGGTGGTTAACTCAATCGCTTATCTCATTGTAGTTCACAAATTCGCATTGAGGAATGCTTAAAGTCTTAAAAGTCTGAATTCCTTGTTTCATCATGCTTTCTGACTATTTGTTCACATATAAGGTGGTCTAAATAGCCATGCAATTCATAGGTTATGATTCAATGTAGCTTATCTAGAGTAACTTTCCATGGCGTTTCCTGGGATTAATCATTGGTGCACCATATTCTATACAAATGTTTCATCAGCAGTAGTACTGATTGTATGCAAAAAGCATGAACTGTACCAAATCAATTGTGCTTATGCACATGGAATTTCATGTTTTTTGGGGGGATTTCTCTATGGTAGCCATAAGAACAGAAAAGTTCAAATTCTAGTGACAATGCTCCAAAACAGCATAATGTGATAACTTAGCCTCTAATGCTGTCCTTCCATTTTCCTTTTGTACAGAGGTTTCTGATCAGAATTTTGCTGACGACGAGGCAGACGTTGATGCAGAATTAAGTAAAGCATGCAAGAGAAGGAAGTTGAGAAGTGCTCTTACACGGAATCACCAAGTAATATTTCAGGATTTTCATTAGCTTATTCTGTTGCAAGTATCAGTCAGAGTATCAATAACATTGACTGGTGTGTTATATATTTGTGCAGGTAGTTTTATCTGACAAACTGTTTGCTGCCACAAAAGCTGTTGGAATGAAAGATGACCCGGAGTAAGGCATGGAAGAGTAGTTCTGGTTGAATATGCGGTACATGAAAAGTGGATGAGTTAGTATTGGCGAATTAGTAGTATAGTTCACTCTGTAGAGTTTGCTAGAAGAATAATAGGATCACTCAACTTGGTAGATGTATTATTTGATCATATTGATGTAGTGTTTATTTTTTTGTGTGTTGCTGTGTTCTGGCAACTGTTTGTTTGCTTTGTGAGTAATATGTTCATTATATTTGCCACAAGATGAGAATGATGCAAAATCCATCATTCCTTTTTCGCCACAGTTCCATTATGCACACATGTAGCATGCATGATACTGGGAGGGTGGACGGACATTGATTTTGCAGAATGGTCTCCTTATAAGTTATAACACAAGAAATTAAATGACCATATCTGTTGTTGTGAATTTGTGAATTGTGATCGTTGAACTCTCTATTGGACTTGGTACCGTGTATAACAGTATAAAGACCACTGATTTGCTGCTTTTTTTTCTTGTGCAAATCAACATTCGGTGCTGTGTTGCACAGGCCATCGCGTTGCTCAGAGCTTGCCCCATCAGGTGATGTGCGTCTTATGTGACGAACACAACGAGACAATTGAACACATCCTCACCTCTTGCCCAGAGTCGCTGCAACCATGGTGGCTCGTCCTCTCCGCGATCGGCTGTAGCTCATGCTTTCTAAGAGAGGAAATCTTCCTTCTTCAACTAGTTCAGCACGAGTCGCATGAAAATTGCAAGCACACAGAGGATGGGTTTCGACACGATCGTCACCCTCTGCGCTTGGATGATATGGAAGAAGAGAAACGATTGCGTCTTCAACCAATCCTGGATCGTTGGCTACACCTCCCAACCTGTTACACGGTGTAGCCCATATAAGGTCTAGAAATCTCCTACTCTTGTTCCACTGTCCTACATTATTTGGTTGATTGAGGAAACCCACCCCCCTCCCGTCGGCAAGCTCGGCGATGGCGCCCCGACTGCATCCGAGGGGCTGCTCGGCGACAGGGCGGCCGGATCTGACGGCGCCGCCCCGAGGACGGCCGGATCCGGCCGTTGGCCGTGGCCGGCGACGGTGGGCAACGGGGCAGCTGGATCCGGTCATCGGCTGTGGCGGCCACCCGGATAAATCGATCGGTGGACGACGATTTCGTAACTCATTGCGTTAATCGCCGGCGGCCGGCCGATCGCCGGAGATGCCAATCGAAAGCAACCTGCCCGCAATATTGCCGTTTTCACTACAGGTTCAGGTTTTTGCATTTATTCTGCATTTCTCTACACATTTCACATTGCGTACTGTGATTATGACAAAGGAAGGAAGAGATCACATTGCAATTAGGTAAATTGTCTAGATTGCGTAGTATACGTGATTTGGTTTGGGTGTTTTGACTCGAGCAAACTGTACGAGCATTATTTTTCAGAGTTGTCTGAATTACCACTAAATGCAATGCATCGTTTTTCCAGAAAAGAAATGCATCTTCTTCTTGAAGTGAGATGATCAAATGAGTATGAGGCAAAAATCCACAACAGCACAACTAGATTTCCACTACCAAAGAAAGCTTTTAGAGTCCTCTTCCAAGCATATCCAGGTCAAATCACCGATCAATCCATCACCTTTTCTATAGACTATATGCTCTCCTGGGGTGGATGTTGGAAGAACAGAGAACTTTTTCATCCAGACTTTCTTAACTGAAAGACAAAGAAATCCACCAGGATTTGGTGAGAAAAAAAAATAACGAGACAACTGTTGTTCAAGTGATGATTTACATTTGGGAAAAAGAGGAATAAGAATGCAGGGGTAGGTCAAGTTTGGGCATGGAGTTGCCTTCAAGGCTTTGCAACCAGTAATCCTACTACTCTCCTCTGAATCTCATCTCCATCTCACTCTCACCTTTTTTTATCCAACTTTTGCTGTTAAATCTTGTGTGCTCTAGAGGGACCTGCACTATGCAACCAAGTATGTTTTAATCACCTCATCGTACGAGCCAGCCAAAATAAACTTTGTGACTATAGCCTAATAATTCCAAAAGCATGTAACCTAAGTTCAAAACCACATGATTAAAGAATGGAACATTGCCTTTTGCCTTTCTTCAGCTACTACTGCTAATAATTAGTAAAGGTACATGTGTAATTGACCTGTTAGATTTGATCAAGCATGCACTACCCTCGGAATTTCATCCAGTAGATAGGTTTCTTTTCTTTGAAACTTTTGGAAAGATATTGTCGGCCATCAATTAAGATTGATTGCAGTGAACAGTACATCAAGACCAAAAGAGAGTAGGGAATCAGCAGGGGCTAGTAGTAGTAGAAGTAGAACACATGAACTGCAAGTAAAGGAGAACACATTTTCACCTAATAGTACTACTACCAGCAGTAGCATTTCTTTGGTTAAAAGATCAGAATTAATTGGTGTGGAAGCAATTTTTACATGACTTAGCTGGCACTTAGAAGTGCTTTCTTATGCTTCAAATCACTAGTTAATTTGAACAGTCATTTTTGGGTGAGATGTAACATCACTAATCCCCAAACGGCTGGCCAAGTTATTGTCTGAAAATTCCTCTTACATTACAATGGAGTAAAGTTACTGAAAGTATAACTGATACCGAAAGGAGAAGGAAAAAAAAGAAAGGGAGGAGAACACAGTAAAGCGAAAAGAAACCAAAGGAGGATGCCTCGAAGCATTGGTTCCAACTAATTGGCTGCTTTTGCTCACTGCTAAATGTGGATTACTTCCAACTTCGTGCGTCGTATTCTTTACACGTATGAAAACCACGCAGTTTTAGCTTGAGCACGACGTGTATGTACGACCAGAACCGATTCATCTCTTCCTGTAACTTGGATGGAAGCATCTGATCAAATGGCAATAGAAACAAAAGGGGACACATGGCATATAATGCGGTAAGCATTTCAAAATTCTGGAGCTTTTGTGTTCATCACACCTGATCTCAGTTCTTAAGTATATATTATTTCTCATTCATTGCATCACAGCATCAGGAAAGATCACTAGAAAACAAGAACTGGAGAAAAGGAAGAACAAGAAGAAGATTCTGATCAGGATGGTTAATAATTTTTTTATCTTCTGCTGCAGTAAGAACTGAAGTGCACAAGAGATTGTTGACACATCAGCTAGCACCTCAGATGATCGAATCAGCAACAGTGTGGCCTATGCTTGTAGCTTATCCATCCATCTTCTATTGGGATCCTTGAAGGCGAAGTGATAAAAGCAAATCCCGTCAGGTTGGTACGGGAGATGAAACGTTCTGTACTGATCGATCATAGCTGGATCGATGGATGCATATCAGCATTAATTGGGATATAGCACTTCAGGCCGGTGTTATTTTTTCTCCTTAATTATGATAGTTACGGGTGTCTATTCACTAGATTTTCCCCTTAATTATGCTAGTAGAAAATAAGCGGTATTACCATGTATTCGGGCTAGCTATCTTTGTTTGGAACAGGCATATTCCTTCATAGTTCTTGTCAGATGTACTCTTTCCTACTAAATTCCGATGAAATGATATACTGGTTGTAACCGACCATTTTAGGGAAATTTTAATGACTATTTTTCCTCTCTTAATCCAAAAACGTAGTACTCCTATTTGCCACGAAGCTCAAGGTAGCCTTATGATCACTTCTCCTAGGTGTGGCGTCATTGTACTTGTACATGTTCACCCCCTAGTTTGGCGCCAAAAATATTTCTCTGTTTTTGTCGGTCATCCAATATCGTCTGATCTGGCGTGTTGGATCAGAAACGAATGGCCAAGATTGTGCAGATTTATTGTTCTTCCACTGGATGAAGAGAGTTCAAGTGTGGTGCTGTTCTTGTTCATGTCGCCGTGTCCTTGAATGGTCTCCTGATTGACCCAAGGCAACCAAACCGTACCTTGCTGTACAAGTGCTCATTAAAAACGACACCACATCAGCAATCATATACTCCAAATCTTGACAAGTTCCTGTCACGAATACTGGTACTGACACTAAAGAAAATCTGTACCTATCAAATCATTAAATCATGCATAAAACGTTGGATGGAAATTAATTAAATCAAATTGCAATTAGGCTGGCCATAGTTTCTGGAGGATTGATGCACCAACCTCAACAAACAGATCAACAAATATATCAATATATGGATCGCCTGTATGTGGCTGTGGTCGTCTTTAATTGGCACAACCTAATTTAATTAGTATGAAGATTACACAAATCTGGGTTATTTTACTCTTATTCAATGATAGTGCCTACTTATGTTTGAAGCTTACTGCAGAAATTTAAAAAACGAGTATCCACCAGAAGATAAGAAAGGTGGTGTGTCATACTTGAAGCTACTATATATATGTACATTTCGATTGATTTTGAATTGACTAGTGCAACCAAAGATAATTAACTGCAGTAGCAACAGATCAACTAAATTCATTATATACTGAACTGTTTTTGAACAGCTACATTAATAAGATTGAACTAGTATAATATATGTACCTGCAGTTATTTTGTTTTGTTGTATACTCCACATGGATCTGTATGTGCAAACTTATGGACAACCAAAGCTAGCCGTACATGGTTAAAATAATGTTAAAATATGTACTCCAGTTAGGCCTAATTACCACATAAACAAAGTTGATTGCTAGCTCCGGTCAACTAATGGTATAGTGATTGCAGCCTTGCAGGAACCTAGTAATATTGCCATTCATGTTATTTTACATAGCGATGCGTGCCTTTTTGACCATGGAAAGTTCTCTGCTTTTATTAGATCAAACATCAACATCCGCACGATCATGGATCACACGGGCAGCGTTCAAAATTTCGGTTTGAAATTTCCAAAATTTCCGACTTTACATCTGGTCCTCTTGCCAAAAAAAAGAAAAATCCCTTTTCATGTGGATTTAAAAGCAATTTTTTTCATATTCAACAGAAAATCGTTTAACTCTCATTTTTTATTCATGATTAGTTACAGTGTTATGATATTGTGAAAAATGTTATTGGCATGCATGGTACTTCTACGGGAGAGCTAGTCAGCGACCGATCGTTTGGCACGATCGATTTTCAACAGCACGATTTTTCTACTTTCAAATTGAATTACGATTGGTTTCCAACAACATGATTTTTCTACTTTCAAATTGAATTATTATTATTATAGTTTTTTAATTGTAAATTTGATAACTATCAATTGATTTTTTTGATAAATTTTAATCAAAATTATCAAACTTTAAACTTACAAATAAAAAAACTCTGGCAACTTTCAACCAACTGTAGTTAGCGGTCGTCAGCTAGGATTTGCAGATACTCCAGTATACATAATACAATTGGTGTGCTATTACAAATGACGCAGGTAAGAATACCAGTACACACACAATTACTCACTTCGTACTAAAATAAATGTCATTTTGGTTTCAATTTTATTCTAAAATAGATGTCGTTTTGATATTTTTCTCATACCAATCACCAGCTCCAATTTAAGATTAATTCCATTGTCCTAGCTCTCCTTACCTCTTCACTCTCAACTATGGCCCCTACTATCAACCATATGTACTCCACCATTTAATAAGAGGCATTATGCTTTGCAAAAATAATCTAAAATAATAAGTATTCACTCTGTCATAAAATATAAGCATTTTTTGACTCGACCCGGTCTTTGAGATGTTACTTGTTTAATGATAAATCTAATAGCATGATTTTTTTGTGATCATTCATTTTGAATTTTTCACTATTAATAACTAAAATTTAAAATGTTTGATATTTATAAAAAGTTTATAATTTAGGACGGACGGATATAACAGTACTCCTACTCGGAGGTAGACCGAAAAAGTGATCACTGCGGTGGTAATTACGTTCTAGAGATTCGAGAAGCAATGGATGTGAGCTGCCACGTGGCCCGTTAGTTCGTTGCACCCATCCTTTCCCCTCACCTCACCCCCGCGTACCCAACCAAATTTAATCTTTGCTTCTCACGTACACTCTCAAAGTACGTACGTGTGTTTAATTACCCACACACAATTTCGTACAGCGACACTGCACGCACCTGCCTCGACCCAGCCGCCGCGACACGCATCGATCCGTCCATGTCCATCTATATAACCCCCTCTCCATGCAACGCCGCCTCGCCCCCTAATCTCATTCCCACCCAGCTCGATCACGCACGACACGACACCAACCTCGCCGCGTCGCGCCGCCGGCGAGACGCACGCGCGACGAGCTAGCTAGCCATTGTGTTCATCATGGTGGTGCCCGGTGGCGGCGGAGGAGGAGAGACGGCGGCGGCGGCGGCGGCGGCGGCGGCGCTGAAGTCGTCGCCGGTGGCGGTGGCGGCCGGGCTGCGGACGGCGAGCGTGGCGAAGCTGAACGCGGCGTTCCTCGCCTTCTTCTTCCTCGCGTACATGGCACTCCTCCTCCACCCAAATTTCTCCTCCTCCTCCACCACCACCACCGCGCAGCTCACTCGCAAGGTAAGCAGGTGAGTCCACCACCACCAACCAAAATCGTGCATCCTAATTTACATCATCGATCTCCACCCAAGTTTGACCGATTTTGACTTTTTTGCGTGCAGTTGGGAGGGGCGGCGGCGGCGAACAAGGCGGTGGCGACGACGACGGCGAGCAACACGGGGCGAGCGCCGGCGATGTTCGACGAGCTGCGGGGGCGGCTACGGATGGCGCTCGTCAACATCAACCACGACGAGGTGATACCGCTGGGAGTAGAGGGAGACGCCGTCGCCGTCGAGTTCGACCGCGTCTCCGCCGCGTTCAGGTGGTCAGACCTCTTCCCGGAGTGGATCGACGAGGAGGAGGACGACGAGGGCCCCTCCTGCCCGGAGCTCCCCATGCCGGATTTCTCCAACTCCGGCGAGGTGTTCGACGTGGTGGTGGCGTCGCTGCCGTGCAACGCGACGGACGCGGGGTGGAACAGGGACGTGTTCCGGCTACAGGTGCATCTCGTGGCGGCGCAGGTGGCGGCGAGGAGGGGGAGAAGGGTCGCCGTCGCCGGCGGCGACGGCGAGAGGGTGAGGATGGTGGTGCGGAGCGAGTGCGAGCCGATGATGGATTTGTTGAGGTGCGAGGAGGAGGTGGGGAGGGACGGGGAGTGGAGGATGTACATGGTCGACGTCGAGCGGCTTGAGGAGAAGCTCCGGCTTCCCGTCGGGTCCTGCAATCTCGCCCTCCCGCTCTGGGGACCCGGAGGTAATTAATTAAGCTCAGATAATTCTGATTTTTTTTTCATATCTAGTCATTTCGTTTTGGATTTTTTTACCAAAATTAAAGTAAAACTACTTCGAGTTTAACCAAGTATATAAAGAGAGGCGGAGTAACATTTTCAACACAAAACAAAGTATTTGAAAATTTTAATGAAGTTAGTTAAATGGCATAAATGTTGCTATATTTGTTGATAAATTTGGTCAAAATCATAGTTTAACTTCGACCAAAGTCAAAATGACTTATAATGTAACACAAGGACAATATTAATTTTGATGAACGAGAGGACATCGCTTCTTGAGCGATCAAAAAGCTTTTGAATTTACTTGTGCTCTCTGGTTAATTAATTAGCTTTTCTTCTTCGTGATACGATTTATGGCGCACGCGCCATGTATGCATGCATACATACATGTAAGCCAGCCAGGCACGAAGAAAGCTAGGGAAAATATGGATATATATTAGGGTGTGACAGGTGGAATAGGAAAAGAAAAAGAAAAACATGTGGTACATATTTGTAGTTCAGCTTGTAGAAACTTAAAAGGGAATATAACACCGAAGCAGGATATAGATGTGTGAAATTTTAAAGAAATGCAGAGTAGCTAAAGAAGTTTCAGTGATCACTAGCTAGCTAGCAAGGTTTTTTTTTTCAGCTTAAGGCATCTGGAAAAAAATATTTTTCAGTGATCACTAGATAGCTAGGTTTATTTTCAGCTTAAAGCATCTGTGAAAAAAATTAAATAATGAAGAGTAGCCAACTTAAAGTAGTCAGTATATATGGATATTGAATTGTAAACAAGATAATTAAAAACCTAGCTACGCTAATGGGACCTTTTCCGTTACTTTTTTTTTTTGCCAAAAGAAAGGTTCTACTCCAGTGCTTTCAAAAAAAAAAAACAATGTGCCAAGGCTATGCATGCAGATAAGAACAAAAGATAAATAAAATCGGAGGCCGGAAAATAGAACATTAGCATCAGACTGAGACATGGTTTCATTTCGGAGCAGTGCATACAACTGGTTAGACGCATAACATGCCACCTAATGAAAAACCGATCAGCATCAATACACAGCGCGCATAATTAATCTAGCTAACCCACTATAATTAATCAAGCTTTTTTTGTCCCATAATTGTTTGTAATATATGCGCTTGGAATATGAATATATGAGAGATCAGTGTAGGCCTGTGTGTGAGGACGAGTTAACGGGCCGGAGATGTGTGTGTGGGACAAGCCACCCAAAGAGCATTAGGAATCTGGTCGGGAAATGTTGCCAAAGGCCACGAGCTGATTTTTGGTCAGGTTCTCATTATCATCATCACTCGACTTTCTCTTTAGCAAAACACATACGCGTACTGCGAGTAGTCCCCATTAGCACCAAACCTGAAGAATCTGATCCTCTGCTAGCTAGCTCTCATCAATCGATCAATCGAGGTGACTATGATCGATTCATGCTAGCTAGGAAAAGGAAGATATTAGCTTGAGACTTGAAAGTGAAGCTTCCAATTAACTTGTTTACTCCATGTTCGTCGATCTATTCATAGAAGTGTACTGATGATTAACTCTGTTGGTGTAACAGTAGATTTGTTTCTTTTTTCGTAACTGCAGTTGCAACTGTTGGTCCTCAGATGATACAGTTTCATGATTAATTAGCCTGGTTAGAGTAGGAGTACTGTGTACTAGCTAGTGAAATCAAGCTAGCTAACCTATCATTGATCAGTACAGTGCATGCCACCTGAATGGAAACTTCTAATGTTAATCATGGAATCCATCAGCGTCAATGTTATCCACAAGCTATCGATATATAGCTAAAATCTGTCCTTGCAAGAAGCAGATAGATCTAGGTCTACCGCCTGCAACCAATTGATCAACACACAGTCACAGTTGGAATTATAGTATATGGAGTGTACTAGTAAACAATAGTTAATTAAGGGATTGATCTGGTAAGAGGACAGTATATCCTAATAATACTTATATATTCATACATGTACTACTCAATTACTCATAGGATACCACACACAGTACAGTACGGCTCTTATATATGCATATTAATCAGAATGCACATGGTGATGGACATTGCCAAATAGTAAGAGATTAATTGCAAGATGATGACCGCTCATATACAGATTAATTAGAAGATGATGATGTGCCATCTACAGACTACACCTAATGTGTGTGATAGCCGTTTGGAAGTCTTTACCTCCAACCGTCCGATCAGTGGAACGCCATGATGGCAACAAATGCATAACATCGATCGACACGGCTGCTGATTAAACTAGATTCGGTTGGTGTTTGGCCAGCCGTCCGGACAGCTGCGTGTAGCTAGATGGATCGATAGCTAGCTTGTGCATGAACCAATTAATACTTGCATGCTACTACATTCTTCTTCATGGTCGATGACCAGCCTCTGCCAAAGATATAGTATAATCTACCAACCGTACGCAACATCGTCGCAATAGTTTATTACTCTCTCTCTCTCTCTCTCTCTATATATATATATATATATCTCCCTTTGCTTTGTCCAAATCGATAACTCGATTCCTCGGTGGTTTTGACTTCTCCCACACTTGTAGTTTGTTTTAAGCTAAGACTAATTGTTTAGTTGGAATAGTTGAGATACATAGCGTTGCATAACTACATGTGCCACACCACGGGTCGAGTACATATAGTACTAGTCATACATTATATTCCCTCCAACCATAAACACTTCACGCCAGATATATAAAATCTAGCCAAACTTTTAGAGATCCCAACCAGCCATCAAATTTAACTTAATTAGGGCTTGTTTGATCACCATGGACTTGGAGTAATATGCTCTCTTTTAATGTTTGACACCATTAACTTTTTAATGTATGTTTGACCATTTATTTTATTAAAAAAATTATCTAAATATTTATTAATATAAGTCATGCTTAAAATTTCTTTTATAATAAAACAGCTCGTAACAAAATAAATAACATTTGGATAATTTCTTTTTAGTAAGATGAACGGTCAAACATTAGCTCAAAAGTCAACATCATCAAACATTAAAAATGAGGGGAGTATTTCTCGTCGATATAAAGCTAATTGTCAGATTGACATTTTCACAACGTGCATGGCAGCTAGGCATGCATGCATATTGTGTTCCCGTCCCGAGAACCTTTCACATGTTCATTGCTCTTTAATTAATTTCTGACTAAATTAATCTGTCTATCTCAAAAACTAAACTAAACTAAACTAAACTAATCAACCAACGCTCGCATGCATGGCACGCAGGGATCCAGGAAGTATTCAACGTGTCGGCCCTGACGTCCCCATCCTCCTCCACATCGCCGGCGGCGAACGGCGGCCGTCGTCCGCGGCGAGAGGCGTACGCGACGGTGCTGCACTCCTCCGACACCTACCTGTGCGGCGCGATCGTCCTCGCGCAGAGCATCCGCCGCGCCGGGTCGACCCGCGACCTGCTCCTCCTCCACGACCACACCGTCTCGAGGCCGGCGCTGCGTGCGCTGGCCGCGGCGGGGTGGACCCCGCGCAAGATCCGGCGGATCCGGAACCCGAGGGCGGAGAAGGGGACGTACAACGAGTACAACTACAGCAAGTTCAGGCTGTGGCAGCTCACGGACTACGACCGCGTCGTGTTCGTCGACGCCGACATCCTCGTCCTCCGCGACCTCGACCCGCTCTTCTCTTTCCCGCAGCTCACCGCCGTGGGGAACGATGGGTCGCTCTTTAACTCTGGGATCATGGTCATTGAGCCCTCACAGTGCACTTTCCAGTCTCTGATTCGGCAGCGCCGTACTATTAGATCCTACAACGGCGGCGACCAGGTATACAACTGGGGATATCACAAATTTCCATAATTCTAGTTAACTATTTTTAAATTTTAGACGTTTTCTGTTTTTTTTTGTCAAAAGTCAAATGCTAATTAATGTGACTTTGTTTATATATAAAAATTAGTGACAATTTTAACACAAAACAAACATACTATATGAAAAAAATATGTTCAATGTAGAATTTAATGAAACTAATTCTGTGTTATAAATGTTCATATATTTTTTCTATAAATGTAGTTAAAGTTTAAAATGTTTCACTTTGAAAAAAAAAATCAAAATGACATGTATTAAGCGATCTTTTTTATATGTGACCAGGGGTTTTTGAATGAGGTGTTCGTGTGGTGGCACCGGCTGCCGAGGAGAGTGAACTACCTGAAGAACTTCTGGGCAAACACGACGGGAGAGCGATCGCTGAAGGAGCGGCTGTTCAGGGCTGACCCGGCAGAGGTGTGGTCGATCCACTACCTGGGGCTGAAGCCATGGACGTGCTACCGCGACTACGACTGCAACTGGAACATCGGCGATCAACGGGTATACGCCAGCGACGCCGCACACGCGCGGTGGTGGCAGGTGTACGACGACATGGGGGAGATCATGCGTTCGCCGTGCCGGCTATCGGAGCGGAGGAAGATCGAGCTTGCTTGGGACAGGCATGTTGCTGAGAAGATTGGCTACTCTGACCAGCATTGGAAGATCAACATCACTGATCCTCGAAAGTGGGAGTGAGTACAGAGCAGAGATAGCCTTGTCGTCTCTAGACGGAACACTGCTATTGCGCGCGAGCGATAATGCAGAGGATCCTTGTCGCGTCATGCGATTTGGTGAGCTGGGCTCGTCGATCGCTGTATATTTGGAATTTTGGGCCTCCTATAAATTTTTCTTCTGTTCATACTACTATATACACGTACAGTGAAGGGACTCTAGATTATCAAAGCCCTCGGTGAATAATTGATCACAAGTAAATAATTTGATCCATTGATTGGTTGGGTCGTAATCTCTGCATGGGCCGGGCCGTGTGGGTCTTGAGGCCCATCATCACTTACTTATGCCTAAGGTTGACCATTTCAACGTTACTAAATTTAAACGCAAACACCAACCCAAACAATTCCTCTCCACCCGTTTGCCGCGCGCGCACTGGCCTCTCTCGCTCCCGCCATAAACACTTGTCTCCTCCCTTGTTGCCTCCCCTTTCTTCGCGTCTTCCCCTTCGCGGAGCCTCCCCTTCGTGGGCGTGCTCCATTCCTATTACGACATTACGATGCCAATCCCCATTCCCTTCCTCTTCCTCCTCCTCACCGCCGCCGCCATCATCATCCCCTCCTCCCATGCCGCCGCCGCCGTTCCTCAACCTCGAGGTAATTAATCCGTGGCGACAACATTTTTCCCCATCTCTAAATCTTAATAAAATATGGTTGCCATCCTTCGGCCGACCAGGCAAAAAAAAACATTTTTCCCCATCTTCTTGCGAAATTTGATGTAATTTTCGTTGTATTTGTAGGGTTCTATATAAATTGTGGATCGGACAAGGAGGAGCAGATTGGGAGTATCAAGTGGATTCAGGACGAAGGGTTCATCGCCGTCGGCAATGTCTCCGCCGTCGCCAAGCCGAACATCCTGCCGCTTCTCGCCACGGTTCGATACTTCCCCGACGCGACGGCGAGGAAGTATTGCTACCAGCTTCCCGCCGTGAAGGGGTCGAGGTACCTCGTCCGTACGACGTACTTCTACGGCGGGTTCGACGGCGGCGACGAGCCGCCGGTGTTCGACCAGATCGTCGGCGGCACGCGGTGGAGCGCCGTGAACACCACCGAGAATTTTCGACGCGGAATGTCGACGTACTTCGAGATGGTGGCGCAGGCGAGGGGGAAGACGATGAGCGTCTGCCTCGCGCGTAGCAACGACACGGCGCCGTCGCGGAGCCCGTTCATCTCGGCGCTCGAGCTCGTCAGCCTTGATGATTCGATGTATAATTCTACGGATTTTGGAAGGTTCGTCATGAGCTCCGTCGCGCGAAGCCGCTTTGGCGCCAAGGGCGAGATCGTCAGGTACGTTACGTACGTGCGCGCGCTTTCCGCCGGTGAATTTTTGTGTCCGCCGCCCGTGTCGTGCCGCGCCACGACGGCGGCGAATTTTTGTGTCCGCCACCGTGTCACGACGCGCCACGCCCCGTGTCGCGCCACGACGCCGGCGTGTTTGTGTGTCTGCCGCCGTGTCGCGCCGCGATGCCGGCGAATTTTTGTGTCCGCCGCCCGCGTCGCGCCGCCGCGACGCCGGCGAATTTATTTTTTCGCCACCGTGTCGCGCTGCGCCGGGCCTCGATGCCGGCGAATTTTTGTGTCTGACGCCGTGTCGTGCCGTGACGCCGGCGAATTTGTGTGTTCGCCGCCGTGTCGCGCCGCTCCGTGCCGCAACGCCGGCTAATTTTTGTGTCCGACGCCGGCGAATTTGTGTGTTCGCCGCCGTGCCGTGCCGCGCCGCGCCGCGACGCCGGCGAATTTGTGTGTCCGACTCCGTGTCGTGTCGCGACGCGACGCGCGGCGAGTGTTTGTGTGTCATGATTAATTAACCTGACGTGGCTGGCATTCTTAGCTACCCAGATGACGTGTACAACCGGTACTGGGCGCCGTACATGGACGAGAACCCGACGGTGGAGAGCCACTCACCGATCACGCCGGAGGCGTTCTGGAACGTGCCGCCGGCGAGGGCGCTGATGGCCGGGATCACGACGAGCCGTGGCAAGAAGCTGGCCGTGCAGTGGCCGCCGGTGGATCTGCCTCCGGCGAGCTACTACGTGGCGCTCTACTTCCAGGACTCACGCACGGCGAGCCCCTACAGCTGGCGCGTCTTCGACGTCGCCGTCAACGGCAAGGAGTTCTTCCGGGACCTCAACGCCTCGGCCGCCGGCGTCATGGTGTACTCCACCATGATGCCGCTCTCCGGCAAGACGGAGATCGCGCTCACGCCTAGCGAGACGTCGCCGGTCGGCCCGCTCATCAACGCCGGCGAGATCTACCAGATCGTCCCTCTCGGTGACCGGACGGCCACCAGAGATGGTATGCTGACTCTGCTCTATCAATATATACGAGGCAAAATTTTTGCTCTTCTTTTCGAAAAAAAGAATGTCAAGCAGTTTCTTTCCTCAAAATTTCACCAAGGAGTTCACAATTGAGCTAGTTTATTCGGTTTGTGAGATTAATTTTTGGGTGATGAGAAGGTTTAGGATCTTCAATTGTGCAGTGGTTGCAATGGAGGATCTTGCAAGGAGCTTCAAGAATCCGCCACCGGATTGGGTCGGCGACCCTTGCTTGCCGCGGCAGAACTCATGGACAGGGGTCATCTGCTCCGAGGGCTCACCAGTGCGTGTCACATCGCTGTAAGTGTTTTCAAATTGCCATTTGTTTGGCACCTATAAAACACATGGTTCTCAGATGATGATATCATATGATCAATGCTGTGTGTGTACTACAGGGATCTAAAAAACCATGGTCTTTCAGGATCGCTCCCTGACAGTATTGGAAATTTGACTGGGATGAAAACTATGTAAGATTGGTGTAATTGCACAGGGTAAATCATGTGAGTCGACTGATCAGTACTTGGTCTAATTTTTTTTTCCTGTGAAATCTTGTCTGCAGCTACCTCAGTGGCAACAAACTCACAGGCTCCATACCTGATTTGAGCGGCATGCGCATCTTGACAGCATTGTAAGCTCAATAGATATGCCTAACTAGGAGATTGTTCCCTACTCATCATAGCTACTTAGCTAGGGGACTTTTTTTCCATCATGCTAACATAGTAACATCTCTGTATTTGAAAAGGCATCTTGATGGAAATCAGTTAAGTGGAGCAATCAACCCATCGCTGGGAAAACTCGCAAATCTGAAGGAGCTGTAAGTATCCTTAATCCTCTTTTTATTGCGCGTCCATCCGTAAACATATCTCTTACTTGCCTCATGCATTTGTTATGGCGAAAGACAGATACCTTAACAACAACAATCTCACCGGCCCGATACCAGAGAGCCTGAAAAACAAACCTGGACTTGACATGAGGTATGATGGGGAACAAAATCTTAACATTTTGGATCCATTTCATTCTCTATCCTGATGGTATTGCTTATCATGAAAACTAAATACTACAGGACTGAGGGGAACAAACTAAATTGAGGCTGGAAAAGGAAGGAATATCTGAGATGATCATTTTCAATCTAATGTTACATTTATGTACAGAAGATACAGTTTAAGATGATGAAGGGAGAAGAGCGAAGGCTTCAGAAACTGTAGGATGATATTCATGTATGATGCTGTATGTGAGTTGAAGATTGATGTGATATTTAGCATCATCCTTTTCCATTTCGTGTTCTTAGTATTTGTTGTACATGTTGCATTAGATGGCATTAGTTTAGGATAATTGATAGGTCAAAGAAAAGCAGTTCATAGTCTAAACAATCTAAACGAAAAGGTGTACCATGTTCTATCAAAAACTTAGTTATGCGCTAGGCAGAATAGCAGATACTCTAAAATTATCAGTTAAGAAACTCTTCTTGTCCCATTGCAGTACTTGTGGACACACAATTACAAAACAACATAGGAGTGGCAAATCATCCCTTTTCCCACCACATATATGGGCTACATAAAACAACATAGGAGTAGATGTTCTGCATACTAACAGATGCCTACTTGTAATTAGTAACAGATGAAGCCTAAACATACACAAAACACAACTTGCCAACTCCCGAGTACCGATATGTTAGTAGCGCTATCTTTGTTGATATCACTTGGCTACCTCATTCCTATCACCAACAGTAGCGCGGATAATGTGCACCTGGAAAGAAACAAATTTCCAAAGGATTACTCACATCATTCATTATTCAGATATGAAACACGATTAAGTTACAGCTATACATTATTCAGAAACAGTACTCAGTAGATTAACACCTTGAAGGTTGTAGGCTTGATCAATTGAAAAACTGTCGCATCTCCATCCAACAATCCATGATCCAAAGCAAAACCAGCCCAGCCACCACTTAGACCATTCTTGTAGGCAAGGTAATTGGTGCTAAACTCTTCATCTTTCTCATCCACCAAAGTGACAATGGCATCACGTTTTGGCAGGTAGGTATCACAGAAATGCCTTGGTAAACCCTTTTGACCATGCCACCCAACAAATATTAGTACCCGATAACATCAATTCCCTTACGAAATGACAGGGGTGGAAATATGATAGTGCAGTACTCACCAACCAGAATCCTCGCACCACATGTGAATGTAGCATTGGCTTCACGAAGGATGGAAATTCAGGGTCAAGTTGTGCTTCCAACTCCTCTGCTTTTCTTGCTGCCTCAAGCCTAGCTTCCATGGAAATTGATCCATGGGTTGCCAGGTAGATGCTGTCAGTTGGTTTTCTTGGAGACCTGCAGAACAAATTGGAGAACATGGTGTAGTTTACTACTGCAGAACAATACAAGTTTCGCACTCCTGCAGAACAATGTTGACCGCCACATAATGACATACCTTTTCATTCTCTCTGCGCCATCAGGTGCTACCTGCTGAAGAATGCTAAATATCAGTAATGAAAACATAGTCCTTTACTATGGTTATTACATATATGGATGCTATGCTAGGAACAATGGTGCAATTTATAATACTACCATTTACTCTATAACTATTGTAAAGGAAGATTATTAAATTGTACTAAGCATATTGTTTAAGAGACTTATTTAAGCCAAGTTCTAGTTCCTGCCATTTTTCACATTCTGGAACTACTAAATTGGTTGGAAAACGTGAAATTCTGAAATACAGATTCTTCACTCTGTAATGGGGCATTTTTAGCTGAACGGCCAGCTGCGAGTTAGAGCCTGAAAAACAAGCTCAATAATTTGCATCATCTTTGCAACCTTGAACCTAGGAGTAGTAGAAACAAATGCACCAGAACAAGAAGCAGGTGCATCTGAACTTATTCTCCTGAACAACACTGAACTTTTTTTTTCTCCTGAACATTACTGTACTTCTTCCTCCTGAAAATTACTTGACTTTTTTCTCTCCTGAACATTACTGCGTAAGTGGAACCAAAGCAAGTACATACCTCTGCATACTTGACCTCGGGAAGGTTAGCGAGGCGCCGTGATCTCCTCGGAGGAGAGGGAGCCACCACCGCCGCCTCGATGATCCTGCGCCTCTTCTGCTTCTGCTCTCACGAACAGAAAAGGAACAGAAAAGAGAGCAAGCGAGAAGGAAAAAAAAACAAATTAACAAGCAGAGTAGCGAGTAATCGACTAGAATCTAAGAGAAGTGACGACGAGAACGAGGTGACCGACCGACCGACCATGGGGGAGGGGGTCTTGGGGGCCACGGCGACGGCGGCGGAGAGGTGGCGAAGGTTGAGCGCCTCCATCTTGCGCTTGTTCTCCTCCACCGTCCTCTCCCGCGCCGCCTCGTACGCCGACATCCCGCCACTCTTCTCGACCGCCATCGCCATCCCTCCTCCTCCCTCCTTACTTGCTGCTGCGGCGGCGGCGGCGATTGCTGGAGAAGAAAGGGTTTAAGCGAGGGAGAAGGGAGCAGAGAGGAATGGGGTTTCCCCTTTTCAATGTCACGGGCAGTGAGGGGAATCGACCGTTGGAAGCGAAACGTAAAACCGTAAAACGGTGGATTTACCGGGGGCGGCGCTGCGCACGGGGAAGGCGAAGGAAAGGAGGCGTTTCGTGCTTCGGGCGATGCGGCTGTATTTTCGGGAGAAAAGGGGTAGTTAAAAGTAGCTGGGCCGGGAAAGTAGTTTGAGTTTTATTTTTGTACAGATCTGGACCGGCCCAGAACTTGGCCGGATGGGCTCTATGAAAATACAACATGCATAGAAATATATCCTCTAAAAATGCAAAAAAAAAGGGGTATTTCCATGACATGATGCGTCCAAAATCTAAAAAAAAGGATAAAAAGTAAATCATGATTGTTTCATGTGTAGTTTATCTATTTTTGTGAGGAATAAACTGATGTTCACGTACAGTTACAATGAGTGAAATGTTTCTGTCCACACAGTGATCAGTATTCAACTTGTTTACTTGGGCAGAATTGCGATAGAGTTGCACACCCACTGGAGTTGTGACGGAGGCAAAAACCGATAGTGTGCTACTACAGTACTGGAATACGGCCAAAGGGTCATGAGTCTCTGACGTCCATGCGGCAACGTGGCACTGCATGCGATAAATGCAATTTTTTTTTTGAGATCCGATAAATGCAAATGCAAATTCAGTACAGCTTCTGTTGAATACACAAGACAAAACACAGAGCTGATTCAAAATGATTGCAAAGATTATTGCATTTTTCCTTATCTGAAGAATTTTGATCAGACGGTCGAATTGATCCATAAAAAGGTCATAATAATTATTGCCCACGGCTGAAATGCCGAAGGTGATCCGTGATCGAGTGAGCTCTGGAATAAAAAAACGAAGAACAAGAAGAAGTCGTCCCGTATACGTATCAAAATTCAAGAATTACCGATTAGGATGGACGATGTGGAACTGATCGAGACTGATCCATCACTTTCACTCAATCTTACTTCGTACTCCGTATTACCTAGCTGCTACCTCCAGGGGTCCAGGCTCCAGCTAAGCTATTCTTGATTTTAATCCATTAATTAAGAAGGTGTTCTCCAGGGAATGAGCTCATATCGATCGGCAGAATGAAGATCGTGGTGACGGGCGCGACGGGGTATCTCGGAAGCCGCCTGTGCTGCGCGCTGGCGGACGCCGGACACGCCGTGCGCGCGTTCTCGCTCCGCGCGGCTGGCGGCGGCGACAGAGACGACGGCGTGCTCCCGGCGTCGGTTGAGATGGCGTACGGCGACGTCGCCGACGCGGAGTCCCTCGCCGTGGCGCTCGACGGGTGCGACGCCGTCTTCCACGTCGCCGCCGCCGTCCAGGCGTGGCTGCCCGATCCCTCCGTTTTCATCACGGTACGACGTGTACACAAGATAAGAAAAGGGTTTTCATTTTGTGTACTCCCTTCGTATGCATTTATACGACGTTTCAGACAAGAGATTAACACAACAATTAAGCTAAAAAGTTTGTCGAAAATGGTATCTCAAGATACCAGTACCTCGAGATACTAAAACACAATCTAACATTTTATTTTGGTACCTCAAGGTACCGGTATGATAAATAGATGGCTAGATTTTATTTTGTTACCTCGAGATATCGGTATTTCGACGTACTATTTGTTATTTGTTGGACTGTAAAAAACTCATAAAAAAGAAAACAGAGGCAATATTTTGTAAAAATGATCTAGTATAAAATTGATTTGTTCACTCAGTGTAAAATATGGGCATAAATGTGTTATTATTGTGTTATGATTATAGATAGGCATAATACGTGTTCTCTTGTTATGTTATGATTAACAGATCAATGTGGGAGGACTTGAGAATGTTTTGACGGTTGCAAGGCGGACACCGACAATAAAAAAGATAATTTATACGTCGTCATACTTTGCGATTGGGCCAACTGATGGCTATGTTGCAGACGAGAGACAGGTGCCATAATTATTAATATTTTTTGTGCAAATATATGATTATATTTCACAGAAATACATTTTTTGTACAATAAACAATACTGCAAACTGTAACAACTAACAGGACTCAGCTGTCCAAATTGCAGGAGAATCAAAGGAAAACATTCTGCACAGAATATGAGAAATCAAAGTTCCTTGCAGACCAAATCGCATTGCAGGCTGCAGCAGAGGGGATGCCAATCACCATCGTCTACCCAGGATTCATGTATGGCCCTGGAAGACTTACAGGAGGAAATCTTGTTTCCCGCATTGTAAGATAACTTTCTGCTACTAATTATTCATCATGGATATAGTTGACTGAAGAAAAAAACTGTTCCTGAATTATATAGCCATGATCAATGACTGAACATGCTCTTTGCAGTTAATCGAAAGATTCAATGGGCGCCTGCCTGGTTACATAGGACATGGCCATGATCGAGAATCATTCTGCCATGTTGACGGTGTTGTTACTGGGCATGTAGCAGCAATGGAGAAAGGCAGAACAGGTGAAAGATATCTCCTCACCGGAGAAAACAAATCACTAGTTCAGATCTTCGACATGGCTGCCAGAATCACGAAAACAAAGGCGCCCAAATTCCACGTGCCTCTCTGGTTGCTTGAAATATACGGGTGGATTTCAGTTCTTGTTTCAAGAATCACTGGAAAGCTCCCATTCATCAGCTATCCTGTATGTCTTCAGTGCTCTGTATATTCACTAATAAATTCAGAGTTTGCATATTGGTTAATTATGTTGTTGTTTTCACAGTTTCTCATACTTTTTGTTGCAGGGAGTACGTGTTCTTAAGCATCAATGGGCATACTCATGTGAGAAGGCCAAGAGGGAGCTAGGATACAATCCCAGGAACTTGACTGAAGGTCTATCAGAGACGCTCTTGTGGCTTAAGGATAGCGAAACGATCAGATTTTAATGTATGATTATTTAATATTGCTACATTTCACTTTTCGGGTAAATAGAGTTATGTACTAGGCAGACTTGGCATGGCATTAAGATTTAAATGAAACCACATGGATAGAAAAACATTGGCAAAACAACAAGAACAACTGTTTGGATGGAACGAAAGAAAAACATACAATAATCAGAAGAAAGATGGACACAAAAAAAAATTCTCTAAAATGTTAGACCTTATGCTCAAAATCCTTATAAATCCATAGGATTTTGGATTTAGAATGATTATTCACCTATTCCTTTGCCTGAAATAGGCGAATATAGCAGGAATATGCGAATATATCTCCATTTGCTTGTTCCTTTGTACAGAATTGTTATTATGCTACTATCTCTGTTTTAAAATATAAAAATATAGTACTGGATTCGACACGTCTTAGTCTATCCAGATTCGTAGTATTAGGATGTGTCAAATCTAGTACTAGGTTGTTATATTTTGAGACAGAGGGAGTATATAAGATTTCTTCATAATTCATTTCTTCTGCTCCCTAGTTTTATATTACCTGTCGTTCTAGCATTCAAATTTTGTGTCAAAATACTTATCATTCTTACTTTCCAAAGAACTTTTAGACGTGTTTTTTTTCCTTCATACCTTTTATTAATATAGTCATATTAGTAATAGTCCTCTCGCAAATGAATTTAATGTATGCTTTGGGAAAAATGATTAGGATATAGTTAATGAGATTAGCAAAGTAATTTGTTATACATCCTAGTTTAGTGTGAGCACAATTAGAACGATAAGTAAATTAAAACAGACGGAGTCAAGACGTGCATCACTTCTAGGTTTATGTTTTCATTTGAATTTTAGCATAGTTGTCTTTTTAGAAAATTTACATGACAAATAGATCTTACAAAAACAAAATAGATCTTATAAAAAAACAGATCCACGAAAGGAGTAATGTCCATGTTTGAGGGTTCAACATTTAAGGACGTTGGAGTGGCCATTGGTGTTGATTGCTGCTATTGCAATTTTTTTTATTGTTTTGCTATTGCAATTGATACTAGCCTCGATGCATTTACGCATTACAAATAGTCATGTTAGAATAGAGCTTCTTAGACCTTGTAACGGTGGTACTTCAATCCAAAAATATAGTAACCTGATATAAAATATGTCCACTTACATTATGCTTACTAAACATTATGTGATGTGTAGTTTCTTAGGGATTCATTTAAAAAATACTAAACATTAAAATTTGATCATACATTACTAGTAAGTAGTAACTCTCTTATCAAAATTCCACTGTATAAAAATTCCAGCACTTTCTCCGTGGTTGACCGTTGACTAATACAGGAATACGGCACAGTCTGGTTCTAGAAGCCCGGAGCCGTGGTGTTTTGTTGTGAAGTCGCGAGTTAGGACTCACGAGGACAACAGTATCGCTGTTAGAAAATCTCACGTCAAATCCCAATCAATTTCCTCTCAAATAAAAAAAGGGAAAGAAATCCCAACAAAATCCCAATTAATCTCTCTGCTGCTGCTGATCTCTCAAACTCTCAGAGTAGGCCTGTAGGGATTCATCGATTCGACCAAGCAATCGCGTTCTCCCCCCATTTGCAGGCTTGTCCTGAGATTTGTTGGTCCAATTCGACCGGAAAATTTCAGTGGTTCATCGAGTGGCTGCTCTCCGGCGGCGGCGGCGGCATGAGGGTGGTGGTGACGGGCGCGACGGGGTACCTCGGCGGCCGGCTGTGCGCGGCGCTGGCGGGCGCCGGCCACGCCGTGCGCGCCTTCGCCCGCCGCTCCAGCGACGCCTCGGGGCTACCGTCCTCCGTCGAGCTGGCCTACGGTGACGTCACCGACGAGGCGTCCCTCGCCGCCGCATTCGACGGGTGCGACGCGGTCTTCCACGTCGCCGCCGCCGTCGAGCCATGGCTCCCTGACCCCTCCGTTTTCACCACCGTACGTGCCTGCTGATTTCACTTCCATCTTACCTATACTACTTGCAAAACCTAAATGGAAGTATAGGTTGCTGAGGTCTGTAGAATGCTAGTGAGTCCAAAACTGTTGACTTTTGTGCAATGCTGTTTTGGATGATGGGGTTTGTGATCTCTGAAAAAATTCGAGTACAATAGCAACAATAGTGGGTGATGTTTCGTTTGCTCTTCTGTATTCTGTTCATGAAATTTTAAAAAATCTAAAATCCACAAATTCAGTTATGGTTTGGTGTAAGAAACGGCCATTGAGCATGCACATTTTTGTGCTATGATTACAGGTCAATGTGGGAGGACTCAAGAATGTGTTGGAGGCTGCGAAGAGAACACCGACAGTGAAGAAGATAATCTACACATCATCATTCTTTGCGATTGGCCCAACTGATGGTTATGTTGCAGATGAGACACAGGTAAAACCATGATAATAATGTTTTGAAAACTTGAATAATAAATAAAAAGATTTTATTATGACTGTGGTTAAGACTTCTTAGGTTCTGTTCTAAGCTCATCCATTGATATGTTAATAGGACCATATAAGGTGTGAGTACATTAGGCAATAGGTACTCATTTTACTTGATTTGAATTGAACATTTAATGATACATTTTCTACAACGGGTAAATCTTGAAATATATTTGCCCTATTTCCAAATTATTTTGATTTACCGCTGACATTCTCTTATTTGTGCCACTTATATGATTAGTAGTTTAGTACCCCATGACTTTAAGAACGAACTAACAGTTATCCAATTTATCCATTTGCTGTTGAAATGGAGTGACCACTTCAAATTATCCACTAATATGCAAAAAGGGTCTTTTACACGTTGCTCTAATTTGCAGAAACATCAAGAGAAAACGTTCTGCACAGAGTACGAGAAATCCAAGGTTCTTGCAGACCGAATAGCATTGCAGGCAGCTGCAGAAGGGGTGCCAATCACCATTGTCTACCCTGGAGTTATCTACGGGCCTGGAAAACTAACTACTGGAAATCTTGTTTCCCGTATTGTGAGAGAATTTCTTACTCATGGCTATGTCAGATTGTACTTTATTTATTGTGTATTTGCTTGAAATATAAAACATGTCATAATAGTCTTGACCAGAATTTCAATTGTTGTGATTCTTGCAGTTAATTGAACGGTTTAATGGGCGCCTACCTGGTTACATAGGAGATGGGTACGATAGAGAATCATTTTGCCATGTTAACGATGTTGTTAATGGGCACATAGCAGCCCTGGAGAAAGGCAGAGTGGGCGAAAGATATCTTCTTACTGGAGAAAACTTATCTTTCAAGCATATTTTCAATATGGCTGCTAACATTACAAACACAAAGGCGCCCCTATTCCATGTACCTCTCTGGTTGATTGAAGTATATGGGTGGATTTCAGTTTTTGTTTCTCACATCACTGGAAAGCTTCCATTTATCAGTTACCCTGTATGTCCAGTATTCTTCCACATTTAAGTCTACCGTCTACACATAGGTCATGCTGCTGTGCTTACTATATTCTCATACTGTGATTTGCAGACGGTACATGTTCTTAGACATCAATGGGCATATTCATGTGATAAAGCTAAGCGGGAGCTGGGCTATAGTCCAAGAAACTTGACTGAAGGCCTATCAGAGATGCTCCTATGGCTCAAGGATGAGAAACTGATCAAGTTTTAGCACCTCATCCCTTGTGTTTAACTTCTGCTGTGTTCCGCACCAATGCACCATGTAATTCTATTAGCAACTGTAAGATGAAGATGTAGGAGTACCAGTAATATTTTTTTTTCTTTTGACAAGAACATACCAGTAATAAAGGAAAAACATGTTCTTCAAATGAATATTGGTTTGTTTGATTCTTCACATGCTGCAATTGCATAAGTAGTTACAGTAAAAACCAGGCGATTTCAAATTTGAGAACAAACACGTTTAACTGTCATTTTTGCTACCTAATATTGGAGAGGTACATGCAGAGATCTTTAGACACTCCATCCCTTGTCTACATGGCATTGCAATTTGCAAATACAGACTATCGAAATTGCGAGATGCCAATAACAGCTCATGATCAAAATGTTGAGCAGCAGAAACTGTGCATGGAAATCATGACACAAGCAGCTATTCGAGAAATCGAAATGGTGAATAATCCATATACAACTGCAGATTGGAATTGTTTATATTATCCATATCCAGCTGGTCAGGCCAATTCATAAGCAATTTCTCCAGCGCATCAGAAGCAAGAGGAATGTGGAGGCAATCTTGCTCATCAGAGTGTTTTCTGATCTTCACCAGATCATGGTCTTCAAACTCCGTCAGGTGGGAGTTCAGAGTCACGCCTATTTGGTAGAGCTCCAGCTCTAGCTCCACCACTTCTAGAGCTGGAGCCCAACCAAACGATTTTAGCTCACAAAAAATGTGAGCGGAGTGGGTGGAGTGATCTGAAAAAATGAACTAGAAAGGTGGAGCTGGGTTTAGGCAGCTCCACAACTCCACTCCACCCTCTACTCCTGGAGTTATTTTTAAGAATTGGAGCTCTGCCAAACATGGCCACAAACTGCTGACATGCACACCTAGCAAACAAGGTAATAAGGCTTAGTTTGTAAACCGGTAGGAACTCTTACAGAAAATAAGTCTGCAACAAACTTGCCTTCTCGTTTGCCAACTGATATTCAGCAACAACTTTGAAGACACTTTGGGCATTTGGTGTCAGGCTTTGCAGAACAACTGCTGATAGCTACTGACTGTTTGCAATTTTCAGTGGCAACAATCTGAATTTCCAAGCAATGAAAAATATGAGGAAACTAACAATGCTATCATCAAGAAATGAAAAGGATTGGAGTCTTACATTGCATAACAACTATTCATGAAGTTCAATCAGTCTATAATTACCTGAGCCGGCTACCAAAAGAGATGGTGTATAGACCTGCAAGCCTATAAGATGAATAATGAAATTCAAAACTCTTTCAATAACACCCCATATTCTTAAATAGTCGTAAGCAGCAGTTATGACATATAAATAGCAACAATGTAGTTAGAAAGAACACCAAATCACAGTGCATACAGTTATAGTTTGCATGAGAAGAGATGTTATATTATTATTATTATTATTAAATACTAGAATGACCCGCGCGGCGACTCGCCATGCGCGGTACAAAGTGTAGCATTTGTTTTTTAAAAAACAAATCCATTAAGCAAAGTATGATGATGGGTGTTAAATAATCGATCTGAATGTGAACGTTTGATACCTACAGAGATTTATGTATTGGGTTTAGTGAATGCTGTCGGTTTATACTTGCTCGGTGCCTATATATGCAGTGTGTAATATGTCTACAATGAAATATAGCAAATAAGTTACACATAAGGCTACAGCTGGGGGCAATTCAGATAGGATTACAATTGGGGGCAATTCAGATAGTACTGGTGTCGCGGCAACAGACCAAGGGTGATGGCGGATATGTAGTGATTAAATGATGAAGGATAACACTTGACAATATAATTTACAGGGTAAGAGGCGTACATCAAAGTGAAAGAAACCAAATGTGAAATGTATACGGATGATTAGTAATATTTTAGAAGAGATGCAAATAGAAAGATTGCATTGTTCTCTTTTTACAATGAAGGGTAGAGAAAAAATCACAGTAACTAAAGAATGTTGGGCTATCATAAGCCGTTTTGTGCAGTTTAAAACAGAAGGTTAGGTTATTGGTCATAGACTCATAGTCCCTGCCATCTTCATACGAAGAAATACTGGTACAAACAATAGGTACATTATTGTGAAGAACAAGAACAGAGGTGGTCACGTGGTGCATCTTTTGTAGCTATACAACTGCTCAACGGATGGTACAATTACAGAAAAAAGGTATGTCTTACTTAGGCTTGCAGTCTAGCAGCCCAGGCACTTTCATGCTGTCACTGTACGACATATGGACACAGGCTCCCACTGTTTGCACTTATCCTTATCAGCATAAGCCAAAATTTGAATTTTGAAACTTATTTTGAATTTGATTTTGAGGTCTTTTCATTGTGGTCTTTTTTCAGCCTTGGATTTCAAACCGCGAATAATCAGGGTGTAAAAATTTTACCCGCAAATTATTTTTAGTTGCTTTGTTCACGCATTAGAAAAAGCGAAACGCTCACAACCATAGCAAATAGAGAACATAATTAGGCACAATTACTGAAATAGGGAATAAAAACATTTAAACATACTAGCACAATACATGTACTTTGTTACAGGATTAAAAGAAAAATCAGATGCTATTGTATGTTCTAGAGGAAAAATTATACCGATGCATCATTAATTTTTAATTAAATATGGAGTACACGAATCTGATAGGAGTTGTTTTTTTTCCAACCCACAAAGTCAAATATCAATTAACTAGATATAAAAAACTCTAAAAAATTAAACTCATTGTACAGAAGAAATTGAATTCATAGCTAGATTTGCAATTTTTTTGTATAGACCAAATTTAAGCTTGTATGTTTGTCTAGTGATACATTGTACAATAATCTACATTGTATTTAAAAAAATCTATTTAAATAACATGCATAATATGCAAAGAATGAGAGGATAAAAGTAAACTCTCTGAGTCTGATATGAAATAACTAGATACATATTGCGAAGATATCACTGTGACTTCATTGTGGGCTGTGACCATCATTTAACTCTCCACTCTCAGTCTCTGAGTGGATTTAAATTTTGAACACATAGTCCGGTATACACTGCCAACATGGACCCACATGACAGTGAGTGGTGGAGGAGGCATACTCACCACTCACCTCCACCATTCTGTTCTTTTATAGGAGTATAAGAAAGGGGGGGAAAGGTCTATACACCCAGGGAGGTAATTAGAAGTCGTCACAAGGTATGAGGGTAGTATTAGGTGGACTTGTAGTTCAATTGGTAAACTAGGCAACCTGGTTGTTCAGGGGATGAAACATGTGTCGTTTTGGTATGTTACCAAAATTTGCCCCACCAATGTTTTCATATGTGGTGGTTTGGTTTGATTTTGGCACTACAAATATTTTGGTAGGGTATTAAACCAATCAAGCCCCCTATTTTATTTTCTATGACAGAGCCTAAACTGACGCCCTGTATAGATTGTTCATGGTGTAAGGTAATAACTATTTCTCAGCTAACAACCATGCCCCAACTGATGATGGACTAGAAATAGGTAATATTAGACTGCCCAACAAAATGAAAGCATGCCAGCATTGATGATGAGTTATAATGCAGGCAAGCATAGCCGAAATATATACCTTCTTACATAGCTTGAACACGACTTTGTCCAGAAGGCTTCACTAACTCCTCCCTGTCAATCATCATCCTAACTCTCTTTGCATCCTCAACCATCCCAGCCTTTGCATATATATTTGACATAGTCACAAAATTTCCAGGGTTATCTGGCTCCAATTGAACCAGTTGGTCAAAAGCAATCTGTGCGTACTCCACATCATGGTGCATCCTACATGCAGATAACAAAGCACCCCATACAATTGCATTTGGTCTGATTGGTATCTGACCAATAAACTCAACAGCCTCTCTGAACCTCCCAGCACGTGCAAGCAAATCCACAATACAAGCACACTGCTCCATAGTAGGGACGAGGGCAGAATTTTCCACGAAACGCTTAAAAAGCACAAGGCCTTCATCAACCAAGCCACAGTGGCAGCACGCCGTGAACACAGTCGTGAACGTCACAGAATCCGGCTGCATCCCACAACGCAACATCGCATCCACAAGTTCAAGCGCCCTCTCTCCATGCCCGTTCTTCGCAAAGGCGCCTATCATCACGTTCCACGAAACAACATCCTTCCGTTCAATCTCAAAGAACACGCGCTCCGCGTCGCCGACATAGCCAACACACGAGTACATGTTCATCAACGCGTTCCACAGAATGGTGTTTGCTGAATCTGAGCCACCGCCATGGCTCCTCACCATGTACCCATGTACCTGTCTTCCAGACCCCAAATCACAAGCACCCAGAACAGCAACCGCCGTGCGGGCATTCCCTCGAACACCCCTCGCGCGCATCTCCCGGAAGCAATCCCAAGCCTCCCCATCCATCCCAGCACCAGAGAAACCCCCAATCATCGCGTTCCATGACACAACGTCCTCCCCATCCATACGATCAAACACCCTCCTAGCCGCATCCACCTTCCCACACGCCACGTACAGCGCGACGAGCGCCGGACCTGCCGACGCGTAGAACGCCAGCGCCGGCAAAGCCCTCACCCCATACGCGTGAGCGGCGCGGGCGGGGAGCAACGCGGACGCGCGGCGGCAGCAGGATACGACGCAGGAGAGGAGCTCGGCGTCGGGGGTTTCCGCCGCCGCCGCCGCCGCGGCGGCGGAGGAGAAGAGGGAGAGGGCATCGTGGGGGCGGCCGTGGCGGGAGAGCGCGGAGAGGATGGTGGTGTAGGAGCCCGTGGAAGGGGAGGGGATCTCGGAGAAGGCGCGGAGGGCGGCGGGGAGGTGGCCGGAGAGGGAGTAGGCGGAGACGAGGGCGTTGGAGGCCGGGAGGGAGGAGGAGGAGGGGAGGATGCCTAGCTTTAGGGCGGCGGCGTGGAGGGATGAGACGGCGGAGGAGGAAGTGGCGGCGGCGGCGGAGATGAGGAGGCGAGGGAGGGAATGAGGGTCGAAGGGGAGAGCACGGCGATCGCCGGCGGCCGCAGCCGAGGTCGAACACCTGGCGTGCGCCAGCATTTGGAGTGCGGCTTCCCTGTTCCCGTGCTGTGTGCCTGTGTCGAGTGTGTCGATCCATGGGAAATAAATTGGGCCAATTGTATATTTGCCACTGGTTTAAATTGAGATTGTGAATTTGATATTATAAAGCATATAATTGCGTGTTTGCTCTAAAATACGGTTAGAAATTAGTATATCTGCCATTGGACTAACATATTAGAGTAACGTCATTAGAATATGGGTTTTCAATAAAATTAATACAAGAACGCTCTTGACCACAAGTTTCCCCAAATAATGTGCAAAGCTTTTACGCATCCAAAAAAACCACAAGTAGCAACATTGACACATCACACAACTCAAATCTAATTGCATGCGTGATAATCATAAGTCAGGGGGGTTTAAATAGTACATCAAATGATGCTTCTGTTATTGCATATTTGCTTGTTATTATATGTTATTCTAGTTATTGCCTTAATGTCATAGCCCAGTTGTTACTCCGTGGTATGTTGTTGCCACATAGCCACTGCACCATGCCACCGTCTGCTTATTCTTGCCACTACCCTGCCACCGCCACCTACCCACCCCTAGGCCGCTTACCTCTTGCCTACCACTATTGCTCCCCTAATTTTCCTGCGACCATCGATGCTTCACTATAGCTGTTGTCATCATGGCTAAGCGAGTGGATTTGGAAATTAGGGTTCTTTCAGATAAAAGAGTTTGCAAGGTGGAGTGGAGAGATCGTGACCTTGAGAAAAATGGTTGTGAGAGATCAACATTGGCTACGAGCAAAAGAGTCTTATCATATTTCCTTCTTTTATATGAATTATTCTTGTCTTCTTATTTGTAATAAATGAAACGACGATGGTAAACAGAAGCAATCTATGCGTGGCAAATTTATAATTTATGTTTTTTTTTGCTTTTTTGCGCTAGGGGGCGAAAAGAGTAGTGTTATATTTGCAGTTCTCTCTAATTAATTTTGAAGGGCTGACAGTAGCGCGATGATAAAATTTTATTTGCAGGGATAAGATCCATTCTATCTAAAATTAGATTCATTTGAGTGTTTAATGACTTCTTTTTTCATATATAATGAGCATGATCCACGTTTGAAAACTCATATCTAGAAAAACAAGTAAAAAGAAATCAGGCAGTGCCATACTTATGAATTGCATTGAACAATTGTCTCGAAGCGATGATCATACATAGAAAAAGTTAGATTACTATGTGACAACAATACTCCAGTCCTAACTGAGCTCATCACTCAAGCGCACCAAGCGTCACGATAACACCTGACAAATTTGGTACACAAAAACATCTTAATTTTATTATGAATGTACGATGCATAGCCATGCCTTGTCCAAACCTCTCTAACAAATCACAATATTGAATTTGCACATAGAATTTGACTCAGCAGACAATGTCGAATTCGCACGTAGAATTGCTTCCCATGTGCGCAGGGGATTACCGCACTATAACCATTGTCTAAGCCCAAAAGGACTCTTTCGAAACAACGTGCCAAACTCCACGTGTACACGGAACAGCAGCGGAACACACGGTTCGTACGTTACCGAAGCTTGTAGACGTGACGACCCAAACTTAGCCCATAACGAAACCGACCGGAGAAGCCCATCACGACTTCGCCTTCCGCCCCCTTCCCTTCCCTTCGCCCGTTCGCCGCAGCCACCGAATCAACCACCGTCTCTCTCCTCCTCTCTCCGGCGAATATTCCCCCCTCGCCTTCCTCCTCACGCCAAAGCCGGCAATCGCCGCGCCCAATTCACCGGAGAGAAAGCTCCCCGGCGATGCTCCGGCGCGGCCTCCTCGTCGTCAATCGCCTCCGCAATGTCCACCTCCACCGCCTCCTCCGCCGTCGCCCGCTCTGCTCGAGTGGCTCCACCCCATCGGCCTCCCCGGCGTCCTCCTCGGCCTCGTCGACCTCCTCGTCGGCGTCGTCTCTACCCGTCGCCGCCCCTCCCCCGCCGAGCCACCTCGCGCCCCACCGGAGAGGGGGACATCGGCTGACGCCCCTCATCGCCCTATCCACGCTCTCCCTCGTGACGGCGGCGGGGACGATCTACGTCACGGCGGCGGAAGGCGACGGCATCGAGGCGGCGCTGGAGAGGTCGAGGGCGTCGGCGGCGCGGGTGGTGGAGCGGATGCAGCACACCTACTCGGCGGGGAGGGTGCTGTGCAGGTCGCTCATGTCAGTCCTCTCGTCCGCCAACCACGAGGTGAGGTCCGGGTTCGAGCTCCGGGTCGCCGCGCTGCTCGCCGACATCACCGCCGCCAGCGCCGCGCGACGCGCGGCCATCGTGTCGGCCGGCGGCGGCGCCGTCGTCGACTGGCTGCTCGACAGCATCGTGAGGAGGTCCACGCAGGCGGAGGCCGCGCGGGCGCTCGCGCACCTGCTGGCCGATCCTTGGGTCGCGCCTGCCGTGCTTGGTCGGCCGCGAGCGGTTCCATGCCTCCTCCAATTCATCTTCTCATACCAGCCCAGACGTGGCAAGAAGGTGATGTTAGTTGTTAAAATTGTTGCCATAATGTAGCTTTAACATAATGAATTTTGCGATTAGTATGATCATGCGAGACATGCGAGCATGCCAAATTGCCAATGTAGCTGGCTCTAATCTACCTGTGATCAGTGGCGGAGCTTGATCCAAAGTCTAGGGGAGGCCACTATACATTCAAAACATATTGGCTTTAGAAAAGCTTTTTTTAAAAGTACATAGCTAACTCTAAATTTAGTGTCAGTTTTATTAAGTTCAGGGGATTGAGTCTATGAAGTCCAAAATCTAAATATAAAAATGAGTTTAAAGTTGATGAATAGAAGAGAGAGCTAAGTCAAGTATCATGAATCATAAAAAGGAAGAAGACAAATAGTAGTGCTTGTTGGGGATCGAACTCAAAATCTACTGTTATAAAATGCATGTAGTAACTAACCAACTTACCAATGCAATATTAGTGCAATGCATGCACTTATATAGGTATTAGTGTTGAAAAACCTGGGGGAGGCCATTACCCCTTTTGGTCTACACCAAGCTCTTCCTCTTCCTGTGATTATTGTTGTATGTTGTAACCACTCTCTGCAAGATAAGACGAGAGAACTCTGAATTCTCATATGCACCCTGACCGCATGTTCATATTTTGGTTCCTTTTTTTTAGTTTATAATTATTGATTTGGTCTAGCTTGATTAATTCTTGTATTGAGAATTTCAGTAATTCTACTATGTTACAGGATTCAAATGTAGAGATGTGGGTATCGGTATAGCTTGATTATAGGTGAAAATAAAGTTGCATCCTTATGTGCTCTGAGAATTCTGGCATTTGTATGTTCATCCCATGTCTTTGTGGGCACGGAATCTCCAGCTGCAGTTTTTTGGATGGCAAATCTGCTTGTGGGGGAATGAGTTGTACTTCTGTATCCCATGTTAATTACTATGCAAATGTGCCATTTTAATGGATTACCAAGACCTAGGAATTAATAGTAAATATAATTTATTTCCTAGATGGCTTGGTTATCTCCACTTTCACCTTATTTCTTTTCTGAATTTCTCTCTGTCTATAAATATTACGTATGTTTCATGCACATCTTAATCTAGTGGCATGAGTTTATTAAACTTTTTTTTAGCTTTGCCAATTTTCTTGGACTTTAACAGCATGAGTTGTCTGTACCTAATATATTGCCCTCTTGTTAAGACAGAACTCGGGATATTCTTCATTCAATGTCTCAGACCATTCTAAAGGAAAGAGCATGCTTGTTGCTGCACTTATGGACATCATCACTTCCAACTGTGATAATGCAGATTATTCGTCATTTCAGCCTTTATTGCCTTCAGATGCCGATACAAGGGATATTGCGGCAGCTATTGAAGTCATTGAGCAAGGTGGGATGCATTTTGATGACCATGATGATGATAACAGTGATGATGGTGACAGTGGATTAAAAGGGATAGGGATCAAGGTACTCGGTGGGACTACTGTCTTGGGATTCTCTAGAGAAATAAACTCATTGGAGGTGGGCAAGTCAAATGATGGTATTGTAGGAGCTCCAGACAGTAGAATACTGATGCAAGAGACTGCTACTGATTCTCCACTAGCGGAAAGGTTAAGTCCTTCTGCTGTTCCAGGCCTCTGGGATGATGTGCAGAGAGAGCATGTAGCTGTACCTTTTGCTACTTGGGCTCTTGCTAACTGGGCTATTGCATCGGACTTGAATCGTTCTCGCATTCAAGAACTTGACAGTGACGGACATGCTGTCACAACTGCACTGAAAGCACCTGAAAGAACTGTCAAGTGGCATGGAGCAATGGTGGCTCGAGCTCTTTTGGAAGACCAGAACCTGACTCTGGCACCTTCTGTCCCTGAGTGGTGCTCAAGTCTTCTTTTGACAGCTTCTCAGGCTGCCGAGAATGGTGACATGTCATTGGCCCAAATGTCACTATCAACTTTCCTATTATCCATGGTAAGGTGCAATGAGTCGAAATTTGTGATCAGACAGAAGAGTCTTCATCTTCTTCGTAGTATTGCAAAGAAGATAGAAAATGAGAATTCTCAGAGCAGGATGAAGGAATCATTAGCAGTTGCACTGAGTCTACTCTATGCTGGTGAAGTTCCATTGTCACTCGAAGAAACTCAAAGATGGTCTGGCATTCTACTTCGTTGGCTCTTTGATAAATCTGTTTCAGAAAAAACAAATCTCACTGCTGTTAAAATCCTTTCATGCATTCTTGAAGACTATGGACCAGCTTCAGTGCCAATTTCTCAGGGATGGTTGGCTCTCGTGCTTTCTGAGATTCTTGGAGACAACAAGACACAGAATTTGAAAGGAACTACTCATCCTCAACCAGAGAGAGTGAAGGTAAGAATATGTATATTGTTAATTATTAAATATATATCTGAATGTGTGTGGCTGTGTGCTACCAACTGTCCTTAATATCTTAAGAATATACAGTTATGCACCTCAACCTATAAATAGTTAGGTTAATTGATAGATGAGCTGTAGTAAATAAACGTGATGGTAGTCGGACTGAAAATACAAGAACGCCAATAACTTTAAGATCAACTGTAACATAATATTGTATGCCCATATGTTCATATTTATTTATCGCAACTATTAACCATGGAGCAACAATGTTCTGAATATATGAATTTTACATTGTTCTTTGCGGACGCAAAGTGCTTCATGACAGGAGCTGTTTAGGGTAGTTTTTTGGGGGCATAGCATTTTTGTGTAACTGACAGGTTTTGATTTTTTTTTCTTTCTTTTGGTTATGTTGTATTGTTTGGAACAAAAGTTGAAATATTAGATTGATGATACTTTCCTTATTCAGAGTTTCAGATTTTCTATCATCTATCATCTTCTATTTATCTAGTGCTTTTCTTTTTGGATATTACAGTATAACTTATATTTATATTATGAACCTTTGACTTTCTTGAATCTTGTTCTTCCTCATATTATCCTGATATTAACTTTTAATTGTGGACAGAATCAAGTCGATTATCATAATGCTTCTACTGCAACTCAGATCTTGAATCAGTTAGCTACTGCTGTCGTGAAATTGGCAACAGTTCAGTCAGGCTATGATCCTGCTTCTGGTGACAAAGTACCCCTTTCGGATTTCCTCTCTCTTGAACCATTTGTTACAGCTCTGAAGAACTTGAATAAAAAGAGCCCACCTAAGTTTGATGCTGCTGACTCAGCGTCTGCTACATTGAAGGGAATAAAAGCACTAGCAGAGCTTTGTTCGGAGGATGGTGCATGCCAAAAGAGAATTGCTGATTTAGGAGCTCTTTCCCTTTCGAGGCGCATCCTCCTGGGTGATGATTATGAGAAATTGGCTGCGATTGAAGCATATGATGCATCACGAATTCGAGAAGTTCAAGACAAGAATGTGTCTACTTCTAATGACTCCTCTAATGATGCTACTACCGATCCTTCTAGTGTACGAGTTCCTCCAGCAGCTCATATTCGAAGGCATGCTGGCCGGCTGGTTACCATTCTCTCTCTTCTACCCAATTCAAAGAAGGCAATTATTTCTGATGATGTATGGTGCAAGTGGCTTGAGGAGTGTGCAAGTGGACGAGTTCCTTGCAATGACTTAAAACTAAAAAGTTACTGTAGATTAACTTTGTTAAATGTATTTTGCTCTGAGAATCCAAATACAGGAGGCACTCCTGATGAATACCCTGATTCAGAAAGTGAGTATAAAAGAAAATGCCCTCAGTTTGGAGATGCTCTGTTCTTGCTAAATCCAGAGTTGCCTCTTGAGGTTCATTTGGACAACAATGGTCATGAAATTTCAAGAGAGAAATGTAAGGATGATTGTTACATTGAAGAAGATGGTGACTCTGAAACTGGATCATCTGTAAATGCTCCAGACAATGCATCCAAATGTGCACGCCCTTTAATCGATGTTGTGTTTATCCACGGTCTTCGTGGTGGTCCATTCAACTCATGGCGGATAGCTGATGACAAGTCATCAACCACCAAAGCAGGTCTGGTGGAAAGTATAGATGAAGATGCTGGCAAAGAGGGAACATGCTGGCCAAGGGAATGGCTTGCAGCAGATTTTCCTCAAGCACGTTTGTTAACAGTCAAATACAAGGTTTGTTGTTTAATGCTATGATGTTCTATATGTGGGGAGTTTTACACTTGTATCATTTAAAACCTTTGTTATTCCGGTTACATTTGATGCTTCCCTGTGATGGCATTCCTGTTCCTTTTACATTTCAGAGGTCTTACTGTATTAAAATGTTTTGTGCAGACCAATCTGACACAATGGACTGGAGCCAGCTTGCCACTTCAGGTTTGTTTTTTGTCTGTTCCATTGCTAATCTGGCCAAAACTTTCCATAGTTCTAAATTTCTAGGGCAATACACTATCTGATCTGGTGATCTGTCTGAGATACTAAGTTTTACTCGAGGCTTATTAGCTTCTTTTTACTGAGATTTATTCAATTGATATGATATATTTGTATATAGGAGGTGAGCTCTATGCTGCTAAGGAAGTTGATTGCTGCTGGCATTGGCAGTCGTCCTGTTGTTTTTGTGACTCATAGGTAATGATGATTGCTTGGTTCATGATGATGTGTCTACGATTGTGAAAGATTTGCGACAGATGAAAAAGCTTACTCGTTCCTATTTACGTACATGCAGCATGGGAGGACTGGTGGTTAAGCAGATGCTGTATCAAGCAAAGCTGAACAATTATGACAAGTTCCTGAACAATACGAGTGGACTAGTATGTATTTGTTTGGTAATTCTTTCAAACATCTGTGAGACCTAACTATGTTCATATTGCAGGTTTTCTATAGCTGTCCACATTTTGGCAGTAAACTTGCAGACATGCCATGGCGTATGGGTTTGGTGTTTCGTCCAGCTCCATCGGTTTGTTCTTAACTACAAACTTGCAGCTGGTATATTTTGTTCATTCAGTGTATATTTATGACACTTGATTCCTTAGATTGGCGAGTTAAGAAGTGGATCCCCAAGACTTGTTGAGTTAAATGATTTTGTTCGGCAGCGCCATACTAAAGGATTGCTCAATGTTCTTAGTTTTAGTGAGGTAAAGAGTGAATGTCATTCAGCTATTCATCATGCTTTCATTGTTATAATACTAATATACCTATGCCAATTGGCTTTACAACTTTACAGACCCAAGTCACACCGATCGTCGAAGGTTATGGTGGTTGGGCACTTCGGATGGAGATAGTACCAATTGAATCTGCGTACCCAGGATACGGGGAACTCATTGTAAGTGATATCACAATTCACCACATAATAGTTGACACAATTCTGCAGTTAATTGTGATCCTACTTGCATGCAACCTTGCATTATGGTGGCCTCGATATATCATGATACACATGTACTCCGTAGTTCTCTGTGCAAATTTAACATGCTTAACTATAGCCAAATTTTGCCTATAATTATACATGCCATTTTTTCCTAAGTAGTTTACAGATTTATATGCTAATGCTAACTTTGTAGGTATACCAATGTACTTTGAGACGTTAGAGTCAGATCAATCCTTATATCGTGTACCGTCTCTTTATCTTTCCTAATATATCTTGCATGCTTCTCGAATTTCGTCTATTTTATAAATCTGATAAGGTAGTGACAGGTCATAGAATTGGTGCTTAACTAACACTTTTACAGGTTCTGCCGTCCACTGATCATATAAATTCGTGCAAGCCAGTCAACAAGAATGATCCGTCCTACACAGACACCTTGGCATTTTTGGAGAAGATACTGAAATCGCGTATCAAAAGTGAAGAATCCTAGTTTTTGCTAAAGGCGGCCTTATCCTACAACACTTTAGGATGGAACCGTTGGATGAACTTTCTTCGGCGGTATGGGAGAGATTATGTTTTATTATCAGCGATTATTGTCTGTTTATTCCAGTAGGCTTATGGATTAGATCTGATCCAGCAATTTGGGCGGGCTGTGTTTTATGAAGCCTTCGCCCAATCATACACTTACACGAATCACACACTGCAAATAGAGGATAGCTAGCTGTAAATATAGTTCCCGTCTAAAACAAAGGAATGTATCATGTATGTATGCTCTCCAAATGTTATGCATGTTCCTCTGGAAATCCAAAAGGAAAAAGTCTACATGTACAATTTTTTCTTATGATCGCTTGTGTGGCATCATGTGATTCTATCTTGATTTTCTATATAACTTCTGCCTAGTTAAATCAAACGGTTGAAAACTGACTTTTGTTTTATTACGTGTATACCTCGGACGCATACATTGCTGAATCATGTTGAGTATGACTTTGACTGAATATTTTAAATGGGCTTCGTGTTGACTGAATTGACTTCCAGCCCATTTGCAGCCCAACTTCTGTATCATCCATTCATCCCCAAACTGCAGAAGAGGAAGCGATGCCCATCCCTCTTCCCCTTCCCCTTCTCCTTCGTCTTCCTCGCCTAAAACCCTCGCCTTCCTCCTCCTCTTCCTCTTCACGCCGACGAGCAACGGAGCAAAGCAGGCAGGCAGCCAATCCAATCCACCTCAAGGTGCATCTCCGATTCCCCCATAATCTTCTTCAGAATTTTCCCTTTGTGATACTCGCCTCACGATTTCCTCCTAGATCCCCGTGGCTGGATAGGGATTTGGGGGCAAATCTAATCCTCTTAGCCCTCGATTTTATCTGTACCCCCGCAGGCGGCACGCGCGTCGGCGGAGGATATGGTGGACGCGTGGTGGCCGCTGCTGGCGGCGGCGATCCCGGCGGTGGTGGCGGGGCAGGCGTTCCGGGTGAAGCGGCGGCGCGACGAGGAGCAGCGGCTGAAGGCGGCGCGCGGGAGGGAGAAGAGCTCCGACGAGGTGTTCGTCTGCGAGCGCGTGTGCACCTCCAAGCGGATGCTCAAGAAGGTGGGGGCCTTCTCCAAGGACCCCATCCCGGAGACCTGCGTCACCGTCTGCGGCGTCTCCGAGCTCGACGCCTGCGCCGACGCCTGCGCCCGCACCGTCTGCGTCAACCAGCACCAGGTTCCCAACTGGAATGACGTCTGCCTCAAGAGGTGCCAGAGCGAGTGCCTCAAGCTCTCCTCCACCCTCATGTAGTATTGCTCCCTCCCCCAATGTAAGCCATCGCAGCTGTACCTTGGTTTAGGTACCTAATGAAATGCTTCCTGCCTAGGAGCTTCAGACATCCATAGCTGTTGGTTATAAAACATGAGGAATGGAATAGGTCGATGGCTGATAATGATTGTTTTGTGCTGCACATTTGATCTTCGACAAATGTGTTATCTACAGTTTTAGACCAATTGTGATTGCTAGGTGCCATACCATCTTTTGCAAGGCATATCTGAGGTGTAGTTTTTAGCCAGGTTGACGGATAATGCCGGCCAAATTTATTTAGTTTCAGAGGTCGAGTTACCCCTTTTGGATGAAATGCTTATTGTGTTTTATTTAATATTTGCGTGCATGAGGGTGCTGATTCTGGTATTAAATCTCTTTGCTATCTGTCTGAATAGGAAATGTTGGATGGTTATTACCCTATTTACTTCCAGAGTTGTAGTTTGGTTTCAGAACTTTGCTGAGGTGATGCATGTGTTGCATACTGTCATTGGTCTTCGGAGTTTGGAGTTCAGTCTTGCTGGGGTTTCTAACTAGTGCTAACATGCAAAGTGGTGGAAGATTGCAGTTTCTTGCTTCAGTTACCCCTTTTGGTTGAAATGCTTATTGTGTTTAATTTAATATGTGCTTGCACGAGGGTGCTGATTCTGTATTAAATCTCTTCCACTATCAGTCTGAATAGGTGATGTAGGATGGCTATTACCCTATTTTCTTCTAGAAATGCAGTTTGGTGTATAATTATCGAGGGTCATAACTTGCTGGTGATGTGTATGCTACATACTGGTACTGGTCTTCAGAATTTGATGTTTTATGAGCATTGCTTGTTGGAGTTTGTACCTAGTGCTAACATGCAAAATAGTGAAAGATTTGCAGTTTATTTCTTCAGTTCCTCTTTATTATGACTCTATATGCAATGTTTCCTGCTTCATTTACTTTGGTTGTTTTAGCTTCAGAAGCTCGTTTTCTGCTCCAGTTAGTTTGTTGTTTCAGTGTCTAGTAACTACAGAATACAAACATCCATGGCTCTCTTTTTTGTCTCTAGGAATGAGCCGATCGAATGACTTATCCTGGTTGCATGTTTTTTCCATTCTTTTGATCATTCCTTTTTTGGGGGGAAGAATTCCATTGATCATTGTGCCTATGATCTTTGAGAAAATTAGATAATTTATTGCTCTGCAATGCCTCACCTATGTTTGTATTGCATCAAACAAAGCAGTAAGGTTAAATGGGAAGGCCTTCCTAATGTGCATTCACATTTTAAAATTTTTGACAAAGGCAGATGGGGGTATATGATGGTCTGGAATACATGGATCTTTTACAAGGCAACAACGCCATAATCTTTCAGGTCTTCCATTTTCACCATGGGCATGAGCCATGAGGTGAACAGCAACCGTCCGTGTGCAGCGCACAAATGCTATCAGCTCCCTCGGTGTGAAGCTTCAGTCACCATTGTGAATTTGTGAATTGTGATGATCCAGTCTGTAGTCTGAATGAATCTAGAGATCTCGTCGAGCAGGCGTCAAACACGCATCAGGTAGACGTCAAATTCTCTTCTTGGATTAGGTTAACCAAGATGATAGGATCAAATCGTCACTACTGAAACGGGTACGTGGCACCTAACGCACTGATTGTAATAAACTATAGAGGCTTCCGTGCTTTAGGGTTTTGCTGACATGATTTTTTTGGATCAATCGATACGAAAACGGTACGGAAATTTACCGACCGACCGATACCATTTCCAAAAATAATAATATAATAATGATATCTTACCGACCATTACTGTTTTCTAAAAGTTAATATTTTTAATTTCTGTTTGTGCCATATTGAAATTCTCACTGAATAGAGCGATTTATAAATTTTTATATTTATGGAAATTTTCCGACCATACCGATATCGTTTCCGAAAATATTAATAAAATATGATACCGTTTTCGACCGGTTTCGACCGTTTTCATCCCTCATATATGGACAAACGGACTGACAGATTTGAACAGAAAAGACGCGCGACAACTCCCGCGCTAGCTGACGATCATACATACCTTATTGTATGAACAAACAGGTTCATAGAATACTTGAAAGAAAACCACGCTAAAACTTCTCCAAATGTCCAAAACATCTGTAAACTTCGAATTCTTCAGAATTCGGATGATAGCTTGCTATCCTTCCGTCCTTGAATGTAAGAGATTTTTCTACCATTATATATTTTAGGATGGAGAGAGTAGCTGTCAGAAACGTTGTCCATGTCTAAAGGTGAGAAGGGCCGACATGATGCCCATGTCCTTCCTCCAAGGAGTAGCAGATCTTCCGGAACGCCTCGACATGATGCTCCGCGACGGCCATGAACAGGTCGACGCCGCCACCCCGCGACGGCACGAACACCATGAGCCCCTCGACGGGGAGATCCGGCGGCAGGAACGCCGCCGGCGGGCCCGTGCCGAGGTCCATGTCGTGGAACCTAAACCCGAGCCAGCTGTCCACCTCCAGGTCAGGGCAAAGCATCGCCCCCGCCGCCGCCGCCGTCGCCACCAGCTCGCCGCCGCCGTCGCCGGCGGCGATGGCGCCGAAGTCGACGAACGACTGGATGTACTTGGCGTCGACACGCGCCACGGCGTCGCGGATGGCGCCCACGACTGCGCCGTAGCTTGCGTGGAGTAGCTCCCGCACCTGCATCCTCGGGAACGCCCACAGCACCATGTTGCCGAAGAAATCCATTGCCACCGGTGGGTCCGCCCTTCCACGGCAGTTCACGGCGATCCTCACCTGCGTCAATTTGTATTATATATTGTTGGAGTGTATAAAGTAAATTGTCTGTCTATCTCAATAGTCTAGACTTTTAGGTGCAACTGGTTGTTGGTTGGTGTATGCAACTTAACATATATTTTCAAAACAAAATCTTGTTTAACTGGCATTGCTGACATGTTTAGATTTGAAAAACAAAATTGCAATGTTTGTTAAAGGTTCGTGATTTCTTTGTACAAAAATCACACCTGGGTGAGTTCCTCCGAGGGAAGGTCCCTCGCCGCGGTGATCTTCTTCCACACGTGTGCGAGCAAGCACTGGAACGTGCTACACCGGCCGCCGCCGCCGCCGACGCCGGCGACACGTGACTTGAGATCGGCGACGAAATCCTTCGTGAAATGCAGGGTGACGTCCTTGATCTTCTCCATGGGCACGACGGCGTGCGACCTACCGCAGCCATTGCCGGATTCCAATAGTCCCTCGAACTCGATGTTACGGTGGTCGAACGCCGGCGCCGGAGGGGAACGCGGCACGGCGGTGGCGGAGCGGTCGAGGAGCGGCGCCGGCGCGACGAACCCATCCCCCTCCCTCACCGCGCGCGCCCACGCCGTGAAGAACGCGCTCATGGAGTGGCCGTCGGCGACGTGGTGGTGGCAGATGCTGCCGACGACGACGCCGCCGCACCTGTACCGCACCAGCTTCACCTGCAGCAGCGCCGCGCCGACGTTTTCCTCCGGCAACGGAGGGTAGAGGTCGGTGGCGGCGATGATGTCGGTGGCGAGGTCGGCGGCGGGGACGACGGCCTCGATGACGAGGACGCCGTGGTCGTTGAGATGGAGGAAGCGGCGGCCGCGGTCGTCGACGGCGAGGCGGCCGGCGAGGTGGGGGTAGGCGGCGACGGCGCGGAGGAGGCCGCGCTTGATCGCCTCGTTGGACGGGGCCGGCGCCGCGTAGGCGACCACGCTGGGAACGTACATGTCGAACGCCGCGCGGTCGAACACCGTCAGCTCCACCTCCGCGCCGGCGAGCCGGTGCGGCGTCGCGCCGCCGCCGCCGTACGCCGGCTTCAGCATCGCGGTGCTCGTGATTTCCATATATATTATTACTTACTCCGTTTCAGAATCTAAGTCGCTCTATTAGAGATGGAAGAATGTGTAACAGAGGGAGGTATTAGAATGTTAATTACTTGGGTTGGGAGTGGCATGCATGCGACCTGGTGACAAGTGCTAACACTTAGATAGAGCTTTGAGCTAGAACGGTGTGCGTGATCAACCACCCCATTCTTTCTGGCCTATTAGACGTCAGGACCAAAGCGAGAGTTGGTATATATCGAGTATCAACCACTCCGGTTATATTTGGATTACATTTGCATTGCTGGAGTTAATTTAATATTTATCCATTAAACGAGGACCCTACAGCTTGGCATATATTGTCGAATCACTAAGGTCTAAGGTCAAGTTTCCTCCTACCTTAACACTCAAGGACCAATGTCTGACTCGAGCAAGTGCTTGCACGTCTCTGTTGCCTTCTGGAATGCTGGCGTTGCGTCTTGTAAAATGTTGACCTAATCCCTAGCCTACGGGTATAACAATGGTAAGTCCCATCTCTTTCAGTGTGGCATTTTTTTTTCTTTTTTTTGCGGGGCTTTCAGTGTGGCATTCACTTCACTGATGGGATAAAAAAAGGAATTAGTCCACTTATCGCTCTCATTTTCACGACAAGTTAAAAAAATATGCTTCAATAGAATATCAGTATTGTTGAACTCCCATCTTACACGACGAGTGAAAAATTCTGATATTGCGGTTCAAGATGTGGTTAAATCTCAGATTCTAAATGAGGGTCGTAAGGCGGACTTATATCTTCAAAAAACTGTGCAGGCCTAAAATATAACTCCATGTTGCAGATGGATTCGTAAGAGGAGAAAGAACAAGGAGAAGGTGAAGGCAGGCCCAATTTATTCCAGCCCAACCTATAAGGATCCCAAATCCGACCCAGCCTAATCGTACTAAATGGGCCGTCCGATCAGCACCCGTCGGCCCAGATCTAGTCGGCGGGGGAACGCGTGGGGAAAATCCAACCTTCTCCACAAGCTCAGCTCGGCCTCGCCATGGCCTCGCCCTCTTCGCTCTCGCTCCTCCCCTTCTCCCCTCCTTCCGCGACTTTCCCCCGAGCCTGCCCCGCCGGCGGCGGCGGGAGGGGCCGATCCGCCGCCGCTGGGGGGAGGTTCGTGGCGTGCTGCTCCTCGCCCCCTCCTCCCGACGTCGTGGTCACGCGCGAGCGGGGGAAGAACGCCAAGCTCATCGCCGCTCTGGTTGGTTTCCCGAATCGAGACCCCTGCATTGCTCTCTCGTACCTATTGTGTTGGGGGTTTCTAGTACATGGAACTGGAGGGTGTCACTGGGTGAACATTTTACCATGTTTGTTTTGTGATGCCGTAGTGAATTTTAAGTGTTTGGAATTTTAGGTGTCCGATTGTATAGAATCGGATTTTTACGGGTTAATTACTTGATTATTCAGTTCAGGACATGGAGGCTCGCTGTTTGATGCGAAATTTCAGTTAACGTGCTGGTTTCCATCGAGGAAATGGTTGGCATGTGCTAGGTATGAGAGATATTTGGGGCTAAACTCTGTTGAACTTGGTGCCAGGTGCTAATGGAACTCACCTGTTCTTAGTCTGTGTCGTGTTTACAAGTGAGCTTGGAGCTTAGATTTAGTTGTTTTGCATTGCGGTTTAGTTTTGACTGATTATGGGTGCAATGCTATGTTTTGGAAATCATTTGCCCTTTTTCGTTAGTAGCATCCTTTCTTGTAAGAATATATATCCCTTCTTTCACACAGTTTATATTACATGAGCTGGCATATCATCTGCATTGCCGCTTTTGTTTCATTAGCTTGGAGAGTTTCGTGAATGTTTTGTTTTTATCATTGTCCTTTAAACTTTAATCAGGGTTTTTACTATGATGTTGCATTACATTTCACGAGACATCATTAGTATGAAGCATGAAGTCAGAATTTTTATAATATACCTATCCATGTTCTAACTGTTATGTGTATTCAACTGGACCATAGATGTTTATTATTTTAATGGCTTGAAACTATTAGAGCAATGCAATTTTTTCATGTGTGCCTTGTTGGAGTTGGACAGTGAGATGCATTTTTTTTTTCAATATCCATCCTTTTGCTATCTAGCGTTCACATCAATTTTTAATTGAATTTTACAGGAAAAACATAACATAAAAACTCTGGAGCTTCCTCTTATCAAACATGTGGAAGGGCCTGATACAGATAGGCTTTCTGCTGTCCTGCATGGTAAGTGTTTCAGTCTTTATTTTTCAAGCAATATAACTTTGTGTGTTTCTTTCTTTGTACATCCATTTGCTCCAACTTATAGTATAGTCTCATATTACACTTTCTTTGCAAATCATAACAAAGGTTTCTGCATCTCCATTTCAGATGAAAAGTTTGACTGGATTCTTATAACATCTCCTGAGGCAGCTGCTGTGTTCCTTGAGGGATGGAAGTAAGATTCAAACATATTGCAATTATTGTGCGCAATGTTGCTACACAAATAAAAATTATGCGTCATTTCACACATTCATCCTAAGTTATGGGCTTTATGGCGGAGGTTTGTGCAGTCATTTACTTGTTATCTAACCCAATAGGCCAATATATGTTGTGTTTCATGTCTCCAATCAATCCTTTGTTTTGCGATGCACCAGAACAACCCAAACAAGATCTAAAATCACCATATTTAACATAAGTTGCATAAAAATTCAACAATACCAGGGCCGCGGGAAGTCCTAAGGTACGAATAGCAGTTGTTGGAGGAGGTACTGCCAGAGTTTTTGACGAAGTAATGCAATCTGGCGATGGAGCCCTTGAGGTTGCATTTTCTCCTTCCAAAGGTATCTTGCTCATACGATGAAATTGCAATGCGCTTTAAAGAATTCATATTGCTTTTCATATATTGAAGACTTGGAACTGTTTCCAGTTAGTAAGGTCTCCATTTTTTCCATTTTGTGTTTCATCAGCTATGGGTAAAGTTTTGGCCTCAGAACTTCCAAGGACCACTGAAACTACCTGTAAAGTGTTATATCCTGCATCTGCAAAGGCTGGCCATGAGATTCGTGAGTCAAATTTGGTTTTATATTGTTAGCATTTACATTAACTAATCCTTCTGAATATATCCTGCCTCTGTGAAGGATTCAGCATTTATTTATTTTTTTGCCTTATCCTTGTGGTTTTTATTTTCCAAAATAACCACAAATTCATCAAATCTCAGGCACTATGTAACTAATTCTGCCGTGGAATGCAGAGAATGGTCTATCAGATCGAGGGTTTGAGGTGACAAGACTGAACACATACACAACTGTAGGTTTTGCTTCTATATTAAAGATTGTATTTACCTTTTTAACACTTATTCGCTTGCTTAATATAAGTAGCGTGTCATTTTGGCCCCTTGTCTTGTGCACTATGGACGTCATTATATTATCTACAGTTCAGACAGGCTCTTTTACCTGATAATACCACTCCTGTTTAACTTGATAAAGTTATGTGACATATGTTTCCTTAGCCGAGAACCAGAAGTAGTTTTTGTGGATTATATATTATATTTTCAAAGTTTATGTGCATGTGCATCTTGGATTTTTTAAAACTATCAAGTGGCTGTACATACATGCAGGTACCTGTGCAAGATGTCGATCTGCTAGTGTTAAAGCCTGCTCTTTCAGCACCAGTTGTTGCAGTAGCTTCTCCTTCTGCTCTCCGGTAACTATTATCTGTGCATTTGGCTGCTTCTGAACAAATTTAAAAACTATGTTTGTATATTAGCTCCATAATTAGATGGTTCAGGTTGAGATCACAAAATACTGCTTTAAAACATGACATTCTATTTGGCGGTATTTCCTTGTGTAGAACAGCATACTGATCCACAGGCAAACAACAACTTTATTCATACATCATGCAAAACTAGAATTACATTATTTGCTAGTTGTCTCCATGGGTTGACTTTATTAGTTACATCTTGTCATCACATTACATTTTCCACACTGCCTTTTTTATTCAATTTTGGGGTTGTCATGATGATGCAGAGCTTGGCTAAATCTCGTTTCAAAAGTTGACAATTGGGGCAACGCTGTTGCCTGCATAGGTGAGACGACCGCCTCAGCAGCTAAGAAATTTGGCCTGAAGAGCATATATTATCCCACAACCCCGGGAATTGACGGGTATGCACACATCATGGGCCTATTTGAATAGGGCTAATTTGAATACCATTATCCAATTGTCATGTACACGTCTGAATGTTGGACATTCAGAACTGGTATCATACAGCGTCACATCATATATTATGAAGCAAACTTGACCACTGTATCATCCGTATGCATAATTTCCATATTGTTTTCCACAGGTGGGTTGAAAGCATCCTTGAAGCTCTCAGAGCCCATGGGCAATCGAAAGAGGTCTTCTCTTGTCCTAGAGGATATTTTCCTTGAATTTCTTGGGTTCTTTCGTCATACCCTCTGTTTCTACTGTAGGCCCCAGGGTGTTGAAGTTGAAGACGGGTATGTACTTCTACCGGATGCTGGTGGTTGGTGACGTTTGAGGCTGCAGTGCAGAATTGAACTCTGTGTTTCCTTCACGAATCGTTCACACCCTTATGTTGTTTGTTTAATGTAATTGAGAGGAGAAACCAAGCCGGCGGCTACCGTAGAACTACTTGTAAATTGAGCTTTTTAGTGTAGCTTCTCAACAAGTGTTGTATTTATACCACCAGTGTTGTATCAGATTGTTTACCTCAAATTGTTCTTTCATGCTATACCAAGCGTTCCTGATTTCATAGCTTTTCACCAACAATGACAATGAACCCTATCACTAAGCTTCTACAGGCACATTTCCTTCCTGACATCCCACGAAAAGAGAGAAAAAAAAGGAAGAGCATATAGCAAGAGTACTCTGCGTTGTTCTTGTACTGAGTACAGTAAACAGCAAGCGTGTCTCATGTCAAGGCCCAAAGCTGTACTAAGAGTATGACCAAGAGAATGAGTAAAAATGCACCCCCAAAACTCTCTTTTTGGGCCTCCTAAACAGATTTTGGGTCCAAAAACTAATAACCTCTCCACCAGATGTACTAACAGAGCTCCTAAAACCAGAAGCGTGGGCCCACCATCAACAGATTTCGTTGGAGGCTGAAGACTTGCACGCGGTAGCGACGATATGCGGTACCGAGCGCGGCAGATCACAGCATCACGCCCCACCTGGTAGCGATCAGATCGCGTCCGCCTGGCAGCTTCTTGCATTTCTTCCCAGCAGCCAAGAGCAACAACAGCATAGCAGCAGCAGTTAGTAGTTTTGAGCAACAAAGCAGCTTATAGCAGCAACAGTTAGCAACCAGCTCTAGCAGTAATTTTTAGATGCATATAACCAGCAACTCCAAACAGCAGTATAGGTATATACATATATATATCAACAGAAGCAGCATTTGAGCATTACAGCATATAACACAAACAGATTTCAGCAGGTAACAAACGCAAAGTGCATCAGTTTTCAGCACCTCAAATCACCAAAATAACAGTAGCAAACATGATCATTCACCATTCAGCAAGTTTCGGCAGCAATCAGCACCAGCAGAGCAGTACCCAGCCTTTACCATCCAACATTCAGTAGTACACAGTAGCAGTAGCACAAGTTTCAAGCAGTAGTAGCAGCATCAGTACATAAGCATCCAGAAGCAACAATATTTCAGTCAGCAAGCAACACCAGAAGCAAAAACAACATTTTCAGCAGTACCAAATCAAATTGACAACTAACTTAAAACATCAAATAAGTACTGACAGGTAGCACACATAGAAAATAAATAACTACTAAGGATTACTTAATGTAAACAACCCACATAAGAAATAAAGCACTAAATGGTCCCTTCATTCATCCATCCGTTGAGTGAGAACACTGTCCTTTAAGCCCTTGTAGTAGTCCGGCTCGTCGATGGTCATCCCACTTGTGTCCATCCTCACAATCCTTTCTTCTTCTATCATCCTCTTGAACTGAAACTTCTCTTTGTCCATTTTAATTCTCTCTTCCTCCATGGCAAAAGCCCTCTACTACCTCTCTTCCTTTTTTAACTTCTTGTCTGCATCAGCCTCTTTTTTTTTGCCCCACTGGTAGTCCAAAGAATCTATACGCAACTGATCTGAACGTTGGCGCTTCTTTTCCTTCTCCTTCCTCCCTAGGGGCCTTCTGGCCATATGAGTAGCAACCTCTGGATCCTCGGTTTAGTGTTCCCGGGTGTACAATTGGTGGTGGTCTTCTGCTTTTTCCTCGAATTTTTTGCAGCAGCCAACTCATTGACCTTGTCAATCCACTTTGGTTGATGTTTTAGAATATTGTAGCGATTGATTAGCTGAAATGATTTTTCCTCCATGGCCTTGTACATCTTGGTAGCCTCTACAAGCTGAAAGTAAAACATAATTCGGAGATTTAACAATTGTAATGAAGATAACAAGGATGAATGATAATCGACGATGAGTTTGAAATATGGATCAAGTCTAACCTTATCCTCATTTGTGGTGCCACTTTGATTTCTATGTTGAACCTGACTAACATATCCACAAAATTTATTGACGAGCTCTTGTATAACCAGCCAACGGTGTGAGAGTGATCCTTGAGAGCGATCTGATTGAAATGTCTTGTTTTCATGGTAATACTCATAAATCCGTCTCCAATAGGTTGAACATGACTATTCAGTCCCTTGAATTGCATCCATACTGGTATTTAACCATGCTGACACTAACAATGTGTCCTCTTCATCACTGAAATTTTTGCTTCTCCTTTGGTTTGGTCTCATGGGTGTATTACCCTCTGCATCTCGTGTCTGTTCATATTCATACTCAGGTTGGCTATCCATATCAGCCCAGTTGGAGTTGGAACCATCATTGATCAAATTTGTGAAGTACCCAGCACCATCCATATTTCCTGTCAATTGAGTAAAAATCAGACAATGGATCGCCAAGGCAATACCATGCCAAGGTATATAGAATCCTTCTGTTAGACATATCTAATTTTATCAAAAATGAATGGCAATGGCAAAACCTCAGAATATGCAGGCAATGGATTGTGGGACAAAAAAAACAGTCCTGCAGGGTTACAAAGCCAATACCATGTTGTGACATGCAATCAGAAAAAAAATATCAATGATATAAATTGCAGATAACAATGGTATAAAAAATATCAGTTCAAACAGTAGATACAATGATTGGTAATTCACCAAATAAATGTCTTCTGCAATTTCATTTGGGATTGACCAAAAGAGCTCTGAAACACATTACACAAGCCAAAAATACCATACATGGTGCACTGTTACAATTGCTGGAAAATGGTTTGTTATTGGGCACCGATGGTAAATTTCATGGCGAGTAAATTTTATGAAAAATCTGGTGGTCGACTGCCAAGTTGCAATCAACCACCTCATATAAATTTTATCCATTAAATTTTAGTATGAAAATGGACAGAAGGAGCAAAATGGTTTAAATAAATGGAAGTATATGCATTATGTTCCAAATTTCTATGCTAAATTCAGCAACCTGATGATTCATAATCATACCATAATTTGGCGAAAGATCATGCTAGCTGAAATGATACAATCTCTAAGAGAAACACTTGCATATCACGTCAACAAGGTATCAAATAAATGGCCTACTATATAAATGACCAACAGATATGTCCCTAAATCAACAATGGGGACAAATTCATTAGCAGCAAAGAGGCAAACCTGAGTAGAAATTCAGTCCAGCAGCAAAGTCATCTTCATGAATAGACAGACCGTCGACGCCGGCAACCTCATCTTCTTTTGAATTCATCTCGTCAGCGTTAACGACGATACTGCCCTGCTTGCCCCGAAGGTCGGTCGCATGTCTCGGACGAGGAGGCGGAGTCAACCCTACCCGGCGGCCAGCCGGCGCCGGTGGTCGCGGGATGCCATCCGGTGGAATCGCCGTGAATCGCCACGCCGGCCCGAATCGAGAAGGCGGTGCCACTGGCGGCGTGAGGTGAGAGAAAAACGGCGCCCCCAAATCACTCCCCACCACCGGCAAATCATTCCCCGCCGGCGAGAAGAACGCTGCCGACGAAAACCCCTGGGAGAGCAAGGGCGCCGAAGATGTGCCTGGGGCGGACCAGAGCGTGGCGGCGGCGGCGCCAGCCTCCCACCAGACCGCGGCGGCGGCGCCTCGCGACCGGCTGATGACTGTCGGCCCTTCGTCTTCATCTCGGCGACTGCGATGAGTGGCGAGAGGTGGAGGGGAGATGGCGACTCTGCGGAAGGGGAGGGGGAGACGGCGACGTATGCGGAAGGTGGAGGGGAAAATCGTGCGGGAGAGATAGAGCGGGGACTGAGAAGCGCGGGAGGGGAACGAAATCGCGCGCGCAGACTGGATTGGGAGCGAGAGCGCAACGCCTAAATCTCGGGGACGGAAATTACGGAAACCGGGACTCCCATCTTTAGTACGCACGATTGGAGCTCTGTTGGAGTCGTTTTTTTTACCGAAAACTCCTAAAAATTGATTTAGGAACCTGTTTAGTACTGCTGTTGGTGATGCTCTAAGCCATTAATTCTCATAAATAGAAGTATGCAGAGATTTATCAGTCAACCTGTCTGCTACATCCAGGTATCTCCAGTTGAAAGGTAGGCAGTTGCAAGATGGCGCAAGGGGTTTGGATGTCATCCACAAATGTCCTCCACAGGTTTAGTTCTGCTGGAGCACGTTCCACACGCCAAATACCGGATGTATGACCACATAAATGAGTTGATGGGATGCTCTTAGAGCGGAGCTCTAAACGTAAACTCACATGATTCTTATAACTAGGGACAAGTTATTTTCTTAAAAAGGCTTTAGACATGACAACAAATATCTTTTTACCAAGGGTTATGAAACACATATATACGTTTTTTCTATAAAAATAGAATTGTCTTACTTGATTTTAATCTAACTCAACGTAGTTTTCTCTTAGCAACTGTAATCAGTATACTCTACCCTCATGTCACTAAAATTGCAACATCATGATTCCTCACTAATATTTTGCTATTATCACATTCGTAATTTAGAAAATAATGTAGACTAATAATGTGATTATTTAAATTAGGTGCATTAATATGTCTAACTCAATTATATTTTAGAATAAAAAAGGCAAATGGTTATAAGCTAATTAAATATGGAAAAGATGAAATTTTAAATAAATTTTATAGCAACCAATCTTTAAATTATAATATATAAATAATATATCTATATTGTAAAGATGCTGAGCAAAGAAAGACGACTAAGAGCGTGTTTGGTAACCTGAGAGAAGAGCAAAGAAAGATGACTAAGAGCGTGTCTGGTAACCTGAAGGAAGAGGAATGAGAGTTTTTATGAGGAAATTGATACTGAGATTAAGAAGAAAATTTATTTTTAGTCCCGATCTTCTATTTGGTAGAGATGATGGGAATTTAGGTAGGAGTTTAAATGGAGAATAGATTTAAGTGAAAATGAACGGTTGAGATCTATCCTAACAATACAAGAGGGAATTCCCTCTCAATTCCCACCCCCAACCCAGGTATTGAAAAGAAGGAAGTTGCCTCCCTCAATTCCCCGTCCCTATCTCACCAAAACTTCCATATCGTCTAACCAAATAAATTAATTAATAGACTTATCCCTCTAAACTTTCAATTCCTTCCAAAAACTCCCTCCAACAAAACGCATCATAAGTAGAAGAAACTGTCCATGGGCTTTCTTCTTCCTCGTCGTCGACCTGCATTCTTCTTTCCCTTTCCCCTTCTTATCTAGTACTGTAGTGTCTCTCTCTATTCTCTCTGTATATTTTGTTGGAAGAAATTAGGTAGGATTTAAGCATCAGATTGGTAGAAATTCAAAATTCAAATTCCTCTCTTTCTGGCGCAAAGTGGGGCGAAGAAAATTCCAAGCTTTTGATGACTGCAGTTATCGTCGCAGATGGACACCAAGCGCGCGTACAAGCTCCGTATCCTCGATTCTTGCTCCGTGAATCCTCGGTTTGGGGGGGTTTTAAATTTGATTCCTTTGGGTCGAGATGTTCTTGCCTTGTCTGCTTGTCGGTATTTCTAGGTTTTGATCGAGTTGGGGGGTTTCGCTGCATATGGTGATCGATTTCGATCTGTGCTTTTGTTTTCTTTCTTGGTTTGGTGATTGAGTTGAGCGCAAATACTCTGCTTGAATTGAGTTATTACGAATTGCAAAGAGCCGATTTGAGACCTTGTGAACTGCTGTTATTTTTCTTTTTGCCACTTCATTCATTATAGACCTAGTTTTTTTTTGTGAGTGAAATTCATTGGCATCAATAGGTTGTGGCACCTAGAATTATGTAGTTGTCTGCTTAACTTCGAACTAAATTTTGTTGTTCATTTTAATTGGAGAGAGAACGTCTATTCAATAATTTTGTGTGTATGTGAAATATTGGTGAAGTTTTCTGTCCAAAAAAAGGATGGCAAAGGTATGGAATTGTCTTCTTAGAAAATTCGACTACTGCATTATGTAATTTACTGTTGCTTGGATAGTTTCTACAGAATAATATGATCACACTAGGGTCTGTGAAAATTAGGTGCTGAATGAACAACTGGATACAAAATCTTTGAAGTAAACTCTGTTTAGTCTTTTCTTTATGAAAGGCATCAGGGACAATAAATAAATTTACTGAAACGAACATAGTTTAGCCTGGAAACATTGTTGTAAGTCAATTGTGTTACCTTCTGGAAATGTATTTCTAAAATGTTTTTTTTTCTGAGACAAACCTGAAAATTGCACAAATATATGAATGGTAATCTACAAACAGCCTACCATGTTTCCTTGACAATAGCCAGAGGAGTTTGTCGCGCATGCTTCAGATGTCAACTGTGTCAAGGTTGGGAAGAGGACATCAAGAATCCTCATCACTGGTGGGGAGGATAAGAAGGTCAATGTTTGGGCCATTGGGAAACCCAGTGCTGTCTTGGTAATGTTCCACTGGCCACTGAAAGTTCTATCATCCATGTTTAGATTTTTTTTTAAAAATCATTTTAGCCAGTTTTTATGCAGTCTTTGTTAGTCATTTTGGAAGTTCTCTCCTTACAATTTAGTGGCACTATGAATTGCAGAGCTTGTCAGGCCTTACAAGTCCAGTTGACTCAGTGAGCTTTGACTCATCTGAAGTTATGATAGGTGCTGGAGCATCAAGTGGGACAATAAAAATATGGGATGTAGAGGAAGCGAAAGGTATGAGCTAGTCTGGATGACAATTTGCCATATTCTTCATAACAAATATCTTTTTACTGCACATAAATTGAAATGTAAACTGTAGACAGAAATATAACTTTGTTTTTTTTTTCTTTTTCACAGTTATTCGTACTTTCACTGGACATAGATCGAGTTGTGCGTCCCTTGATTTCCATCCTTTTGGAGAATTCTTCGCATCTGGGTCTTCAGACACAAACATGAAAATTTGGGATATGCGGAAAAAAGGATGCATTCACACATACAAGGGTCATACACGGCGGATTGATGTGCTTAGGTTCACTCCTGATGGTCGGTGGATTGTCTCTGGTGGATCTGATAACTCTGTAAAGGTTAAATTATGAATCTATTAATATAATGCAATTGCATGTTGCACAGTACTAGAAAAGAAATAGCATAATAATATGCTGCTTTATCCAAACTTGTTAAGCTGCCATACATATCTCTTGGGTTACTTATTTTTTTTAAATCATCTTGCTAGATCTGGGATTTGACAGCTGGAAAGCTCTTACATGACTTTAAGATGCATGAAGGTCCAATTAACTGCTTAGATTTTCACCCGCACGAGTTCTTATTGGCTACAGGTTAGACGGACGATCTTTTATCATAGAACTTGTTGAAGATGCATTCACTGCAGTGAACTAACCAGCAGTCTCGCTGACATTTTTCGTCCAAAATTATGATAGTACTAATATTTTGTGGCATGAACCATTACTCATGGATGCTTGTTAGTGCCTATATATTGCTGTTCTTATTTCAATTTTTTTGCAGGTTCAGCTGATAAGACAGTTAAGTTTTGGGACCTTGAAACTTTTGAGTTGATTGGTTCTTCTGGACCTGAGGTACGTAGACATGAATTGTTGGATAATGAACCAATTAAGTTAATGTTCAAAGTTTGAGATAATCTAGCTGTATAAAAACCATTGATATGTGGCTATCTGGCATTCTATCTCCTAAAATATATGAATTTCATGTAAGTATTAGATGCATTTCATACTTGTCTTGAATGAAATTTAATTTATCCAGGTCCCAGTAAACCATTTTAGTCCATGGTAACTCTACCTAAACCTGGTCCTTTAGAAAGAGATAAGGGAACACATCAGGTCAGCATTGAGTGGTATTTTCTTGTATATACGTTATACGGAGACATTAAACGGTAACAAACAAAGAGGACCAGTGATTCAGCTTGTCAAAAGCAAATGATGCGTCATGCCTGCAATTTTCTCTAGGATTGAACTTTTGCGACTTAAGTTTTCATTTATGAAAAACAAGCCCAGTTCAAGTTATTTTCCTAAGAGAAAAATATTGTTCCTTGATTTGTACCTTTGGGCTCTAATGTTACTCAATTTATTAGCCTGATAGTACATACCCACCCATTTTACAAAGATTTAATGTACTTAACCTGTAAGTTATTTCAATCTTCAATTTACCTGATCTATTCAGTTTCTTGCAGAATAGCCGAGAATACTTTGAGCCGGTACGTGATCTTTAACTCCATTCTATCTAAATATTCTCTTCAAATGGATGGAAGTGCTTCATTTCAACAAAGTTTTCAACTGTAAATGAAACTATTTACTATTTATCTGCATCTACTCTTAATTTTCAGGCTAGTGTAGTTCGGTCTATGACATTCAACAAAGATGGTAAATCACTTTTTTGCGGATTACATGAAAGCTTGAAGGTAATTTCTCTGTTGGCCTGTCAATATCTTCGTTTGAAGCTTCAGAAAATGACCTCACAACAGAGTTATTTGCATATTTTATTTTAACTTTAGGTTCTTTCCTGGGAACCCATCATATGTCATGATATGGTTGACATTGGTTGGTCCACTTTAGGGGATCTAATTGTCCACGAGGGAAAGCTTGTTGGCTGCTCGTATAACCAAAGTTGTGTTGGAGTATGGATTGTTGACTTGATGGTATGATGATTCTGTATTATTTACTATGTTTACAATTGAGCTGTTCTGATATGTTACTAATCCAATATTTCAGAAAATCGAACCGTATGCTGTTAGTAATGCTGAGGAATATTTGAATGGAAGTGTAAAAAGGTCAATACAAGCTGATAATAGCATATCATCAGTGTTGGGAAGGTTATCAGTTTCCAGCAGCCCAGGTACTTGACAATTATGAGTTGGGGTATAACATCATTGCTTTTTATTGTTCTTTACCCTAAAACTATCTGCATTTTGCTACTTTTTGAAACTGCAGACAATGAAACATCTTCCAGTACTTTGCATAAACCCTCAAAAATGTCTGCTTCAAAAGAAGTTCCTGTTCCAGCTTCTTCTGCAATGACACAGAAATTACCGAAAGCACCTGTAACAAGCAATCATCAGCTCACAAGATCTGATTCTGTACCGGTTCTTTCTCCTAGGGTCAGATTGAACCCAAAGTTCTTTGATGACCAGAAGAGGCAGATAGATTATGTGGTACCTGTAACAGCTCCCAGGGCTCACTCCAAAGTGGATCCACGCCGTAGCTCACTACCATCGGTTGCCCCCACAAATAGGCCAAGGTCCAAAACATCTGCATTTAGTAGTGAAGGGTCGTCGTTCATACCTGTTGCTGCTACTAGGCATAGCCCTAAAGTGAATGAATTTTTTTTATCGAGACAGTTGGTGGATTCCGGTGGAAATTACACTATTGAACATCGTGAGTGTTTGAACTGATCTTTTTTCCTTTTTTTGGTTTCCCTTCAATATTATCACCGTGTTCATTGTTTTTTTTTTGGTGGGGGGGTCACCATGTTCTTTGTTGGGAGACAGGACATTCCAATTCGTCTGCAAGTTATGCGAGAAGTCAGTATGCATCAACATTAAATAACTCGGTAAACACTACTCACAAATTTCCAGATTATGTCATTTGGGATGTCCTTATTCTTTACCAAACCCATCTTGCGCCGTGCCTTATTGTTCCTGCAGAGGCTGCGCTCTTCGGTTGCTGGAGAACAGAGGGCATCCGCTGGTGATGAAGATAATATTGCTGACCTAATGGAAAATCATCAAGAATTCATTCATGCAGTGAAGTCGCGGCTAACAAAACTAGAGGTTATAAAGAGTATGGCCATCTATAGAATTTGCTATTTTGAGATGCATCGAGTAACGGTAATCGTCGCATGTTATTTATAGGTAATTTACAGGTGTTGGCAAAATAATGATGTAAAGGGATGTATTGATGATACGCAGAGGATGCAGGATCTTGCTGTATGTACTTCGTATTTCCATCCTGTTCTGTTGAAGTTTCATCCATTATAATGTCCGATGTGTTGTTCTACCACTCTTGCAGGTTTCTGCCGATATAATTAATGTTCTGATGGAGAATACTAACTCTATCACACTAGATATTTGTACCAGTGTCCTACGTCTTGCCTCCAGTGTTCTTGAAAGCAGTTATGACAGGTATTTTCCTTGCATATACACTACGGAGTAGATACATTTTCCCTTTGTAGTATTCCTCTTGTCAAGTATTCATTGACAACTCTTATTGCAGTCACCTAAAGGTTGCCTTGGAGATGATCATTAAGCTTGTTAAAAGCTTTGGTGCTATCATATCTTCAACTCTGTCATTTACTCCAGTTGGTGTAGACATTGAGGCAGAGCAGAGGTATCTTGCCTTTTCATTGCATCTGAAATTCTAATTATCCTGGCTTTATGCACATTACAATGGTTCAATTCACACATTTTGCTAGGTTCCAGCGGTGCAATTTATGCTTTCAAGAGCTGGTAAAAGTTCACAGTGTTCTCTTCACCCTTACACGGTAAATTCTCGGTTTCACGTCAAAAGCATTGCTTTGAGATTATGAAAGTCTCATTAGCCTTGGCCATTGAAAGAACTAGAAATGATTCATTTGATCTAGGCGGCAAGGTGAGGTTGGAAGATCAGCACAGGAGCTAAGCCTCTTTCTTCAGGATATCTTTCAGCAGTCAAGCAGATAGATGATAGCCATACGGCGACATTTCCCCAATACTCTCTTTTTTCTGGGACAGAGAAAATTATAGGATATATAGGCAGCTATAGAGAAAGATATAGATAGGAAACATACAAGGTCATCCTTGGCAAATGAATAGCAACTTCTGTCACCATCCGGTTTGCAATCAAATAGTTAACAAAATTTCAAATGTAAATCAAGTTGTAAAGAGCTATTAGAGAAACAAAGAATTACAATGTAACCAAAAACGTATGAGCGAATTCTGACGTTTTAACATGTACTTTCATCAACTGTGCAATGACATTTAAACCATCCATCAGTAAGAAAATCTCACAAACACCATAAAAACTTAAATGTCAATAGGAAATTCATTTGGGATATGATCAAAAGCAGTTATCCCTCTGGCTGCTGGACAGAGTGGCTGATCAAAGAGATGAGGTCATTTCAGCGATGTTTGTGGTAAAACCTACAACCTGTGGGTTGTGCGCAATGAAGCCTGACATGTCGAGACACCGAAAAATCTATCTGCTGTGGTGCAACGAATCTTGTTCCAACTTGAGGAACGGTCCAGCTTGAGGAAAATAAGGTATCTGCTGTTCACTGTCCGGCATAGGAGTGGGAGAAACCAGCAATAGATTGGATGAAAGTTAATGCAGATGCTTCCTTTGTTGTGAATGAACCAGAGGTGCAGGAGGGGCGGTGGTGAGAAATGACAGAGGAATGTTTATAGCGGCAGTGACTCAGGTTTTTCCCTATGTATGCGATGCTACTATGGCTGAACTGATGGCGTGCTGTCAGGGTTTGAAATTGGTGCTACAAAGATGATGTTGGAAACGGATTGCCTTCAAGTCCAGAAAATGCTGACAGTAGAGGGCATGAATCGGTCGATATATGGGACCTTGCTGTTAGAGCTGAATTTTTTCAGGAATTCCTACCAGGAGTTTGGGGTCGCCTGGACCCGACGATCGGCGAACATGGTAGCTCATGATTTAGCTCATTTTAGTTTTGTAAACCAAAGTGATTCTATATGGGTTTCCGACCCACCAGATTTTATTAGTTCCGCTTTGTCTTTTCATTGTAATCATTCTGTAAGAGGTGAATAAAGAGCTACTACATCCGCCCCATATATAACAACCTAGGTTGCTATATTTTGTGATGGAGGGAGTACCAAAGTTCCACTGAAAAAAAGGATCTGACTCCCTTACCTGACAATACCAATCCTATTTAGCTTTATTAGATTATGTGACAAGATTATGTCTTCAACAACCAAAAGTATTTTTTGTGGATTATATTATATTTTCAAAGTTTATGTCACATGAATCTTGTTTTTTTTATTAAAAAAAAACATGCATGTCGGTACCTGTACAAGACGTCGATTCGCTAATTTTAAAGCCTGCTCTTTCAGCTCCAGTTTTTTGCCGGGACGGCTGGGCTGAAAGACTTTCAGCTCACTTGTTGCAGTAGCTTCTCCTCCTGCTCTCCGGTAACTATAGTCTGTGTATTTGGTTGCCTCTGAACAAATTTAAAAATTGCATTTATATAACGGTATAAAAGTACTCCATAATTAGACGGTTCATGTGAAGTGAGACCACAAAATACTGCATTAAAACATGGCATTCTATTTGGAGGTGTTTCCTTGTGTAGGACAGCATATTGATCCACAGGCACACAACAACTTTATTCATACATCATGCAAAACTAGAATTACATTATTTGTAAATTGTCTCCCTGGTTCGGCTCTATTACGTAGTTAAATTTTGTCATCACAATACTTTTTTTACACTGCCTACTTTATTCAGTTTTGGGGTTATCATGATGATGCAGAGCTTGGATAAATTTTGTTTCACAAGTTGACAACTGGGGCAACGCTGTTGCCTGCATAGGCGAGACAGCCGCCTCAGCAGCTAAGAAGTTTGGACTGAAGAGCATATATTATCCCACCCACCGGGAGTCGACGGGTATGCACACATCATGGGCCTTTTGAATACCATTATCCAATTGTCATGAACACGTCTGAATGTTGGACATTCAGAACTGGTATCACAGAACGTCACATCGTAGATTATGAAGCAAATTTGACTACTGTATCATCCATATGCATAATTTCCATATTGTTTTCCACAGGTGGGTTGAAAGCATCCTTGAAGCTTTCAGAGCCCATGGGCAATCGAAAGAGGTCCTCTATATATTGTCCTCGTGTATACTAGTACTTTCCTTGAATTTCTTGGGTTCTTTCATCATACCCTTCTCTGTTTCTACTGTCGGCCCCAGGGTGTTGAAGTTGAAGACGGGTAAATATACTTGTACCGGATGCTGGAGGTTGGTGACGTTTTTGGCGGCTGCAGTGCAGAATTGAACTCTGTGTTTTCTTGACTAATCGTTCACACCCTTATGTTGTTTGTTTAATGTAATTGAGAGGAGAAACCAAGCCGGCGACTACCCTAGAACTACTTGTAAATTGTGAGCTTTTTAGTGTAGCTTCTCAACAAGTGCTGTATTTATACCACCAGTCTTGTAACAGATTGTTCGCCTCAAATTGTTCGTTCATGTTATACCAAGTGTTGCTGGTTTTATAGCTTTTCACCAACAATGAGCCCTATCACTAAGCTTCTACAGATAGATTTCCTTCTAGACATCCCGCACAAAGAGAGAAGAAAAAGGAAAAAGAAAAAGGAAGAGCATATGGCAAGACTGCAGGAGTACTCTGCGTGCTTCTTGTACTGGGCCTGCTAATTACTAAACTGCAAGTGTGTCTCATGTCAAAGGCCCAAAGCTGTACTGTGCCATTAATTTTCATAAATAGGAGTATGCAGTGCAGATAGATTTATCACTCAACCTGAGCCGTCTCAGCTCACGTAACTTCAACTTGTCCTCACTGAAAGGGGATCATGCATTAGCAGCCGCATCATAATTGTGGCCATTGACACGGTCAGTGCCGTCTATGATGGAATCTCCAAATAAATTGTCACGATGATCTGAAAACTGAACTGAATATTACGAGTGCCACGGAAACGGAATCTAAACGGAATCTCCGTCCTCGTCAACTCCACCAAACAAAGAGATTCAAAGAATCTTCCTTTCGTAGACATGATTGACTACCTACGGAGAACTGCACTAATGATCACTTATGACACAACTTCCGCCTGCGTTAATACAATCTCGCTAATCTCTGTGGCTGTCACCATCCTAATCACCGCAAAAAAAAAACAGAACGCAAGGAGGACATTTTCTTTAAATCTTTTTTTGACTTGGTTAGCACTTAAGGCTAGCCCGGACACTCCTGGACGGGAATACGTCCATATCCAGCTCACATCTACATCTGCGCCCGCAAATGAATAGCGAGCAAGAAACATACTTTCCGTGTCCTAAAATATAATATAGCTACACTAGTTTATAAAATAAAAGAAAGAGAAACGCTCGGTACTCTGGCAGTATTATACTGTCAATAAAAATAATATAAATCATTCATTTAAAAGGATATATTAGTCATTTACTAATGAGTAAATAGTGGTTTTCGATCTCCTTCACGAAACATTAGAAGGCGTCGGATCCAATCGACTTCATTTCATCGAAATAAACGGTGGATCGTTCGACCGCAATTCAGCGGTTGTGGCGACGGTGAAGACGCATTGGCTGTGATTCCGGTGGGGGCATCACTCGGATGGAGATGCAAAATTATAATTTTACCCCTCCACGGCCTTTTTTTTCTTAGACGATCAATACCTCTAAATTTCTACTTAAAAAAGTTTATAGATGTAACGATCCATATTATTTTTATACTCCTAGTAGACAGCATCAGAGCGAAACTCGGAAAGAAAAGATAAAGGACATTAAATACATAATAATGTGTTTTGGTTTATACAAAGAATTAGGTCGAGAAAATAACAAGAAAGGGTTATGATTGGTTAAAAGTTAAATGAAGAGTTAAAGATAAAATTTAAATACTAGTAATAATAATATTTTAAGACAAAAGAAGTAGCGGATAGTTTTCCTTGGAAAAGAGACAACTGCATGCTCGCGAATATGCGCCTCGAAATCTATGGAGAATTTGGCGTTTCTTTCTCGCCGGTGGACAGATTCGAGGCCGACTTCATCTCCACAAAAGAGTGCATATAATCAACTAGCTAGTATATTTTAATTGTTAAATATGGAGTTGTTTATCTAGCAACACGTTGAGTACTACCTGTACATTTAAGTACTAATCACCTGTACTAGTTGTTACTGCCACTGATTATTACTACGTGGCTGTCACTGAGATGCTGGGAGCCTGACAAAAACAGATCAGTCGCCTAAAAAAAACAACCCGGTGCACTGTTTTTGGTTGTAATGTCCTACTAATAGTAACTTGGCAAGGGTGATTACTGATCGTGATCAGTGAGTAGATTCTCTCCTAATCGCCTCGTAGGCTCGTAGCACACGGTGGTTGGAGCGCTCAGATCGCGACGTCAACTGTCTGCCTGTGTCTGTCTGAATTTCGTTGGATTAAACTGGATATATTCTCTCCTAAATGTGGTCGTTACCAAGGAAAAGGATTAGCATAGGATGAGTTGTTTTTTGTTTTTTTTGG
>CM002481.1:4003246-4033893 GCA_000325765.3 Leersia perrieri
TGCAATGGAATAAAAAACCAAAGTACAGCAACTGTTCCCTCCATTTCTTTGCAATACCGGCCAAACCGCCAAACCCAGTACTGAACGGAAAAAGAAAAAGAACTGACGTCCTAGTACATGCAGTGCATTTTTTTTAAAAAAAAGGAGAGATAGTGATCAGTTCCATGCAGTAATTAACTAAGTATCAGCAACTTTGGTTTTATTCAGTGGGATCAATTTGATTTGGCACAATATTTGAAATTATCTGCTAAAGACTACAAGACTCAGGCCTTATGAAAACGCTAAATAAAAATTGAACAAAGAAAGTGAAATTTCACTGTCAGTATATCTAAACCGATAAACATTGAAATATCTACAATAAATGAAGAAAAAAATCTCGGCCGACAAACACTAGAACCTAAAAAAGGGAGGGAGTACGTTGGACATGGACATCTGTCGTCTGAGGACAGAAAATGTCATTTACTTGCATTGTCAAATTTGTCATACACATTAGGTTCTCCGTGCTATCTATCTAGTCCTATTGAAATAATTGATTCGGCCACAATTTCGCAATCAATCATGTACAGAAGGAGCTAATTTAATCCGTGAGCCACTGCACGTCCTAATGTAGCGTAAAGCTAGCTACTGTTCTTTTGCCAATCAAAATGCCAATCCATATCTATTCGAGGACCACACGGGAAACATGGAACTGTATCAAACGACAGGAAAGATTGCTACGGCTAGGCTAGCAGATGAATGAGAGAGTGGGAAATGTTTGGTAGCTAGCATGGTCTGGTTTTATACTTCACCGCGCAATAAGTTTGGTACTGTTTGGAACACATAAATTTCATATGGATTATCTTGAAAACGTCATCACTTCAAAAATCCTATGATTGAGACATTTTATGAAAATTTATGTAATGTGTGTGTTCCAAATTGGTAGCAGTCGTATAAGTAATTCATGATCGGATATATATGGGTAGAGAAAGGCGGCATTTGTGGGTACAATCCAACTACACCCTTCATCGAAGAAATAAAACAACAACGAGAATACATTTGTAATAAAACCAAAAATACTTTTCCACACCAAGTACTACTGCACGATAAAAAAAATACAATTAATAGTGAATTACAGGTAGGACTCCAAACTAGTAATTAATTACATCGGTAGTACTGCACAAGACCATTTTGGTTTTGAGAAAGACTACGGATCAGGATCCATTCCGATGGACCTCCTGACTGAGCCCGCGCCGCGCTCCCGTGTCCCTGGCCTTCGTGCCCTATGCCACCGCCGCTTCCTTCCACCTCCTTCCACCGCTGCCGTCGCCATCGGCCGCCGCCACCGCAGCTCTACCCCTGCAAGCAGATCGGGAAGAGGCGAGGACGGCGAGCGGGGAGAAGACAACAAGCCGGTGACGCTCCCCTTCCCTCCCCTCTACCGGTGACGCCTCCGCTCCCATCCGCCGGTGACGCCTCTCCACCCATCCGAATCTCGCGACGGGTGGCCGGATCCGGAGCAGCCTGCGGCGACGGCAGTGGACCGTTGGCTGTGGCGCCAGCAGTGGGCCAATGACGGCGACGTGGCGAGCTCGGTGATGACGGCCGGACGTGGACGCCTAAGAGGTAGGAGAAGCCTTTCGTTGTTTTCTAGTGGTACCAAATTCGGTACCCAGTGTAATCCAGTACCCAAGGTACCATATCTGAAACTGGTATCTGGGTACCGGATTTTGGTACTCAACGATCTTGCTGATGTCAGCACGTCCGTTGCAACGGACGTTCATTGTGCAGTACTGCTCTTTGGTTTTTGTTGTTAGCACTAAATTTAAATTGGGTTTTTAAAATTTATTTTTTCTTGGACATGCATAATTGCTAAAACCAAACAGATGTTGCTATAAGATGAACTTGCATTTCTCTTGCACAAATCTGCTATAGCATGTGCTTATCACTATCCTCTAATCCATTGTATCTGCTTTTAAGGAAGCTCCTATCATCTATATCTAGATTTATAAGGAAATACTTTTTTGTGACAGATGCCCTAATAGATCTTTCTCATCCTGTCTGGTCAAAAAACTGGTAGGGAAGTATACCATCTATGTTCTATGCACTTTCGCCGTGTACTGACTTTGATTTTGATTTTTTTGGCTCTGACCTTTGAACTTTGCCGATGGTCTGAGACGACTGTCGTCACATATTAGAGACTGTTGCTTTCCCAACTACTGTCGTTCCAAACTGGAAAAGATGGATCACTTGCTACATTGTCTTTAGTCTCAAACAAACAATAAAAGTTGTAGATAATTAATAGGTTAGACTTGTGAGGGCATTTTCTAAGCTATGAATGCTCGGTCGAGTCGTCCTCCTCTGTGGGCAAAGTAGGGCTTTAACTCGCCATTATCTCATGGCGTGACAGCAGCTATCACTTCTGATCACTCTAATTTCACTTAAAATATTGACAATTACAGCACTTATGCAGTTATACAGTGGAATACATAATTTGAAAATTACTTATCTATCCGTTGGACGTGCATGGATGTGAGACAACAAAAATACCCTTTTCTCTACAAGTTATAAGTGTAGCAGGAGGAATATTCTTATACCATCAATAAGAGAAGACCAAATTAGTCTGTAATCTTAATTTTTGAGAGAAAAAAATGGGATCCAATAATACTTCAAAATCAATCATAAAAATAGAAAACCACATCTTGTAAAGTTTAGCTAACTTTATCTAGGGAGTCTTTCTTTCATCTCAATTATTCTTTTTCTATGTGATGCTCTTAAAATAAGTGTATCCTGGAGGAAGATTGTACGTGCAAACTGGCATCAACTTTGGAGTGCAGGCGGTGTTAACCGTCCACGGTCGGTAACTAACACCTCGATTAGTCAATAAAGTTTGCTCGGACAGTCCGTGCACTGTAGCAAACACTTAGCGCTTTGTTTGCACTATTCACTAATGACGCTCAAAATCGATCACCTAATGAAATTACTAAAAAGAACACTTCGCAACACCTGTACGGCTGTACCGATCAGAGCATGTGACCGTGCAAGTGTGCAATTGTCCAAATGCCTTTCTATTTTTTCCTCATAAATCGGAAATGGCAGATTCGTAATTTACGTGTATTTCCAGGGGTAAAATTGTAAAACGCTCTGGGCGTCTCATACCCAAGCGGAAAGCGACACGGCGCCACTTGAAGGACCCGGCCGAGAGAGGCCGGCCCCACCGTCAGATTCCGCGGGGCCCACCACCCATGTCCACGTAAGGCAGGCTGCGTGGGTATAGTCACCGGAAATTCCAGCCACCCAGATGGGACCCACAAAATGGTACAATGGAATTGCGCCACGTAGGGCGGGTAAGGTAGGGAAACGGTGAAGAATCTGCGTGAACAGCGACAGCGCCGCCAGGCGCAAGATTCCGCCGTTGGATCGACCGTTTGGTGGACACGTGTCGACACGCGAATGAGACTGAGGCTGCTCAGGTTGGGATTTGAGGTCGCCGCTTCTGTCTAGCTTCACACCATCTAATTTCTGAAACACACGAAGAATGACACGAGTGTAAAGAAGTAGTAGTAGGAGTATGTGTTAGTAGGATAATAAAGACTTGTTCAATCTATTGTGAAAATAAATCTTATCATTTGTTTGGTAGAGTCAAAATTTTTGGCAAGTTAATTGGTTTAACACTTAATCAAATATTGGTGGTGTAGTTTTGTAAGGTAGAGTTTCTAGAATTTCACCAAATTTTATAAAGATTGTCAATATTTACAACTAGCCAAATGCATATAGTTTGTATGGATTTATTAAACAGTGGAATGGCTTAACACTTAATCAAATATGGATATGTGATGATAAGATTTGATTTGGAAAAAAGCAACTGGATTTGAAATGGGATTAGAAAATAAAAAAGAAACAATAAAAAATCTGCCTCTCTAGCTTTTTGGCCCCAGTTGGGACTCAAACCGGGATTGAAAATCTGTTTTTAGCCCCGGTTATTAAACCGGGGTTAAAAATTCGGATCTTTAGTCCCGAATTGATAACCCCGGATTGATAACCAGGGCTAAAGGGGTTACAGACCGGGAAAAAATAGCCTTTCTCTAGTAGCGCAACAATCTGAACATCTCTAAGTTTGTCATGGTTGTGTGATACTTTATGGCTTCGTAGTATGTGTAACTAAACACTTCGACTAACAAATTATGGTATGTTTCATGTTTGGTGTGGCAAAATTTGGCTGCTAATTAAAACACTACTATCGATTAATTTCGATCCTATATATGTGTTTAACGGAGCAACGAAGTTGCAGCAATGGTTCATTAAGCAAAGTAACTTTGACCATGTTTATTTGCATTTTATTATTTTCCTGCTTTGCCGTTTTGAGTCATCATGATGCCTCCTTGGAACGAGAGATAGTATCATGCAAAACTTTGGAATGGGAATTCAGCTCACCGTTCAATGTTTTCTTTTGTTCTAGACGGCTTCCTTCGATGTTGTTGGAGGGTGAACCCCTCGAGCGGGGATCCGATGGACCCCCTTTGTTGTTCGGCCCAGGGATACGGGCTGAGGCTTGAAGCTTCGCTAGATGTTTGGGGAAGGGAGAGGGTGTGTGAGAAGATTGGAGACAGAGGAGTTTATACAGGTTCAGGGCGTAAGGAGCGTAATACCCTGCTTCCTGTTCTTGTTCTTGCTGTGGATCAAAGAGTTTGAGTTACAAGTATGCTTCTTTTGCTAAGAGTTGTCTACGATGTGTGTCGGATTTCATCAGCTAGCCGGGGGTAACCCCCTCTTTCTATCGACCTGGCGTGCTGCAGTATGAGCTAGACTTGTGATTTTCTCGGAGAGAACCCCCCTCTATAAGGGATCTGGGCCTCCTTTTATAGGGCTAAGGGGACACCACAGTAGGTCCTCTACTATTTTTTCATGTGTGAGGGATGTTCTCCCACTTGGAGCGGGCATGCCTGCCCTGTCTTGTCGCCTGTGCTGCCACGCCTCCCTCCCCCGTTGCCACGTCGCGGTGGTCGGCGAAGAAAACGAGCGGAGAGGTCACCGAAGATTTTGATGCTCAGGGATCTCATCCTACCCAACCAGTAGTGGGCCCGTTTGTCAGCGTCCCTCTGACTAGACTAGGCAGGGAGTACGAGAGTAGAGTACTCATGCCCCTCTGCCACGCAGCTGTCTGTAGCATTAAATGCGACGGAGACGGGCGGAGAGGCGTGCTGTCCCGCGGCGACAACGCTGTTAGCGCACTGTCACCGAGGGAAGACTTTGGTCGCCTACCCCCTTTCCCTCGAATCAAGAGAAAGGAGGTGAATAGGTGATGATGAGGGGCTGATAGCCGCGCCTCACATCGTCATTAATGCGATGGGGCAGGCGTCTCCCCCTGCAGTATTAAACGCGGTGGTTTGAAGACAGCCCGCACCGCCTCTCCCCCTTTGGGTAGGTAGAGAGAGAAAGAAAAAGAGGGGTGCGGGGTGCGCAGGGGGCTCAGGATCAACCCGAGACTCGGCGTAAAATATATGGGGCTTCGAGATCTACCCGAACCCTTGGTGTAAGGGTTCGCCCTCCGGGCGACGCACTGGGCCGACCCCTCCGAGTGGCCACGTGGCTACCTCGAGGCCTAATCCCTTGGCTTAAGGCAATGGCCCCCAAGTATCGTGCCGGACTTGGTCGTCGCGTGTACTGTAATGCATCCCCTTCGGGGCCTTTGTCACGCCCTCGGGGTACCCCTATATTCATATCACCGACATATGTTAATCATGATTAATGGAATAAAAGTTAATTAATTAATTACGCAATGCTGCTGAAAGGTATGCCTCCACTACTATAAAAGAACGGCTTCACTAAACTTTATACACGAGGGTACCTCGAGCCTACAATGTTAGGTTGAAAAAGCTATAACTCGAACCCATCTATCGAACCTTAACTTGAAACCATATGTGTATGGCCCATATAAAACCGATGGATCTACTATAACGGCTATGCAACTCTGCAAGATTAAGATCCGCCAAAGTGCAAACCAAAAACATAGAAACAGTTACAATTCAAATTAATTAACATCATATATGTGTGGTCCATCAAACCTATAGCGTTGGTTTAAAACAGCTAAAGCTATATGTAGGATTCACTGAACCAACCGCTAGTGTTGGTTTGAAATTGCTACAGCTCAAACCATGAAATGTGGGGTCCAATCGGCCAAACCTACATCTAGAGACCGCTTAAGCTCAATACCTTTTATGTGTAGGGTCCACCAAACCAACGGCGTCATTTTAAAGTAAGCTATAGACTAACGCTCCTTACATATAAGATCTACTAACCTACAGAATTGGTTCGAAACGGCAACAACTCAGTGCCAGCTTATAGCCAACACCAAACACACGGTGTTGGTTCGAAACGGCTACAACTCAATGTCACTTATGTGTAGGGTCCACTAAAGCTATGTCATTGGTTAAAAAACAATATTGTATATGTTTATGCCCCAAGCTCATATTGAGTTTCCATATATTTGTTTGCAAGGAGGGTTTTGTGTATTTCTTTTCACATATATACCTAATTAAGTTCTAAAGGAAATGAGGACACCACAATTATCAATGTGATAAGAGTTGAATAATAACACACAATCGAAATACATCATGCAATGTCTAGTCCCAGTGAAATGGACAAAGAGACTATCATTATTATTTTCTCCTCCATACCAAGCGAAGTATATCAGTACAAAGCTGTACGGGCAAACCGCATGCATGATTGGTCATGTCTCATGTGGGCAGTTTATTAATTAAAACGATTTGCATGACAGAGAAAACATCTTGAAGTAGCATCCTGCCACAAACCTAATATTCTTTACTTTGAGCCAATGCCTTATGACATAAACCGGCTTCCCATGAAAGTTGACGTGAAAATTAAATTATTAGAGCAGCCAGAAGAAGCATGCATGGTGATTTGCTGATCAGAGAATCTCTCCCGACCAATGGAAATTCTTGGAACTCTTAATATGGAAGTATTCTAACCGAGGCCAGATCAATGATGCTTAAAAAAAAAATAGGAAGCGGATTAAACTTAAAAGCAAGCTGCGATTAGTGGCGAGCACGATGACCATCAGTATACAGCGGGATATCACAAAAGCTCAACAATACTGTGTGTCGGATCGTGATGCATCTGCTTCTTGGGCCCCAAAAAAGGACAAATAAAAGGTGGTTTGACAAACGATTTAATTCTAACATGAACGCCTTTAGCATTATTGGTCTTCTACCTGATGACCATGAACACGCATGACGATTTATTCGTTATTGAAAAGGATAATTATGCATATGAAATTATTAAGAAAATATATTGAATATACATGAACATACGTATACATAAATTATTTTCGTATAATTTTTGTTCGATCAATTTTCAATTAGAAAACATCTAGTTGTTATATATTACTGCCGCTATCTCACACCATTTGTCTATTATCTCAGACATTGACTAGTTCATTTTTTATACGATTGGACAGGGCAAAACACCTATGGCTTTTGCCGCAATAATTAGACATATATGTATTACACACATGGAGAAGACGATCGAGAAAGTAGTAGTACTAGTGTACGTGTACGTCCCACTACATGTATCTGGGTCCTGCCAAAATGGACGCATTGGTCCCTGGCTCTCTCTTGATTCTCTTCTTGCAAGGCAACCAAATCTCTCAATTTTGATGATGCTCATGCATGGAACTAGCTAGGAGGCAAACATGATAAGCTATATATGCTTCTGCTTTGAGGAGAGTGCATGCTAATACAATGCTTGCTAGTATGCTACTACTACTGTCTTTCTTTAGACAGCAAACTCATGCCACGGTAGATGGGTTGGTGTTGATTTATTTTTATTTCGTACTAAATATGTCAATGTGTCATAGACAATCTTTATGCATGGTAAGTTTTTTTACTAGAAAATATGTCTATGAAACATTTAGGCCTAAGAAAAAATGTACGGTACAATAACCATGATTGGATTGTTGGATGGATATCTAGTGGTTTAACTTAACTAAAATAAGGAAATTTTGGTGTTCATTTTTTTCAGTTGTTCATATTACTGGCATATAGGATTATGAACCCCAACACATATATGTACTTCCTTACTCACATAAAAATGTGAATTCCTAGGGAAAAATGTTATTCCCACACCAAAACAACCAACACCCAACACAATTTCCTCTTTTAAGAAAAACTATTACGGTTTAGCCTTTCTTTTTGAAATTTGTCCTTTTTTTTTCTTTTCAATATGATCAACTCTGAAGTAAAGTAAGCCATTGATGTCGCTTGTTCCATTTTTATGGTGAATTGAATGGTCTCATCGATTTTCACAGCTATGTTGTTATGGCAAAATGATGTTTGCTATTTTTTTTACATATTACTTTTGTTGTGTTGTGTTATACTATTGGTGTTGTTCTTATTTTTGATGAACTATGCTCTGTTGCCGTGATGTGTGTCAGTCAAAACGTAACTTCAAGAGCTATGTGTCTATTAAGATGTATGCCGATCTATTCTTGTTTTTTCCACCTTTCGATCCTAATCATCTTCTCTCCATCGGATTCACGTCAAGATTGATACCACCCTTATTCAAGCATCTTCTGCAGTAGATTTAGACCATGTACAATGCATAGAGCCTCCACCTCCAATAGATAGCATCCATCTCACAGGTAGTTATTTTGGTGGGACAACCAAATTACTTCCCTGCGCTTCCCAGCTCATTCTCTTTTGTCACGCAAGCGTTCAAAGGCATCCGGCGCTCTGCTTAGCAACCAATGACTCGTGAAGCATCGGCTTGGAAAAAATAAACCCGATTTAGTCTTCTAAGCACCTACCTAAGCACCCTGTTGTACATGGTCTTAAGCGGTGGCATAACTGATGCGGTTAGTGGAAACAGATGGTAGGAGAGTGAGGTCCAGGGTGTGCGCCACGTGCATGCGAGGAGACGGAAAGAAGCCAGCAAGCCGATGTCATCGCAAGACGAAAAGGTAGGAAATCAAGCTTAGAGACGCTAAGAAAAGAAAAGAAAAATCTAAACCATCGAACTGAGAGAAATCATATAAAAAAGTCAAAATATCGAGAGGAAATTTTAGACGATCATTATGTACATTTTTCGTATTATTTTTAGCATGTTTTACACTACTCTTATTTATGGTCCTCACATAAAACACTGATTGTGATTTCCAAGTAGGAAGGAACATGTGATTCCCAACAACAGCAGCAGCAGCTGCAAAACAGCACATGGGCAGAACAGTCATTTTTCAAACAAACAACAATGTCCGAGAATTTCTTTTTTTCCACACCAAAACCAACCAACACCCAACGCATTTTCCTTACCTTTTCTTTTCTCCTCCCTTCTTTTCATTCCACCCTCTCCCCCTCCCCTCTTCTCCTCTCCTTTTTATGCATTTTTTTTCTCATTTTATTTTTTTCCGTGGATTCCCATGGTCACCTCAGTGAAGTCTCGGCCGCCGCATGCCCTCCCCGCCATGACCACCCGCCGCCGCCGTCGCTCTTCTTCGCCGGCGGCGACTTCGGTGTTCTTTAGGCGGTTGGGCTTCGGCTTGTCTGCTCCTCGGTTAGTCTCTCTAACTTGAGATAACTTCCCCTCTTACCCACTTTCTATTGGTTTCTTTGCTTCCGGGCTCCGGCCATCCCCGGAGCAAATAAAGAAACGTTTTTTTCCCTCTTGATTGGTGGTGTTCTTCGTTCCAGCGTGATCCATGCTGGGAGAGTTGGGATTGGAAAGGTTTGATTTTTTGGGGGGGTTCTTGTGGTTGTTTTTCTTGAGGTTTATTGGTTACTTTAGTGTTGTGGGTAACCACTTTGTTGGCTGGATATTTGACAATCAACTGCGAGCTGTTCTTGATTCTTTTCTGGTGAGTTTGGCCTTTCTTTGCAGGGATTTGCTGCTTGTTCTGTGCGGCCTCTTGGTGGTTGCCTTGTCAGTCTCGTCGTCGTCGTCGGCGGCCGGAGTGATTGATGACGACTTCCGCTGCCTCGGCTTCCGGGATGCCTGTGCTGACCGAAGCGCCTTGTGCTTCTCCTCCTCGGCGGTTGCGGTTGAGTCTCTGCTTGAAAGCGATTACGGAATCAAGGAGCCGGATTTGGTGGTTTCAAGGGACTGGGGACCACCATCGTCACAGCCGTTGGGATTCCGGATGCCCGGCCGCGGCGGCGGCGGCGGCGTGGTGACCTGCTCATCGGCGGCGGACGCCTTGATCACCTCTTCGCCTAATGGAGTTGGAAGTAGGGAGAGCAAAGATGGTGTTGGTGAGAGGTATAATAATGTGGCGTCGTGTCAGGCGCCCCTTGTGCCAGACAACTGGATGCGGACAATGAGCGGCGCGCCGCCTGAGCTGGATGTTGCGGCTGCTGCCACTGCGGTGGATGCCAACCCGAATGGCATTTACGGCGCGTCGTCGATGGATGTTGAGATAAGTCCACCGGTGTTGGATTGGGGAAAGAGTAGCTTGTATGCGGCTTCTATGGCCACATTGACCGTGGTGAATTTGAACAATGACAGTGCCTTGCGTGTTTATGAGCCATTCAGTACTGATCCACAGTTTTATGTGTATGGCTATGATGATCTGGTGCTGCAGCCGAGAGAGAATGCATCGGTTACCTTTGTATTCTTGCCGAAGATGTTGGGCTCTTCATCGGCACATTTGGTTTTGCAGACGAATTTTGGTGGGTTCATTATACAGGCTAAGGGCATGGCTGTGGGATCACCTTATCAGTTACAGCCACTAACTGGGATGGATGTCATAATTGGTGGGCGCCTGGAGAGAAACTTGTCGATATTCAACCCTTTCGATGATTCTCTCTATGTCGAGGAAGTGGCTATTTGGATGTCTTCTTTTCAAGGCACAAAACAATCTTCTCATGTAGTTTGTCAGTTAGGCCCTTTTGATGAGTCATTGGAGTTTACTTCTTCGAGTAGCAATTGGTATACAGCAAGTGGTGCTGAATTTGGTTTGCCAATCCATATCAGGCCTAGTGAGCAGTGGGAAGTGCTTCCTACAAAAAGCAGCACTGTTGTAGAGTTAAAATTGCAACCTCTTTCAGAAGGGATGCTGTTTGGTGCTGTCTGCATGAAATTACGCAATTGCACATCTGATAGGTTTGACACTGTTGTTATACCTATCGAGTTAGAAGTGCGTTCTCGGACCTACTATGAGCCCACTAACTTAGTTGCGGTCACATTTGATCATATATCATCTTGTGCTGGAATTGGGTCAATTTTTTCCCTTTCTTCAAGAAACGAGGGAACAGAGTTACTGAGGATTGTAAGAGTAACTGAGGATAATAGGGATGGATCAATGTTTCAGGTTAAGTACCTGAATGGGCTGATACTCTTTCCTGATACTGTAACAGATATAGCTCTGATAAGATATAGTGCTTCTGTTTCAACGGATAGCTCATTTGACAACTGCAATATAGTGGTAGAAACGAACAGTTCTGTTGGTAGTTCAATCCTGATACCCTGCCAAGATGTCATATCTTCTGCTCTTTCTTATACGGCTAGCGCTGTTACTGAATCTGACGGGCCATTTTCTGAAGATGAGTTATCTGCTAACTCAAGGACAGGATCTTTGGACAGCATTGTAGAAGTAGAAGGGCTGCATTACATGAAGGTATTCCCTTGTGCATTGTTGAATTTGCCAGAAGTAACCTATTTTGTCTAAGACTCAAGTTGATCTTACATGTTATATCAGCACTGGATATCAATTTTCCTTTTCCCTTTTCTCAAGCAGCTTCTGCAGATTATGCACTGAACCTGGTAATGGTAGCACCATTGTCATGCTTTTTGCTGTTTCATTTTGATTTCAGTTCCACAAAGTTCATCAGTAGTAGTAGATTCAATGTTCCTATTGTATCTTAGCCATCAGGAAGCTGCTCTTTTAGAATTAACTGTTCATTATTCATTAATGGAAATAAGCTTATTGGTTTCTATTGTGTGCTGTTACCACATGATGTCTTGATTAAAGTTACCATTGGTCCAGATTATTGACATTATGGCCTAGCTGACAAAATACACAAAAAAGGCTTTGTTTGTGTGTGGGGGTGTGGGTGGGGGGTGCATTTTAAGCAGCTGTGTATCAACCTGACAGTTTAATTTATGCTTGATAATAAACTGTAGTTTCATTTCATGATAGTAACCAATGCATATTGATATACTTTGTAGGGCATATATTGATATTATCTTGAGATAGATGCCTACATCTTTCTGATAGCTTTGGTGCACTTATACAATAAATTTGTTGATATAACTATCTTGTGCATATCCAAATGGACACCCACTAATGAAGTAGTTAACAGCTCTTGGAATTGAGATGCTGTTCTTAAATATTTCTCCATCGATTTTTTTGTTATGCCTATATAATTGAGAAAACAATTGATTACTTATCTCAAGCACCTTTTCATTTACGCAACTTTGCTTGTTATAATCTGCTCATGTTTTTCCTTTTATGCAGCCAACAATATCGAGAGCATATAAAGCTGATGATACAGTACTTAAAAGGTGGAGATCTCATGGTACAAGGACTGGGGTTTCTGTTCTCACAGATCAAGAACTGTTGTTTCCTATTGTCCAAGTTGGATCACAGTTTTCTAAATGGATAACCGTCCATAACCCAAGCCTAGAGCATGCATCCATGCAACTGGTTTTGAATTCTGAGGAAATTATTGGTCAGTGCAAAACTGTAAATGATGCATGTGAGCTTACATTCTCAAGCAGGTCCCCAGAGGTTGACTCAACAGAGACTAGGTTTGGTTTCTCATTAAGTGATGCAGCAGTTACTGAGGCCAATGTTGGTCCTTTGGAGAGCGCTTTACTTGGTCCTATCGTCTTCCGTCCTTCAAATCGGTGCATGTGGTCAAGCATGGTGTTGATCAGGAGCGATATTTCAGGCATGGAATGGCTGCCTCTTCAAGCACATGGTGGACGGCAATCTATTGTCCTTCTAGAGGAATCTGAACCTGTTTGGAAGCTGGAGTTTAACCTCGTTTCCAATGTTCAGAATAAATCAACAGTGTCTAAACCAGTGATCACCAGCCCTTTGTGCAGTCAGCATTTGTCCAAAGAAATACATGTCAAAAATATTGGTGACCTGCCTCTTCAGGTGAAAAAGGTTAAAATTTCTGGAGCTGATTGCGGCGTGGATGGATTTATGGTGGATAACTGCAAGGGATTTAGCTTAGCGCCAAGTGAATCAAAAAGAATGCTTGTTTCTTTTAAAGCTGACTTCTCTTCAGCTATGGTTCAGAGAGATCTTGAGCTAGCTATGACTACTGGAATCTTCATAATCCCTATGACTGCAAACATTCCTGTCTGTATGCTTGACCACTGCAGAAAGTCTTACCTCAGATTCATCCATTGGAAAACATTGATACTCTTGTTTGGAACCGTGTCCGTATTTGTTCTAGTGTTTGTTCGAAGTGTACCATCTTTTTTGCCAGGAAGCTCTCAAGATTGCTATATCAAAATTCATGATGGGAAAAGTACTGTTGACGAGCCCATTAAACCCTCTTTCCTTCAGCGTAGTAGCAAAACTTCCAGGTAAAATTTAGACCAATGCTGGTCACTCTTGCATTTCTTTGAATTTTACATGATTTAAAATTGGTTTGGTCATGCCTTGTAAACAGGTCAGCAAGGGAGCACAAAAGAGACAAAGAAACTCAAAAATACCCTGTCGATATTCATGATAGCCCCAAGAGGACAGAAAACGAGAACAATGCAGACGAACAACTGAATACAACTTCAAATATATCTCTGCCTACAAGTAATACTGTGGAAGACAAGGTATCAGTTGAAGCTCCAGAAAATAGTGGAAAGCTAACCATCAGAGTCGCTCGAGACAAAGGGAAGAGAAGAAAGCGGAAAGTTGGCAGTGCAGGACTGGCATCAAAATTTGAGGTTTCAAGCAGCCAGAGTGGAAATTCAACACCATCTTCGCCATTATCACCTAGTTCAACCCCAAAGCAAGGCTGGTCTTTTTCTGGCACACCATCAGATCTGAAGCACAGCAGTAAACATGAGAGTGGATCCGATATTGAGGCAAGGCCACCATCTACTAAGAATAACAACCGTGAGAAGACCTCTTGGTTGCAAACTGCTAAAGGGCAACCTTCGGCACCTGCACCACCCTCAGTAACATCAAGAAATCCATCGACTTCACAATCGCCTTCGCCTTCGCCTTCAGCCGCTGCACTGACAAACGCATGGCGCTCACCATTGTTGTCCTCACCCTCCCATATCGCTCCACATTGTCGTGCCCCTGGCTCCAACCTGATGAAAGATAAGGCTGTGAATGTGAAGAGAAGCGAAGGTGCCGCGACGAAGAAAGATTTCACATATGACATCTGGGGAGACCATTTCTCCGGTCATCTGCTGGGTAAACCAAGGGAGGTGGCGCCATGCTCCTACAAGATGTTTGCTGCTTCTGAAGGCGCCTCCAATAGCTTCTTCGCAAGGGAGCCACAGGCCCTGGTGACGAAGCCATCATCATCTTCTTCTTCACCTCCGGCGTCCCGTGGCCGCGGGTCGCTGCCGTCTGATGTAGCATCTGGTTATGGAATAAATTAAGAAGTTCGAAACATTTCGACCCTGGCTCCTCTGCATCTTGCATTCTTCCTCTGCTTTCCTGCCATTCTGCTGACCATTCATACACTAACTTCAGAAGCTTAAAATTAGAATAGGCTAAAGAAATTCGAATCAGGCTAAAGCTAACTTTTTCCCCTCATGTTTATTCTGATTGTCAGAATCAAGAGCTGACACTTTTACTGATTTTCTGATCTAGAACACGCTAAAGGTTTGTGCATGATTGCACTAAAAGTACTTTACCAGTAGGACTTTTAACATTGGGAATTTGGGATAATATCGCAATCTTGGAATTCATATACATGAGTGAGGTCTGGACGCAATTTATCCTCTTCCCAGTGGACGAGATAAATTTGCTCCGAGCTTTCCACATTCACCCATCAGATAATGCGTTTCCAGCTCAAGATTCTAAAGCTGACATCTCGCTTTAGTCCAATCCATTGGACGCAACGGAACATATCTGCCCGTTCAAAGCATGAGACATGTTCGATTCAGGCCTCTATTTTAATGGAAGATGCATGTCCCATTTGTTAATTCCCAAAAAGAAATCGCTTTTTGCTTAACACATGCAATTCAATTAGCCAAAAAGTTTAAAGGAAATGCCTCGCTTCACCGAGTCTTTGAAACGCTATGGTATTTCTTTTTATTTTTGTTCATGTCCCTGTAATTGGTTGCTCTCAGCTGGAATTGCAGGCAGCGGGCATGTTTCTGTACTCTGAACTCTGATGGATTACACAGGTATCAGGAGAAAAACCATTGACAACATGTAGCACTCAGGTAATACAAGTAACATCCAAGAACTTGTTGGTTCTCTTGTTATTATGTTGTACAACAATAGCAAGTGACTCTCAGCACACACATCATCATCTGACAATCTAAAACCGTCTTATTTGTTGCTTTGTTGCTGCAGCGCATGCACTGATCGTTTCTCGATGCAGACATAGTATCCAGCTGCTCCTCGTTTCAGGTTTTAATTTCCAGCCATCACTTTGAGCTGAAGAGTGACAACCTACCACATGCAAAATCTATCAGCATAATTTTCACCCATCTGAATCTGAATGTTCATCATCGAACTGATCTTGGTTGCTTCTGGACACATGTATATTCAGATAGGATTTGGAACTGAAAATATGATGCATCCAGCAAGAACTCACCCGAGCCTGAGCGATGTATCAGAGCTGTCATCGTTGTCGAGTGGAGGTCGCGGGTAGGAAGCATTTGTGACAGATTCAGATGACTGTCCTCCTTCCTCATATACAATTTCTGAATCAGGCCTGGGCTGCATCTCCTCCGTTCTTGTCATCCGGGACACCTGCAGCTTCAGATCGTTTAATCAAAGGAAGGAGCAGTAAAGGACAGAGAAAATGTAGGGTTCTTTTTTTTTCTTGAAAGCAGAAAATGCACGGTACTTACTTGCTCCTTTAGCCTTGAATTCTCCTCTATCAGTTGCATTCTCTGCTTGATCACAATTCACACAAAAGGCAGTCATGTGTTTGGAAAAGAGAAAACAAAATCTATCAGAAAACAATTTTAGCTCTACTGAAGCTGGAAATTGGCCAAACTGGCTCTTACCTTTCTTTCCAGTCCATCGATCTCGTCCAGAATTTTTTTGCTCTGCAGAAGAACATGAGAAGATCACGCGTATGCAAACTATACACGTCCAACAGACAGTCTCATGTTGTTGCATATACCTTGATCTTCAGAACAGAGCCCAACCCAGACTCAAGGCTCTTCTCTAGCTCCTGCAGCTGTTCCACGTTCAGTCTGTGCAGCTCCTCTCCTCTCATCTGCCTACAGGAATCAGAAGCAAATTAATTGCTGAACTGATCCACATACCTCTGCAAGCAACTCTAGAAATTAATATTCTAATCTTATTATGAACTGCTCCCTCTGTCCAAATTTATAAACATTTAGAATATGATACAACATATACCGGACCAACGAATCTAGACAAAACAGCTGTCTAGACTTGTCGTATGGTGTCATATCTCAACTCAAATGCTTATATTTTTAAACCGGGGAGTAGGGCATTTCTCTGTGGAATGTAGCACTCTAGCTGTGTAGTATAAGTATGTACACGGTTACCTCAGCCTAAGACTAGTTTCTGCAAGCTCCTCCTTCAATCTGGCACAAGTACTGCTGTCCTCTGCCTACCAAATGACAAGTGTAAAAACTTTTAGGGTTTCATGTACAACAGATGTTTCTTGTTCATATGATGTATTCAATGTTCAGAGAAGTGCCGCTAGTACAGTAAATGTTTCAGAATAGGCTAAGGCCCACACTAATTATTTTTAGAAGAAATGCTACTTCTTTTGTTCTACATTGTAACAGGTTTTAGCCTCTTTATCTCTTGTCTAGATCCACCAATATCCATATAAATCTAGACACATATACAAAGCACATTTATAAAACGGAACTACTTAAAAGCTAAAACACCTTAGAATATAAAACACATGAAGTATATAAAACTATATTTGTCTGTTAAAAAATGGCGTACTGCTGGTTTGTCTAGCAATAGACCGGATAATGGTGTTGATCATTATAATTGTTGATTCTAAGCAGTTAATCACGTCAACCTATAGTGTTACTCCACGTGTCATTGCCGGTCTGGCTCTAATACGTACATGAAGAATACCAATGTTTATCATATCAACCTATAATGTTACTCCACGTATCATAGTCGATCCGGCTCTTATACGTGGAATAACGCCGTTGGTTTATCACATCAACCTACAGTGATACACTATGAGGTTATCACTGTCGTTAGGACTTAGGATAAGGGTCTCAAGACCAGGATAAATGCAAGATTGAAAAGACTCTCTAATCAAGTTAAACTTAAATTTATGATCTATTGATTTTAATTATGATTCATATAGGGGAATTCTCGTGGTACAGTACCCATATGTACTGTTCACAAGAACTGTAAACCTGTATAATCTCTACTTTCCTAATGATCCATATTCAAATTTTTAACTTAATTAATACTTTGACCTTTTCCTTAATATTCACCTTATTAAAAAACATAGTGCAAATATTAAAAAGGATGCTTAAAGTATTTATGATAAAGTAAGCCATGAAAAAAAATGATACTTCCATAATTTTTTGATAAGAATAAATGGTTAAATGTTGTAAGCAAAAGTAAAAACGTTTATATTAAAAAACGTAGGGAGTAGATATTAAATATACTAATTTCTATTATAGGAACTAACTATAATTAATTAGGTAATATATAGTCCTATTCTTCCTACATGTTGGCCCAAGGCGGAAGCAACTGGTCCAACCGGGAGAAATCCTTACTACACCCCAAAAGCTAGCTCATGATGTGAGGGACTCCCTCCACTTATAAATTGGTGCCACTCATCCTAAACTTCCAATGTAGGACTATTCCAACAATCTCTGACGTCACACATTGGTGCCCCTCAGCACTGACTGACTCTCACAGGCTCACAGGCCCAATCACTAGCAACCACGGTCCACTAGGCTTTGGACCCACACCACCCGAGGGTGCATGAGCCAAGATTGTGGACACAGCTCTGATACCATTTGTTGGCCCATAGACGGGAGCCCAACCCAACTAGGAGGAAATCTTTCATACACCTCAAAAGCTAGTCCATAAGTCATAACATAAGTCATTTTTGGCTGCCATCAACTTCAAACACAATGACCGACCGACCATCACAAGGTCCAAAAGGTAAGGGCTTGGGCCACCGCTGCTAGCAGGGGCATCCTCGTCCATACCGCCGGCCGGCGTTGCCCAAGGACTCAGCATAGGCCCTGATAAGTCTACTAACCATTTTATTGAGCTACTTGACACTTGAGACTAAGGATTACATCACAAGAGGAAACACTAAGCGCAGGTGTCTCACCTCTTCAGATACAGTTTGCCTATCAACCTGATTAAACCATCCTGAAGTTCAGCATCCCTCTTTTTGTCGTTTTCCTCTAAGTCTTGAAGTGTCATATGCAATCTAGCATTCTCATTCTCCGCTGCAGCCAATCTTTCATGCAAACACTCTAGTTTAGTTTGCATCTTTGCATTTCTCCTCGGATTCACGAAGTCGAACTGCTGCCCCTCTCCGGCTCCTGCTGCCGCACCTGCCTGGCTCGCCTAGACAACAGAGAGCATGTGGCTAAATAGTAATTGTAATCCTTCAAGGCTTCTTCATACGAGGGAAAGCTCGCGTGATCATTGCCAGTGTAGCCATTCACTTGCTCCTTGCATTCGAGCCAAGTTTCATACACTCCAGGAGTATAACCTTTGTATACAATGTACCAACGCGGCATGATTGCGAGGAGAAGGCGGCGAGGAGCGTGGACGTCGGTGGGCAAGCAAAGATGCAGTCGCCAAGCGATCAGGACCCGTTACACTCCTGGAGTGTATGAAACTTGGCTCAAATGCAAGGAGCAAGTGAATGGCTACACTGGCAACGATCATGCGAGCTTTCCCTCGTATGAAGAAGCCTTGGCGGCTTACAATTACTATTTAGCCACATGCTCTCCGATCTCTAGACGAGCCAAGTAGGTGCGGCAGTAGGAGCCGGAGCGGGGCAGCAGTTCGGCCACTGCATTGGAGGGTAACGATAGATTGTTGTTGCTACTTCGTGAATCCGAGGAGAAAAACGCAAAGATGCAAACTGAACTGGAGTGTTTGCATGAAAGATTGGCTGCAATGGAGGAGGAGAATGCTAGATTGTATATGCCACTTCAAGACTTAGAAGAAAACAGCAAAAGGAGGGATGCTGAACTTTAGGACGGTTTGACCAAGTTGATAGGCAAACTGCATCTGAAGAGGTGAGACACCTGTGCTTAGTGTTCCCTCCTGTGATGTAATACTTAGTCTCAAGTGTCAAGTAGCTCAATGAAATGGTTAGTAGACTTGAGTGCCTATGCTGAGCTCTTAGACTAACGAACTTGGGCAGTGCCGGCCGGCGGCATGGACGAGGACGCCCCTGCTAGCAGCAATGGACCAGACCCTTAACTTTTGGGTCTTGTGATGGTCGGTTGGTCATTGTGTTTAAAGTTGATGGCAGCCACCAATGACTTATGTTTATGAATCCAAACTCCTGATTCAAAAAAAAATGTGGGCCCATAGGCGGGAGCCTAACCCAACCGAGAGGAAATCTTTCTGCACCCCAAAAGCTAGCTCATGAGGTGAGGAACTCCCCCCACTTTTAAGTTGGTTCAACTCCCCCTAAACTTCTAATGTGGGACTTTTCCAACAATCTCCCACGACACCAATGACTCCCCCTAAACTTCTAATGTGGAACTATTCCAACAATCTCCCCAGCAACACATTGATGCCCCTCAGCACTAACCGACCTCTCACAAGCTCACATGCCCAATCACCGGCAACCACGATTTACTGGGCTTTGGGCCTACACCACCCGAGTGTGCACAGGCCAAGATTGTGGATCCAGTTTTGATACCATTTATTGGTCCATAGGCAGGAACCCATCCCAACAACCCCGAAAACTAGTCCATAAGGTGAAGGATTCCCCTACTTTTAAGTTGGTTCAACTCCCCCTAAACTTCTAATGTGGGACTATTCCAACAATAAGTTGATAACACTCTCCCCTAAACTTCCAAAGTGATACTATTCTCAACACTACAGCAGCTAGGCCAACACAAACAGTGAATCTTGCGATTGTTGTAGCACAACCAATGCCTAGCTATAGCCCTTGCTACCGAACGAGCCCATATTACGAAAGATAAACTCTTCCTAATCGTGATAATACCACACACCAATAGAAATGCAGTAAATCGAAGTAAACCAACGATTATACCGGTTTCTGTAGTAATGTTGCATATATCATCAAAATCACGCTGCATATACAGTCATGGCATTTCTCTTAATTTGTAACAAAGAGATGGAAACTGCAATTAGTTTGAGCTTACATGTAAGTCCACTTGGGATGTCTCTTCTGATCTCTGAAGTGTCTTGGAATGCGAGTGGTACCGATCAATAATTTGTTTCATGCTTCAGCAAATGTATAGGAAACAAAGTTAGTCCGGGTAGGATCAGTGTGTAGATGTTAATTTATGTTTGTTGAATCCAAACATTTTTATGAAGATGACCATGCAAAACAATGTCCCGTACTCTCTGGACTCTTCGAAACGGGCAGAGCATGAATGTTCTGAACTAGCATATTGATTATTTCAGAGAACGAGAGAAGGAAAGAGATACAGCTACCGCTTCTGGGAAAGAAAGCCCTGGCCACGCGTCCAGAGCTGCTAGCTTGTTCTATCGCCATCAATATTTCATGCATGGACCATGAGTCCATAACATGGTCCAGGCGGCAAAGACGGAAGTACATTAACTAAGGTGACATATACTTCACTAAAATTAACTTACTATAATTTGTGTATATGCAACTGATATCTCAAGGCTTAACACTATAACAGTCACTTTCATAACAGAAAGTTTTAAGCTATGTCTCTTGAGAATAAACAGAAAGATTTTTAAGGTATATATATATATATCTCTTACGTCACATTTTTCATGTTATTTTACCTAGGGAGTACTACTTGTCATTTTATCTACGGCACATTTGCATGTCTGAAATAAAATATATTTAACAGCACTATATTATGAAAAGTAAAGGTTTAGATTAACATAAACTATGGGGTACCATGAATGCTAAATAACTAAGAGCTTGTTTTGGATCCAGGGACTTTTTTCTAAGTTCATGTCACATCGGATGTTTAGACGTCAATTAGAAATATTAAATATAGACTGATAATAAAACTAATTACATAAATAAATGCTAATTCGCGAGATGATTTTTTTAAGCCTAATTAATCTACGATTAGCAAATGTTTACTGTAGCATCACATGCACTAATCATAAAATAATTAGACTCAATAGATTCGTCTCGCGAAATAGTCCAAAATATGAGATGGGTTTTATTAATAGTCTATATTTAATACTTCTAATTAGTGTCTAAACATCCGATGTGACAGGGACTTAAAAAAAAGTCTGTGGATCCAAACAGGGTCTAACTAATGCAAGATGTGCTATAAGATTTTACAGGAGCACATTGTTTCTCTATTATACGTTGACAGGCCAATATATATATACTTACTGTTTTACACAACGTACTACGGCTGCGTTTTGGCCAATTTTTTTTTCCTAAAATGTCACATCAATCTTTACATCCACATTTAAAGTATTAAACGTAGACTAATAACAAAACAAATTACATATCCGGACTGTACACTGCGAGACGAATCTTTTGAGCCTAATTACGTTATGATTAACCATAAATGCTACAGTAACCAACATGTGCTAATGACGAATTAATTATGCTCAAAAGATTCGTCTCGCGGTGTACAATCCGAATATATAATTTATTTTATTATTAGTCTACGTTTAATACTTTAAATATGTGTTTAATACTGACACGTAACGCACGGATCTCATTTGATTGGATCGGTCAACCTTTTTCCAACTTTTTTCTAAAAAAATTTAAAAGTCCTGATGATCCTATCGATGATGTAGTACTATCCAGGATCCAGCTGATAGATCATGTCATGTACAGGCAACTAGTGTCAGTGATGTCGTACATGCAAATCCACCGCGCGTGGCATCGAAAGAATAGACTAATTTTCTGCGTGTCGTTTGTGTGAAAAAAAAAAAGTAATTGCTTCCCTTTGGAGGTATATATGTGTGCTACTACAATTATTAGTGCTACTTCCGAGTCGTTTGACAGCTCTAGCTTAATTAGTTTAATTACACCTCATACATATTACTCATGGTAATACAGAGTATATTGGTAGATTGAATAGTGATGTTACTTGCTGCTTCTCTATTGTTTACAGTACTTGAGAAGTTCTGATTAGGCCTTTCGAAAAATTAGTATAGAATTAATTGCATAAATATTTGGCTTGATTTTGCCATTTCTTAATTAAAGAGTTGACAGCATTCTAGCTAGTATTATTATGTTAACATTTTTATTAAAAAACGATTAACATAGGAGGAACTATGTTGACTTTGTATTAAGAAAATAGACACCAAATTTGTCTCTACAAAACATCAAATTTAGGATGGTCTAGAAATGCACCCACACCATCAGACTTCCTAGTGTTCTCTGTTTAACACGCGTATATATATGCACTTCTTTGCTTGGGATTATTTGGTAATTAATATACCAACTGATCGATGCATATATATGGTCCTCATGACCTCCTGTTACAATATATCAGTAACTCAAGTTTAGCTTCTGAACTGATTAAGGTGTGTGTGTTTTTATTTATTTATTTATTTATTTATATATATATACCCACACACTTAATTTGAACTATATCAATAGGATTTTGGCTGTGTACTGAGGCCGGGTTTCTAATCCATTATCTAAAAAAATCAATAGGATTTGATGAACTTATTATACAAATGTACAAGAATTAACTTATGCATATATAGAATGTATATCATTATGAATTTATAATCAATCCGCTAGCTGCTGATATCTTTAATAATCTCTGTATTGGATTATTTTGATTGCATACATACACGTTACATGCCTAGCAAGCTTCTGATTAGTGTTTTAGAATGTAAGACAATTTTACATTTTTTTTAAGTCGAGACTTACTAAAGCTTGGCTTAGATTATAGGCAAACATTTCAATATTCTGAACACAAAACAAATATAACAGAAAAATATATTAATGTTTGATTTAATCAAACTAATTTTATGTTATAAATGTTATTATGTTTTTCTATAAACTTAAGTCAAAACGTCATATATTTGGTAATTTGTCAACCAACACCATCTTTAATTTACATTTTGACCTTGTTAAAATTTTAGCAATGTCAAAATTCCAGCTTGCCAATAAGTGGTATGATTTATTTTACCAATGGAGTGCACAAGCCCTTGTATGGGCTTAATTAGAATCACCCGGTCGATGTTTTTTTTCTGATTAAGGCCTTATTTAGTCCCAATTTTTTTTCCAAAAACGTCACAACGAATCTTTCGACACATGCATGGCGCATTAAATATATATATATATATATAACTAATTGCGCAGTTTGCATGGAAATCAAGAGACGAATCTTTTGAGCCTAATTAGTCCATGATTAGCCACAAAGTGCTATAGTCACTCCCGTGTGCTAATAACGAATTAATTAGGCTTAATATATTCGTATCGTGGTTTTTAGGTGAGTTATGAAATTAGTTTTTTCATTCATGTCTAAAACCCCTTCCGACATCCGATGAAACATTCGACGTGACACCCAAAAATTTTCTTTTCGCGAACTAACCATGACCTAAAAAATGTTTTTTTAAAATGTTTGAATGATGGTCAAAAGAACCTTCATTAGTTCTAAAGTGTCCGCAAGACTTATTCGCTATGTGTAGTACGTAGTAGAATGTTTTGGTATGTGCAGTGGACTAATCTGAAGTTAAAAACAATGTAGCAAGCGTGGAAGTCCACAGAGCCTCGTAGAAAATACTAGGAGAAAAGATGAAGTATATGAGAAGATCCAGCCAGAAGCAAAACTCTATGGCTGTACTACAGTATATGGCTATATATGTATAGCACATCAAATCATGCGAGAACAGTTTGCTAGCAACAAGTACTTCACACATACATGCAAGTCCTACTTCATTTTTTCCCAAGAGAATCTGTTGTTTATCTGGCCATCAATCCAGTCCAAAAGAAAACCTGTCTAGTCTCGTCCACGCGTCTTAAGTTAAAGAGAAGAACATTGTTGCATGAAGAAAAAGAAAAATACCAATTGTATCATTAATTTATTATCCTAAAGCAGATCTAGTGAAAGACACCCGTAAAAAACAAATACTCCCTCCGTCCAAAAACATAAGGTATTTGGGGATTGGATGTGATCGAGTGATTTGGAAAGAACATTATTGCAAGTAAGAAAAAGAAAAATATCAATTGTATCATTTATTATCTAAGCAGATCTAGCGGAGGACATCCGGAAAAAATAAATAGCCTCTCCGTCCATGTGAGTGATTCGGAGAGAGTATAAGAAATGCTTTTATTTTTTCGATGGAGGGAGTATAAGACGTATGGTCAATCAAAAAACTTTTAGTACAGTAACAAACTAATTAAGTGCGTTCTGAAAAAGAAAATCTGTGAACACTGGTATCGACGATCACTAATACAACCAGTAAATTTGGGCATAATTAATTAATTTGTTGTGGATATAATCTATTTCCGTAAAAAAATATATATCTTCAATAAAAAGCAACCAACAATAAACCTTAAAAAAACAACAATTGGCCAGATAGAACAAGGAAGTGGGAAATCAACTAGGGCAATTTCAGAACAAGGAAGTGGGAAATCAACTAGGCAATCTCAACCTCTGAATCGCTAATTAAACACAACGAATTGAACAAGGAAGTGGGAAATCAACTCGGCCAATTTCTGAAGATATAAAAAAAGTCAAGCGGATGCATGATCGATAACCCTAAACACACAAAAGAGACCAGATTTAATCGTAGCCAAAAGACGACTGCGAGAGAGCGAGGAGACGTCGTCGTAGACAGACATGGATTCATGAGTAGCAAGTAGTAGTAGTATACCTGGTGTTGGCGAAGTTGAAGAGCTTGCCGGTGGCGGAGAAGACGACGAGGCCGACGTCGGCGTCGCAGAGGATGGAGAGCTCCTCCGCCTTCTTGAAGAGTCCCCTCCTCCTCTTCGAGAACGTCACCTGCCTCGCCGCCAGGTTGTCGATCCTCCGTATCGCTATCCTCTCCCTCTTCCCCGCCGCCGCCGGCGCCGCCCCCTCCTGCGGCGGCTGCCCTCCTCCATCTCCGCCACGACCCGCCATCGATCGATCAGAATCAGATCACCACCACGACGGCAATTAATTAAGATCGATCGGAAGCAGATGAAACCAAACCAAAACCCTAATTAATCGCTCGCTTGCGCTAAGCAGATCTGCGCGCCGCCTAGCTCGTTCGATTTGTTCCCTCTTTGAGAGGAGGAGGCGCCTCTCACGGCGACTACTACTTATGGAAAAAAAGGCACGGACCAGTGGAGGGAGAGAGAGAGGGGCAGTAGCAACAGGAACAAGAGCAGCTAGCTGTACAGGAAGGGTAGCAGTGAATTCGGGCTGCATCGGTAGGGCATCCCTATACTTTTTATGGCGAAGGCCTTGGTGGAGCCGCAGGGAAAGACCCAGGTGTCCGCCACGATGTGGTCAGTACGACTCGGCCCACGCCATTGGCCACTCTCTCACACACACACACACTCTTGCCTCCTAAAAAAACACACACACACACTCTTGCCATTTTGAAAAGTCACACAAGCACGGAGAGAGGTAGCGCCATCCATCGACCATCGGCATCTCTGAGGCTACTGGACTGGAGGTAGTCTGAACTCTGAACAGTGTGAGGCTACTCGACTGGAGTAGTAGTAGGAGTATTGTAGGAGTATCCATCCTATTTTGGGGGTTTTTTCTTGGGAGGGGAGGAAGGAAATGAAAGGGAATCGGAGAACAGGGAGGACAACAAGTACTGACCGATGGATGGATGGATGGATGGATGGATGGTGGATGGATGGATGGTGGATGGATGGGGTGTTGCCGTGCTGGGAGGACACAACAATGGTTTGGACTTTGGAGTGTAGGAGTACACAAATTAATTTAAAGTTGGCCACGTTTTAGGCCTTGTTTCTTGTTTATAGTTTTTATAGTTGGTGAAAACTTTTTGAAAAAACATCACATCAACCGGATGTCGGAATGAATTTTTGGACATGAATAAAAAACTAATTTTATGGCTGGCCTGGAAACCGCGAGACGAATTTTTTGAGCCTAATTAAGCCATCATTAGCACATATGGGTTACTGTAGCACTTATGGCTAATCATGGCATAATTAGGCTCAAAAGATTCGTCTCGTCGTTTACAGCCTAACAGTGCAATTAGTTTTATTTTTTATCTATATTTAAAGCTTCATACATGTGTCTAAAGATTCGATATGATGTTTTTGGCGAAAATTTTTAGAAACTAAACAGGGCCTTATGGAGGGGAGACGTTCATAGGGTGTGTTTAGTTCCCAAAATATTTTGGTTTTGGATGTCACATCGTTTGATCGGATGTCGAGAAAGGTTTTTGGACATGAATAAAAAAACTAATTTTATGGCTAGCATGGAAACCACGAGACGAATATTCTGAGCCTAATTAATCCGTTATTAGCACATATGAGTTACTGTAACACTTATGGCTAATCATGGTCTAATTAGGCTTAAAAGATTCGTCTCACGATTTCCATCTAAATTATGCAATTAGTTTCTTTTTTATATATATTTAATGCTTTATTTTTATATATAAAGATTCCATGTGATGTTTTTGAAGAAAAAATTTTGAGAACTAAACAAAAAGCCATAGTAGGACACAGCTAGCCCCCGAGCGTCCAATGAAAAGCAAAATATCGGACACACGCGATTATATTTTAACACCCTTTGTTCCAGATACAATTGTCCTAGGATCGATGTGTTCTGTCGTACTCACTCCAGTTTGATAATACTAGACGTTTTGGACTGTCCTAAAGTCAAAATTTGAATATAAATAACTTTAGAAATATTTATTTTAGCAACATAAAGATCATTTATATAGATTAATCTTGAAAAGTACTTCAACAAAATCATATATTTGTTGGTATTTCTATATTAATTAGAAAAATATTATCAAAGTTGTTTTTTAAGACCGTGTAATTGTCCAAAGCGTCTATTTTTTTTTAACTTGGAGGGACTATATTTTGGGATAGAGAGAATACTAATATTGGACTTTGTATCATTATAAAAAAAACTCTATTTGATTGCACGGGCATTTTAATTAGGCACAAAATAAATTTCCCCCATACGCCATTCTGACTCAACGGCTGGGCAGCTAGCTAGGAGTAGCTAGCGCTACTATAAAAACGTTTTTACGAGCTGCACATCAAAAAAATTATTGACAAAAAATGCTAGGATAAAATAAAATGTTGCTTCTTTATTAGAACCAATAGTACTAATCCCTTGGTGTCCAACTATTTTTCTCTCATGCTATATATACAAGCCTGAGATACGTACTGTATATGTATAGGGATCAACACCAAAGAAAAATTAGTTAGCACTAAGTTCAAGATTGGATGGGCTGATGGGCGATGGGTCAAGTTAAACCAGGATTATTATATTTGTATGATACTCCGTTTTTTTTTTGAGAGAGAGAATACTCCGTATATTTTACTACAGCATAGAATGATAGAAGCGTGCATGCCTAGTACGTACTGATAAAAAGGCCCTCCGCGTTAACCAATCCCGCGCATGCAGCTTGTCTCGCTATGGCAGAACCGTGCGAAGCAACGATCAGAAATTGCTGTCATTTTGGAGGATATAGCGGATCTCACGTCTTCGCTTTCCTTTTCTGGACTGAATCATGTTAAGCAATCGGCCAATGTAGCTGCTCATTTGTGTGCTAAGTTTGCTACTCCAGCTAGACCTAGTCTTGTTTGGCATAGCATGATTATGATAATGTTGCCTAATGAATGAAAGCTATGTTCACAAAAAAAAAAAAATCCCGCGCATGCAATTGATCGATCGCCCTCGATCTGATTGTCTCCGCACGCCACTCTCCGGAAGAATTAATTCTCGATCGCGTTTGTTATCAAGATCAGATCAGGCTAGATCGATCGAATCAGATCGATCGGCCGGCGTGCGTCCGGTTGCATATGCGTGGTTATTAGACCCTGTTTGGATAAAAAAAGTCAGGAATCCAAACATGAGGGTCTATTTTAGGGACTTTTTTTAGTCCCTCAAAAATTAGAATTCCCTGGGAGGAGCTTATTGGGACTTTTTTTTCCTCTTTCCACGTGCTGCCCCTCCTCACGCGCGTGCTCTCTCCCTATCTCCTCTCTTCTCCACCGAGCGGGCACGGCGACGGCAGCGGCGGCGGCGGATCCCGGTGACGGCAGCGGCGATGGGTCTGACGGTGGCGGATCTCGGCGACGGCTCGCCCGTGACAGCGGCGGCGACGGATCCCGGCGACGCCCTCCCCTGTGCCAAATCCCCGCCGTCGCTCAATCGACGCCACGATTTGTCTTTTTTTTATGGGGGCGTCGCGATTTGTCGGTGGTGCCAGCCGATGACAAGGAGGAGCGGACGGCGGCGGCCTCCTCGAGCACCAGCGACGACGAGAGCGGCGGAGCAGATGGGCGACGACGACGTCGGAGCGGAGGTGATGATGGCTCATTGGCCGCTGAAAGGACCTCGATGTTGCCTAGAGGGGGGTGAATAGGCCTTCCTAAAAATTCATTACAACTTCATAGCAAATTAGAATCTCGGGCTTTCCGGTTCAAATCGGAATTTTTGATATGAAATCAAAACTTCCGTTCTTAACCGAGAAGTCCGATGGATAACAAGATAAACACTAGCTATGAAATTAGAGCTCAAACATAAACTTCTATATGAAACTAAAGGTGACTAGAAAGGTAGTTAAGCAATATATGAGGTCACCAAATAGATCAACAAATCATGCAAATAGATCGGGCAATAATAAGCTCAAGCATGATATAGAAGAAATGAGAACAAGCAAACCAAGAGAGGAAACACGTGATGTGTTTCCCGAAGTTCGGATCCCTGAGGGGATCACTACTCTCCGTTGAGGAGCTCCAATAAGCCGGGTCTTCACTAACCATTTCCTCGGAGTTGCACAAATGCACTCCCCTTCCACTAGCGGTATCTCTTCCCTTGCGGAGGCAAGATCCAACCTTCACAAACTTTCACCGGCGCACCACAAATGAATCGGTGGCTCGGAGGCGACGCCTAGCCGTCTAGGTGTCCTCAACCACCAAGAGTAACAAACACAATCATCAATTTGCTTGCTATGAACTCAATGCTCAAAGTATGAAGTGAATCCCTCTTGCCTTCAACTTCTCAATCTCACAACCCTTAACTCTTCTCTTCTCAAATCTCTCAAATCAACTCTCCCGTTTACTCAAATCCCTCTCACAAATCTCTCCCCTTCTCAATTCCCTCTCACAAAGAGACGCCACAAAGTTAGGGGATTTGGGGGTGGCTATTTGGCTTTGAATGTGGATTTGATTCCCTCAAGAATGGCTGCAAAGGATGGAGGGGGAGAAGGGCTATTTATAGCCACACACAGAAATCTGTCCGTTGGGGGCAAAAGATGTTCTTTTCGGATGTTCCGAGACTCATTTCGGAACATCCGAGAAGTGTATTTTTTCAGCATCCCGACGACCTCAAACCTGGGAAAAAACACTTTTCGGAACATCTAATAAATTTCTCGGAACATCCGAGAAAAGATACAGAGAGCAAATTTTACCGTCGGAAGTTCTGGTCAATTTTGAGAACATCCGAGACCCTCTCGGATGTTTTGAAAACACAGAATTAAAACGGCTATAACCCTTTGCTCGGGAGTCCGATTTCGGCGATCTTGGACTCTATGGAAAACTTACTCAAAGGGCTACCCATCCCAACCCATAACAAGGTCTAACACACTCTTAGGATAGGTTAAAGTTTGAGTTTCTCTCAAGGTAGCACTAGGATAGGTTACTTTGAGCACCGAGACATAAACAAACTCATCGACATTGCATACCTCTTAATAGTACGGCATTCCTATACTCAAATGTAAATAGAAAGAGAGTTATACCACTAAGAATGCCTTTGTTCCATCTTCATTCTTCATCTTGAGGGATGTCAACCACTTCAACTCACTCATTCAAAAGATACATGTGGACTACTTATAGCTTCAACCGGCCTCTCACAGTCCATCACGACAAAGCCTTAACTTGCCCTTTACCACCGGGTTTGGTCCCTCGGCGCCAAGCCTCTTACTTGCCCTTCACCACCGCATGGTCCATCGCGACGGGGTATCGCTTGCCCTTCACCGTCTTGCCATCGATAGCCACTTCATAATCCACATCTTCAATGTATTTCTCTTTGTCAACCTTGTCTCTAGGTGTCATGATCTCACTTGAGCATCAACACCCTTTAGTAATTTTTGGGACCTATTCTTTTCATTCAACTCAATGAAATTGTTAGTCCCAAAAATCCGGTTGTCAACCTCCACTTGTTGACCAACCAATCGCATATAAATGATATCAATAAATATGACGAGTATT
>CM002481.1:4033993-4087722 GCA_000325765.3 Leersia perrieri
ATATCTTCATCTTCATGATCTCAATGTAAAGAAAGACTAAATAAAATATGGTTCAAACAAAACATTAGTCTCAAATGCATAAGTCAATCACATGGAAATAATACATGTTGGCACATCAATGTATAGATAGAGATTAGGGAAATACTCATATAGCTCGATCTCCATCATTGTATCATTGTTAACATAGGTCCAACATTAATGAAGACGCTTGTATCTTAAGTCATATAAAGCCCGGGAACAACCTATTTACAAACTCATAGAGAAGGTCAGTTCCACAATGTCGGTTTGTCATACGTCACCAAAACAACAATTACTGAAATTGTTGATTATAGATTTTTCGAATCTTTTCCCTTTTTGTGATGAAATGACAACCGGATATAAAACATATAGAGTTGAGTGAAAGGTATAGAATGAGCTCCTCCTAAAGATGTGCATATATATGAATAAAGAGAGACATATGCATATGTATAAATGGAGTTCATTCTATATCTTGGACCATCAAGAAAGATAAAACACAAATATTAGGAGTTTAGTACATACCTCTCATGTTTCCATTATCATATCCAAATGAGACTTCACAAATAAATACTCATAAAGATATTAGTCTCATATAATTAGACTTGTTCTTAATCACCAAAACTATATTAAAGGCACTTGCACTTTCAGCCGCCAGTGTCCAGACGAGGAAGAGGATGGCGGCGCCTCCAGCTCGGGCGGAGAGGGGAATCGATGGTGGCTAGCGAAGGAGAGGGGTCGTCCAGACGAGGACGGGGGGAGAGGGGCGACGGCGGTGAGCGAAGGTGATGAGAACGATTTGGGGATTTTTTGGATAGATCTCAGGGGTAAAATAGTACTTGTACCCTAAAATAAGTCCCTTGTTGTAGTCCCTCTTTCAAAACAGGAGAGACTAAAAAAAGTACCAAGTACTACTAATAAAAAATCTAGGGACTACTAAAAGTCCCTGGATCCAAACATGCTCTTAATCGACGGCGTCGTGCCTAGTTTACCTAAGCTGTCCCCTTCACCGGTCAGGTCACTCGATCAAAATTCTGATAATGCCAGCCAACTCCGAAAGCAAAGCAGGTACTATATAAGATCGACCATCATCACCTTTGATATCTGAGAAAACAGCAGCTAGCATTAGCAATGATGATTACGTACGTGATCGATTCTTCCGGTTAAAGACGACGAGTTGAGCACTATCCGGCCCAGCACATAAAAGCCCAACTTGCATAGGAAAACGTCACAAGATAAGCCCATCTAGCTGGCCCAGCAAAAAAGGCCCAATCTGCATAGGAAAATGGCCCAAGAGAAGCCCATCTAGCCGCCTCTTCTTCTTCTCCGCGTCGCCTTCTCTTACCTTCTCTTCTCCCCCAAATCGCTTCCTTGTATCGTACGGACGGACCGACCACCGCGTCAATCCCCTCCCCCTTCTCCTTCCTCCCTCGCTTGCTCCGGCGCGAAGCAACCGCGGCGTTCGCGGCACAGTCTCGCCGTCCCTCCGGGATCATCCTCTCGTGGCCGCGCCGGCCGCCGTCCCTAAGCGCCGCCGCCGCCGCCGCCCACACCGGCGATCGGCTCGTTTTTCGAGGCTGATCTGGGCAGAGGTTCGTGTTCCTGATCCAAAATTCGTCCTTCGATTTTTCAGGACGGTCTCGTTCAAGTTTGATTCGTTTAGAAATCCGGCCATCGATTTTGGTCCATATGTACAGAAGTTAGCTTTTGCAAAAACAAGTGGGAGAACTGGAGAAGACGTCTTAGGCTGTCAGGCCAAAGTAGTTTTTGACATTTGAGGGCTGCTAGGTTATATCGAAGGTTGCAATATATGATAGCGAGTTACCAGTATGGTGTCTTTGTTGATGTATTCACCTCTCTCTCAAAAGCAAATCTAGGCAATTTGAGAAGAGAAGCCATACATAGCCTATAGAAAGTTTCACTTCACCAGCATAATATAGCACCTCGAGTGATTGGCTCATTGCCTCGTTATACGCGGTATGCAGGTAGTAACTTGATAGTGGAATGAATATCTGACCTGTCACAGTATCTCTGTGGTGATTGGTTTAAACTCAAATTGCTCTATTTTTTTTTAAAAAAAAAATCTGATGCAACCATCATGTGTGATGGCATTGGCGTTAGTGATTATCATTTTCTGTTACAATTTATATACATGTTATGTTAATTGATTACCACCAACTGTTGGAACATATGTAACCTGCCTGTTTCGTTTCATGCAGATTGGTCTAGTACACAATGAGCTGGAGATTCCCTCTTTTCGGGTATGTTGTTGACTATTTTCAGTTTTTCACTGAAAGCAGTTTGTTTGTCGTTTGTTCTTCTGATATATGAGTTCTAACCTAGTCTTCTGGAGCATTTGTATTCTATGAACCAAACTTCCTCTTTTGTTGAATAACAACATATTTTCTCTGTCTCTCAGTGCTAGCCAACAGTCTTGATGCGATTCATGATCCTTAGTTTCTTTCTAAAACCTTCACATGCTCAGAAATTTGCTCGCTTTGTTCTAAAGGTTCACTCTATCATTCAAACAGAATCCACATGGGTCTTCAGTTACGCTAAACTAGAATACTATGATAAAACAATATTACTAGTATCATAAGTAAATTAACATGGTTATTTAACATGATTCATTTAATGCCTTAAGCTTGCTTGAAAATTTGCTCCTCTTGCTTACTGTCTTTGGCTTTGCTGAATGCTTGCCAGCAGCAGCTCGCGGCAGCAGCAACCTGATCCAAATTTCCAGGACAACCCTACGCAACCTTGGTACCCTCCCTCTGTGGTTGGTTCATCTTCACATCCATCCACGCCCAGCTCTTCCAGTGTTAGTCCACTCCAAAGAGCTTCTGATAATCCCCAGTCCTCATCACGTGGTCAACCATCACCAGCTGAGGCTGCAGGAATAATTGCTCGTTTAAAGGACAAAAGGTGAGCAGCTAATCTTCTTTCCTGATGAGTTGCTTGTAGTTTTGTGTAGACAAAGTTCTCTTTGTATGTATACCTTATCTGATCTATACTGTATCTTATGGGTTACAAATTGCACCGTTTTGTTACTTTTTACCACGTTATTGTACATATTTCAGTGTTAATATTAGTAAATGAGGCATTATAGTTTATAATCTACTCTGTAACTAATATTCCCTCCATATTTTAATATATGACGTTTTTAACACTAATTTTAGTGTTAAAAACGTCATATATAAATGACCGGAGGGAGTAATATTAGAGTAATGAACTTTTAATCGTAATTTAGTTCATAAAGCAATAATGATACTGTGGCTGATATTTTATATAACATCAACTGGTAATGAATGAAGAACTCTAAACTTTTCAGTAGACATGACAATTTGTGTAAGTCATAGGGGATGCAAATTAATGCTAGAAAACAGCGCCTATGCTTGGTTGGGTTGCTTTTATAATTTCCAGATCTTTACTGTATGTGTATTTGCACACTGTTCCTTGTGAGCATACTTGTTTGGAATGCAAAACTGTTTAATATAATGCTGTCTTTTTTTCCCTGCAGTGTTGATGAGTTGCAGAGGTTATTGAAAGACAAAGAGGCATATAATGCTTTCTTTAATTCACTTGATCAAGTTAAAACCCAGAACAATGTAAGATTTGTTGCTGATTATACTGATGCTTGATATTTGTGTTGGTGGCTTTGCTTAGACATGGAGCTTAGTTAGTCAAACTAATAATGAAAAAGATTTCTGGATTTCCTCCAGTAGTTAAAGGTATCACACTGGAAACAGCTGCACATCACTGCAAAACTGTATGCTCCAATTGTTTTTCTGGCCTCCCATATCTGAGGCTTTGGGTTGTGGCTCATTCTACAGTTATTTATATTTGATGCTGACCTTAAATAGTTGAATGGTCTAAATACTATACCCCTTGTCAATTTGCTCACTTCTTGTTCTTTCTTAATGTTCAGTTACGCGATGAGCTTAGAAAGGAGACAATGCAACTTGCAAGTGAGTTATTTGTGTTTCTTTAAACAGCATGCAGTGTTTTATTGGATTGGCTGAAACTATGAAGATATAAGCAACTTAAATATGTTTCTTAATCAAATATGGTTGGATATTGTCAAACTTGCAGGGGAGAACTTGGAAAAAGAGCAACGGATCTTGGAGCTCAGGAATCAGGTTTAGCACTACCACATCCATATCAGAAACTAGAAGCTACTGTAGTCATGCTATTCATCATTATTTGAACAGAATATTATAAATAGCTTTAAGTGCAATTAATGCTATAATAGTGGAATTTGTCTGCATGTCAGTTTTTTCCCCTGACATTCGAATCATATTTATTATTGTGCAGTGCACTATTATAAGAACTACAGAATTAGCTGCTGCTCAAGATAGGTTGGCCGAGTTGGAACGGCAAAAGGACGATATTATGAGGTCCTATTCTCCTGCTGCACTGCTCGACAAGCTCCAAAGTAAGTGCTCTGAACAGCTACATCTGCAATTCATGCACTTATTTTGTTGTGTATATATTAATAAGAGTCGGTGCTTTATTGTTTGTAATTGAATACATTATGTGCCTTAGTCCACCAAATTCATGTACATGTTCTGTATGCATCTTATTGTTTGCTATGAATGCACTACACTCGTACAACTGGCAGTGATCACTGGTCAGGTTAAGGCTGGTACTTGCGTCATAGTGGTGTATATGTTAGTTCTATTTCAAGAAACCTCTGATTAGTTTCTTCTGACATTGTTTGAAGTCCAACCATGTAATGCTATTTCTCGAACACCCAACCGCTGACATTTTAAGGCGTTAATTCGGTGCTTCCTCAGAATCGATGGCGAAGTTGGACGAGGAGTCTGAGGAGCTGCACCAGAAGTTCCTGGAGAAGGACATTGACCTCCCGACCTTTGTGCAGAAGTACAAGAAGCTACGCACTGCCTACCACAAGCAGGCGTTGCTCCATCTCGCCGGCAAGACCTCGCTTCGCTGAGATTTTATTATTGCCCGTCGTGTAGGACGGACGCTCTGTTGTATCCCGTTTCTCTGTCGTTCTATTCTACTGTGGTGTCTGTCCGCTTTGGCTGTTTACGAGTGCAGCTTATTACTGTAGGGCTTGTGGAAATGTGAGAGGTGGATTTCATATGTAGATACGCTGATACTCAATGTATATGCTTCATTGAATTTTATTATGATCCGTCGGCTGACGCCTTCAGCAGTGAAAATTTTGACCAGTCAAGACACAGTTCTAGTACAGCAGATTTGGATTTGTTTCGTTGTCCTAGTAAACAAATTTAGACAAATGTGTTATATTAGGACGTATCACGTCTTATTCTAAATGCTTATCCTAGGTGATTATATTTTTCTGACAGAGTATGACTATTCTGTTCTTAAAATCTGAGCACAAACTTGTGCTAATTATGCTCAATCATTATATCATGCAATCCGTTTTGCCTATTTCAGAAAACTGGAATTCGATTGAATTGGAGAGTTCCTGGAAAAAAAAACATCCTGTTCTCCAACCCCTCAACAGCTCAACAATGAACTTGGCTGCACCCATATTTCACAATTTCAGAGATCCATAACAAGCTCTGAAACTGCTCTACCTTCTCAATCCATTTGCATTTCCGCAGTACCAAAAAGCATCTAATATAACCTATGGGTTCTGATTCCACCGGATTGCACATTTGCACTGCAGATGAATTGCCAACAAATTCAGATGAGCTGTACCACATCTGGATAAAACTGTATCATTCCACAACAATCCACGAGCTTTTGCACGGGATTGGATCTGATCCCTGCAACAACCGCATGGCTGCATGCAATGCAAGAAGCAAGAGAGGCACGCAAGCAGAACAAAACTGCATTATTAGCTGTGGTCTGTGGATTAGAACGATCCAAAGCAAAGCTTTGTCCCACTAGCAGGCAAGAGCGAAATGTGGCGAGCTGTGCCTGCAACTCGCCCGTGATCCTTTGGAAGCATGAGAAAGAAGCGAGCTAGGCATAGGCGTCCCAAAGATTAGCAGAGATATGTTAGATTAGTATATGTATATTGTTTTGTTCTGTTTGTGTTAGGAGGAAACGAGGGAGTTTTATTTTTGGCTTACTGTCACCGACAATTGGATCACGAGATGGATATGCATGTATGATGTATGGATTGGAAGATCTGTGTTTCTTCATTCTTGTGGTTATCCGCTACTAATTACTTGGCTGATAAGTGGCTAAAGCTTGTCCATAGTCATGGCTGGGAACGATGCTTGCCATGGATGGACGATGATCTTCGTGCTGAATTTCAGTAGCGTTCTGCACCGTTGACTGGTCATTTGTTCGTTTGGTTGTCTCGTTGATGATGCCTGCACCCTGCTTGTTAGATATTTTTATGGCTGCAACTAATCAGCCAAGATATATAACCCGTTCTTTATAACTCGTAGTAGTATGGTGGTCACATTTCTTAAGCTCTTAACCGACAATTTCTCCTTCTCTTGTTGTACGACGCTGCGTCATACGTACAAGAACAAAGGGTGTTATATTTTTGTAAAATGCCTTTAGCATCACCTAGAATACTCTTTGAGAAAACAACCTCCTAACTTTATAATAGTCGATCCATTTATTTACAACCTTCAACCTTCGAATAATAATCAAAAACTTATAACCATTCACCATGTATATATAAAAGCACTTGAGGTGTGCCTCTCTATTCTGCGATTCTGCCAAGACGATCAGTCAATCTCAAGAAAATAAACTAACGAAATTTCTTAGTCATGTTTGTGCCTGTGCGGTGACAGACGTGCATGTATTCATAAATATGAGTGTGCACTTGTTTATAAATGGTTGTCTGTGTGTTTTTTAAAAATGAAAATTCGAGTGGCAATAATGCACACCGATGCACGGGTCACCCGCTCGCCGCCTTGTAGCAGACGCTGCAGGCTAGCAGTACGCTTTTACGTACGTACGTGGCCATACATGCCGAGCTGGATGGAGATGGGATGTGATGGACGCCGCTGACTGCTCGTGAAGAGGAACAGTAGAATCCAACCCCAAAAAAGGGCCGCGGAATCACGCGTGCAGGAATGGGGATTTGTACATTCTTGGATCGTTAGGCGTCACAGGACACCGGGAAATGCACAAAAAGAATACAATGTACAGTATAATATACCGCTATATGCTTGATCGGTCGATGTATATATTGCTGGTGTATATCATCATATCTACTACGTATACCCATGTGACCGACCGACAGCCGCCAAACGCATGCATACTGGAGTAGCACACAACAATAATATTTCCTTATTTGTGAGAATTTATGTAATACTCCATACTAGTATGAAGTTAGGATGAAAGAGTAATAGGTTACGTTGCATGATTCTAATCTCTGTAATTAATATACTCCTAGCTTGGGCAGTGTGCTTATCAAGGTAGCAGCATGCGTGCCAATGGGACCTGGTCCTTGAACATCATTCGTATGATCACGTGTTGCTACAGATAATACCAGGGAGGTGAGCATCTGCGTCCATATTCAATAGTAGGAGTATTATTGTACACTACGTATCTGGGTTAATAATAATAATATGGAAAAAATTGGAACCATGCAATTCAAATTTTACAAAATTGGATATATGTCATCATGATCCACGTGTCATTGATTCAGTGAACTCCACATATACCGATGTCATATTTCCAACTTTACAAAATTGCAATGTCATGAATCTAATTAGCCCAATAAACAAAAGTTAATCTGATCATTTGATCACCGGTCACCAATGAATATTGAATACTAGTGATTAGGAGAATGCAAGTTACGGTCATCGACAGATACTCTACGGCTGTTGATTGGTTGATAACTAAGGTTAGACACAGCTGGTAGAGATTCGACAGGGAGTGATGATTCTTGTCCTTGTTGACCCGTGAAGAAGCTGTCTCACGACGCGTCAGGAATCAGGATTTTTCGTCAGATTTTACAGGCGGTAGCCCGGACAAAAGTTGACAGGCCTGTGTGTACCGGCCCTAGGGTGTGGTACAAATATTCTTGCCCATCTTTGTGACTTTTGGTCGAAGTCCTTGGCGAGTTTAACTTCCTTAATTTGCACGTCTTTCTCACTGTCTCAGATTAACTAAGAGAAAATGGACAATTTGGTTGTGCTGTGTGTACCTCACTCTACCATAATTTTGCATGTGACAAACCATATGTTTTGCTGCCCCAAAATTAATCACTAGATATGTGACAGATTATTGTCTATTGAGAGATAGTTACGCCAAATAATATTTCCAGCAAGGGGAACATAGAACATTGTTCAGGACCTCATCACAATTCACCACGCCACTGAAAAATCAAGGCAAAAGACAAAATCAAATTATGGATACACAAGCTAGTTCACCCACCAATCTCAAACCCCAGTGCTCACAAATATATTACACATACCATCATACGTGGGTGCCGTTGGTTTCTCTCTTGACCGTGCGTTAGTTGACACATTCATGCAAAGATCGTGCGCGCTAAAATCTCTCAAATCAGCATACACTCCATAAAAATCAACAGAGATACCATTAACATTAATTAAATAAAGTGGTCCTAAAATTAAACCCAATAACCTCACACAGTGACAAACTGACAAAGACTACCACAGGATCGCCACATCAAAACCCTATATAAACCCCCCACCTCACTCACACTCTCCCATTATCAAAGCAAGCTCAGCTAACTAACCAATCTCCCTCGCCATGGCGGCCACCACCACCACCACCACCATCCTCCTCCTCCTCGCCGCCGTCGCCACCCTCGCCGCCGGCGCCGACATCTCCGTGTACCACAACATCCACCCACCATCCCCATCCCCACTCGAATCCATCATCTCGCTCGCCCGCGCCGACGACGCCCGCCTCCAATTCCTCTCCTCCAAAGCCGCCACCACCGGCGTCTCCTCCGCCCCCGTCGCCTCCGGCCAAACCCCCCCTTCCTACGTCGTCCGCGCCGGCCTCGGCTCGCCGTCGCAGCCTCTCCTCCTCGCCCTCGACACCAGCGCCGACGCCACGTGGGCCCACTGCTCCCCTTGCGACACGTGTCCCGCCGCATCCACCCTCTTCGTCCCCTCCACCTCCACCTCCTTCGCCTCCCTCCCTTGCTCCTCCTCCTGGTGCCCTCTCTTCCAAGGCCAATCCTGCCCGTCGCCGGATACTGATCCGTCGGCGGCGGCGGCGCCATTGCCGACGTGCGCCTTCTCCAAGCCGTTCGCCGACGCGTCATTCCAGGCGGCGTTATCCAGCGACACGCTCCGTCTGGGAAAAGATTCGATCCCCAACTACACGTTTGGTTGCGTCAACACGGTGACTGGGCCGACGACGAATGTTCCCAAGCAGGGCCTACTCGGGATGGGCCGTGGGCCCATGGCGCTGATGGCCCAATCCGGCGGCGTGTACGGCGGGGTCTTCTCCTACTGCCTCCCGAGCTACAAATCCTACTACTTCTCCGGCTCGCTGCGGCTGGGTCCCACAGGCCAGCCACGTGGCGCTCGGTACACCCCGATGCTGAGGAATCCCCACCGTCCGTCGCTCTACTACGTGAACGTGACGGGGGTCAGCGTGGGTCGGACTTGGGTTCGGGTTCCGACCGGGTCGTTCGGGTTCGACCCGGTGACGGGCGCGGGCACGGTGGTGGACTCGGGGACGGTGATCACGAGGTGGACGGCGGCGGTGTACGCGGCGGTGAGGGAGGAGTTCAGGAGACAGGTGGCGGCGCCGAGCGGGTACACGTCGCTGGGCGCGTTCGACACGTGCTTCAACACGGATGAGGTGGCGGCTGGCGTGGCGCCGGCGGTGACGGTGCACATGGATGGTGGGGTTGACCTGGCGCTGCCGATGGAGAACACGCTCATCCACAGCAGCGCCACGCCGCTGGCTTGCCTCGCCATGGCGGAGGCGCCGCAGAACGTGAACTCCGTCGTGAATGTCCTCGCCAACCTCCAGCAGCAGAACATCCGGGTCGTCTTCGACGTCGCCAACTCACGCGTCGGCTTCGCCAGGGAGTCCTGCAACTAAGTATGAATGCTATTAGCCTATTACTAGTGCTACCTCATCGATCTACTATACCTTGCTAGAGCCAGATGCTAGCCATGCATGCACGAGAACGCTTTGCTTGTGCAGTCACAGATCTATGTCTGTATTCTATTCACTCTTTTCTTTTTCTTGCTGAAATTATGGTGTCCGCTTGTTGATTTGTAGCTTTCTGAAATTATGGAGTATGCAATAAGGTAGTACGTGACATCAAAAGATTGTCACGGGTGCCTGTCTATGTATGACTGTATGTGCTGATAGGGTTATACTGTAAGGGATTAGTTACTCGGATTTACCGGTGTGATTTTTGTTTGCAACCTAAGATCTCCACGTAAGAAAACAGGAGGCTAGCTAGGCTGTCTGGCTCTGATAGTCTTCTTACACGCATCGCCAGAAAATTCCATATGAAATAATGGAGTATGAGTACTGGGCAGCAATTCATTAGCAGTATGAATAAGATAAGGTTTCATGTACACTGGCCAATCTGTTCCATTAATCAATTTTTGGATTTTGGATGTGCAGTCACATACCCAAGCTATTCATCAGAAGTTCAGAAAATCAGAAGTCAGAAGGAGATGACAGCCAAATATAATACATGCAAAAATGACACAGATACACAGGCCGACGGAGAAAACATTCGCGCAGATAATTCATGCGGTTGGGCATTTGGAACTGCAGCACGCGTTTAAAGTAGGGTTTAAACCAGATCAGTTTTCCTTGGTGGTGTTCTTGATCCATTCCAGGTACTTGGTGCTACCACCAGTTATGGGCAGAGCGATAACTTCAGGAACACTTCATGAACAAATAACAAGTAAATATGACAGAAAATAACCAGTGCTGCTTAAAGTTTAGTAAACAGATAAATTAAATGAAGCTTACTCGTATTCATGGTTAGCTTTGACATGTTCAGTTAAGGCATTTAGAAGAGATTCTCTAGTCTTGATTATGAGTAACTCTTCAGAATCACTTTGCACCTGTAGAGGGCAGATTATTGATGATTTTAAGTACTGTTTGGTAAGGAGCAGGCAATATATCTGTATGAACTTGACAAACTGCTAAGTTACGAAGATAAAAGCTACCAATCTAGGCAAAATTTGTTAGAGGACATCCAAAGTTTACAGTCTTTGCTATAGGACACCTTTAAAACATGTCTTTGCTATTAAACACTAAAAAATATGGTAATTTGCTAATGAACAACATCAAAATAACTGTTTTGCCCCTCAAATCATTTCCCATTTTCACATAATTTTAAGGGTGTCCTATAGCAAATACCGTAAACTTTGAATGTCCTCTAACAAATTCTGCCAATAATCTATTCAGTCCATCGGTGAATTGCACAACTCACCTTTCCCTCCCACCAATAAACAGATTCAATGCCTGAAAAATGTACACAACAACAGCATAATTCAGTATAAAGGATAACATGAAACACCTCTTCTATTCTTACGTTTCCCTATTAAAGTGTAGTTTTCTTACTTAAATTTAATAATATTAATCTAATATGCCCATTGGTGTTCCAAAAGTACCTTACCGGATTCCCGGAGATGAAGAAGCGACTTGGGTTGACTTATACAATGTTATGTATCGAGAAAGGACACTTTTTTTAGGTCAAGAGATTCGTTCCGAGGTCACGAATCATANTATCGAGAAAGGACACTTTTTTTAGGTCAAGAGATTCGTTCCGAGGTCACGAATCATATTACAGGTCTCATGGTATATCTCAGTATAGAAGATGGAATTAGCGATATTTTTTTGTTTATAAACTCCCCCGGCGGGTGGCTAATCTCAGGAATGGCGATTTTTGATACGATGCAAACGGTGACACCAGATATATATACAATCTGCCTTGGAATTAATTGCAGATCTTGGCACAACACCTGTTGTCTAACAGCATAAGGAAGGGCAGCCAAACAATCATGGGACAATCAAAACACCATTATATTTTGTAATTCAACAGAGTACTTTCAGTTCAAAGTAAGCTAGGCAAAGCTCTGGCAAGGGTTGTTCTCACATCTGATAATGTGAGAAATTGTCAATCTAATCCGTTAAAATGCCACCTCTGCTAAACCTTTTCAGTGTTGTCGCTAATTTTTTCAAGGTATTAAAGATGATTTCAATGGAATATAGAGGGCCATTAACACTGGCATATGATTTGGGTTCACAGATCACAGTAAAATTGTGTCATCCAATCCATAAGTGGAGAAATGGTAGTGATGAGCAAAGCGACAAACCAGGCACTATATTGACACAAGCAGCTAGTTTCTCACTGATGATGCTCTGCGATAGCTTCTTCCCTGCAGTAGATGTGAAACATGATACTTTTTAGGAATGCTCAAACAAATGCAAAAACAATAATTAACAAAAAAAAAGCTAAACAACAACATTGAGCGGAGAAACATGATGCTCACAAGGCAAATTGTGCAAGATCAATCTCAAATATAACTGTTTCATGGTGGACGAAATGAAACATATTGCCTAGCAAGTTCCACGAAGTGAAATGCATAAACAATATAGCAAGCAGAAAAACTGCGTAAAGTACCTGCTTCTCTGTTTGGAACAGTCACATACACAACAATGGATGGCACGGTGGTGGAAGCGGACTCCATCCGAGCAGAGCTGACACCTCTCACCCTGAGAAATTTGCATCCAGATATCACTACAACTACAAGAACAGGAACTGAAACTAGATGACAGCGTAGCACCGAACCTTCTCCAATCTCCAAAGTTCACACATCTGGCCATGCCATTATATTGACAAAAGATTCATATAAATTACACTCCTGATGTCCCAGTTTAGGAATTCATTTTTTAGCTGCACATGGCCACATGTTCGGACGTGCCTCCAGAAAATAAAATAAAAAAACCCAACCCCTCAATTTTGCAAATTCCCCACTAATCTGGTGATTCTACAGTGGCACGGAACAATTACGAACCCAAAAGACTGAGCCAGCGGCAGGGGCGGAGCTACAGTACTCTCGTCGGGTCAGCCGACCCGACGATCTTCGACGAAATACATAGATAAATTGCTTAGCCAATGTATATAATATCATATAGCAATCAAAATTAGTGTACTTTGACACCGATGACATCGGCGATCTAATTTTCTACCTCCGCCCCTAGCCAGCGGAACCCATCCGAATGGGAGCGTCTCCCTCGCACCGAGCCAGCAGGCAGCAGCAGCAGCAGCACAAAGTAAGAGCAAGACGAAAGAGGCGAGTTACCCTTACCCGAGGAAGGGGAAGCGGCGGTGGGAGAAGGCGCACCCCGTCCTGCAGGCGACGGCGGCGCTGACGGCGCCGATGCTGAGGAACAGAATCGCCCCGGTGAGCGACGACGACCTCCTCCGCCCACGCAGGAGAGCCTGGCCCTCTCTCTCTCCGGCGGCGGTGGCGGGCGCGAGAGCTCGGAGCGGCGCGGGGACGAGGAGTGGCATTTCGCCGAGCAGTTTATGTACACGTCAGCTTCGCTTCCTTCCTTCCTCCTCCTCCCCTCGCGAACCCGATTCGTCCCCAACATGTGGTTTCCTCTTGGGCTGGGCCTTCTCCCTCTAGTGGGCCCCACATGGGCTCGAATCTATCAGTTGCCTTTATTCTCGCGTGATACTTAACCCTCTCTCTCTCAGCTTGGAACAACCGCCCAAAACCCTACCCCCTCCGCCTCCGTCTCCGCGGATTCCACGAGCTCCGGCCATGGCTGAACCCGAGGCGGCGGCTGCAGGTGCCGTGGCGATGGAAGCCGAGGCGCCGGAGGTGGCTGCGGAGAATCCGAGCTTGAAGAGGGAGCGGGAGGAGGAGGGGGACGGCTCCGCCCCCGCCGCCGACGCTGCGGGCGAGGCGGCGGAGGGAGCGGCTGCTAAGAAGCAGAAGGTAGAGGAGGCGGGGGATGGGGAGGAGAAGGGAGAGGGGGATGAGGCGCAACAGGGAGAGGGGGAGGGGGAGGAAGAGGGCGCGAAGGAAGAGGAGGGGAAGCCGGTGAAGCTGGGGCCCAAGGAGTTCGCCACGGGCGTCGAGATGTTCGACTACTTCTTCGCGCTGCTCCATTCGTGGGCGCCGCAGCTCGAGATCAATAAGGTGAGGGTTACGGTTCGGTCTGTCACCGGTGGCATCTCGCTGTTTTGGCCACGAAAAGTCTCTATTGGTTTCCTATGCGTATTGTTGTTGTAGATGAAGTTCTTTATCTGATAAAAAGTTTTAGCCTTGTTGCTGTAGTGACAAGCTGGTAGGTTGATTTGATTAGCTTTAGTAATGTCATGGTGCCTGGATTAGGTGACCTTTGCCTTTGACTGACAGCGATTTAATCCAGTTGGCTAACTATTTCGACATGATTATTGAGTGTTCACCTTGTTAGTAGCCAAGTTTGCGTGAAACTCCATTGAGACCCCATGTTGATCGAGTTAGTCTGTCACGGTCATGGATGTTATTAAGCTTCGTGAGGTTGCTTTAGTCATTTTGTATGTATGTTAGGTACTTATAAACCTACCAATGATCTTTTTGAGTTGACATGTTGGATTGGGTTGAGTACTGACAATTATTTAGTGGTTAAACAGTATCATTCTTTTAATTAGCTTTTCTTTTAGCACATGGTAAATTTCATTTACAGAACAGCATGTACTGTTGAATACACTTTCAACTGCATTGTCTTCATATGTTGGGAATTGGAACTCCATATGAGTTCTTTCATGTGGTGTTTGACGATCTGGGTATACTTTGTTGTTTGCAACGTGTCACTTATGTTGACCGTGTATGTTCTGCACCAAATATATGCAGATTATTTCCAGATTTTTTATTCATATGCGATTAAGAATTGAAGGTTGTACCACAAGGATAACAAACTCTATTTGAGGCTTCAGGCCTGTTTGTTCAGCTTGAAGTGAACAATGTTGTGATTTGCAACTTGAATCTAGTTAGCTACTTAGGTTGTGACCTCCAAATGTTCCTTTGGTGTTTGGAAACATTTTCTGTTAAAATTTAGTCGTTGACCATATGTAGCAACTTTTTCTCTGATAAGAAAATTAGATCACTCTCTGATAAGAAAATAACATTTTTTTAGTAAGTATGTAGTAGTAGAGAGGTAAAGTAGATCACTTTCTGTCAGACAAGAACATGGTCTCTAGGGGGTTTACTAATTACCCTTATAATTATACTATGAATATTGGAGTCTTTTATATTAATTTCCCTTCTGCGTTTGGAACTTGTTTATTAGATTTTACAAGGCAGAAGGTCCTTTCATTGTTTGTACGCATAGAGGTTAACCCGAAATTCATCAAGACTGCTGCTATGATTTGTTTAGCACAACTGAAGTGTCTGGTGGTCATGATTTACAAAGACATACTGTGATTCTTTTCTGTATATGATCAAAATAATTCATACTTGAGCCTTACAACTTTTACTTCACAATTTTTTGGAAGATAAAATTATTTATCAGTGGGATGTTTACGTTACAGCGATAAGCTCAACACTAATTTCCCTATTCATCACTAGACCTGACCTTGAGTTTCACAGTAATCAGGTGTGGCTCATAGCTTCCAGATGCCTATGTGCGTGTGTGTTGTACTTTGTCTACTTAAACTGTTCAGATGACACTTTGATATTTGCATCTTGCTGCCACTTTCACACTTGGGTTTGCTGAATCTCTTCTCAACTTTTGCAGTATGAGCATATGGTATTGGAGGACTTGCTGAAGAAAGGCCATGCTGAGTCTGATAGGAAAATCGGACCAGGAATTGAAGCATTTGAGATCCGCAACCACCCGGTGTGGCAGAGCCGCTGTTTCTTCGTTAAACGAGTCGATGGAACCTCTGATGACTTTAGCTTCCGCAAGTGTGTTGACAGTATACTTCCTCTCCCAGAGGACATGAAGATTGGCAATAAGTCCAATGGTAAGAAGGGTGGTGGCCACTTCAAGGGAGGTGGAGGTAGGGGAGGAGGACGAGGTGGCGGCCGAGGTTTCCGTGGCCGGGGTAGGAGAGGCAACTAAGGAGTCGTATATCCCCAAAATTTTGCATGTTTGATGCCTCAATTCTTATTATTGAGGCTTTCGTGGGAACATGTTCTTGTTTGTCTGTCTTGTCCTAGACACTGATGCTCCACTCACTTGTGTACTGTGCAAGTGCAACTATGATAATATCTCGCCAAATTTGCCTCATTGTCTTCATGCCATCCTGTTTTGGGTTTTGCCATCTCATTTCTCTGTATCACCGCTCAATCATCATCATAGTTCAAAATCCAAATGGTAATGTTCTGAACCGGTGACTGATCAGTTGAGCTCAGTTATCAATATTCCTGGAAGACCAGATATTCAGCTGTGGTCTGAAACCATGGAAACTGCATGTCCAACCACCAGTATAAAACCGTTGTCAGTTATCAATATTCCTGGAAGACCAGATATTCAGCTGTGGTCTGAAACCATGGAAACTGCATGTCCAACCACCAGTATAAAACCGTTGTCAGTGTGCTCGAACAAACTTGTAATGGTCAACTTGCAAGTGGCGAGATAGCACACCAATGTTGTTTTTGGGCTGTAGTACTGAACTGCTGGGCAAACACGAGGACCACGGCGATTTGGTTGTGTGAATTCATGCGATCTAGCACGATCCAATACGGCCAGGAAATAAGCACATCATACGTGCAATTGCAATGTAAAATGCAACTCAGGCAGTTCTCTCCTGTAGTCCTGTCATTCTGTGTGACTGAAGTGCTGAACTCCACGGCAGGAAGCATATTCCCCTCATCATCTCAAGTTGTTGACGGCCTTTTGTCGATGATTACTATATAATAAAGCCACTTCTGGTTGGGCGAGCATGAATGGTGACTTATTGAGGGGCCAGTGACCACTTTCTCTCTGGGAGCTGAAAGAAAGAAAAGAAAAGATCAGATGCCTTTTGTCACTCGCGGTACACATATCCGGTCCATGCACTTGCAGCAGCACCAGTGCTGTCTGGTTGTTGCTTGCTTGCTCGTCCGCTACTACTACTAGCTAGCTTAACCAATTATTACTAGTGCTATCTAACGGCAAATTGGCAATGCTGGATTCTGGGTAACTTTACTTGACGGTATCAGCAATGGCCCTTTTTTCTGATAAGTGGCTGGATGGGTAGTGAGAGTAGCTTTCTATCCTGGAGCTGCTTTTCGGAGGGGATCAATCGAGCAGCAATCCAGGGATGCGATGCGATTGTGGGCGATCGAACGGGAGAGTGAATATACGTAGCTATAGCTACGCTGGTGGGTGTGGATAAGGAGATTCATCTGCCTGCACGCACGCTGTTTGGTCGCGTCTTCCGCCGGACGAGAGCAGCAGATACTGCCGGGTGTTGCTGTCGCCGATTCGCTGGAACCGGGCTGCTGCTCTAGGTCTGGGGCGCATGGTGCTGTGGCTCGCTCTACCGTGCTCTCTTGGCCAATCTGTGGGTTACTGTAGAAGTGCGGTGTGCTTTGGTCGCCACTACCAGAGAGCCTATCTGTGGACCTTTGATATATCTTACTATGAAATATGGAAAAAAGTTGTATCAATTGATATAAATATGGAGAACTTAGGGGTTTTCGGCAGTTAATTTATTATACATTTTCGTGGCTAACAAATCTCGGTGTTTATAGTTTTAGAATGTGTTTGATAAGAAGCTACATATTCTTTGTCTTATTTAAGATAGCTTTTGGCGGTTGCAGTCTTGCGGATTTTTGGCCTCATTTCAAAGTTAGAAGAAAAAAATCCTCAAACAACGCATACCATATTTATAGGTCTGCAACTATTCATAGATCTCCTTAATAAGGCCACGGTTTAGTTGTCCAATAAAATTACCCAGTAAAATGGGCTAGAAACATGTGTGTCATATGACATGGGTAAAGGGGTGAAGAGTTTTGTGGAATCACGAGTCACCTTATAGACTGCTCTATATAGATAAATAAAACCGTCCTAAAAACAGATGGCATTGAAACTTAATGAAATACCTTGTATTCTCTACCATTCTGGAGTAGAGCCGTACTCCTTCGTCCACTCCTTCCATCATGTGTGCAGTGTATTTGCCGCCTCTTCGCACATCATGTGTAACCACCGCATAATCTAATGTTCTATCCATCAGTCCACCCTCCTGGCAACCTAGACTATGTTAAAGTAAACAGGCAACAGATATGTCTATTACAAGTAAAGTTAAACATCAATGTTTATATTGCATCAGCTTTGCGGTGTACAAAAGATGTAACATGTCTTAAAGTGTGAGAAAATTATTTAAGGAGAATGTCTAATTATATGTCATTGAGTTCGAACTGGCTCAAGATTTACTATTGAGAATGTCTCTTTCCACAATGTCACATTGAGTATAGCAATTGTTTCTATAGTATGCTATTAAACTATACTTGGTTTTATTAAAGAAAAAACATTTAGAGCCGTACAAACCTTGATAATTATTTTTTCGCATTAGAAGTAAAATAAACAATGTTTTTAAAGCCTCCTTACACATGGTATAGAAGTTTAGGTATATGTTTCAAGGTTTATGTCATTTTTATATTTTTTTATAGTTATTTTTGTGTGACACATGAAGGAGAAATCACCTACATAAAAGATGATAGCACAAAAACGCTTACCAAAAGATGATAGCATAAATATCTTGTGTAAGTGTGTAACATATATACGGATGACGATTTATCTAAAAACATTGATACAGTAGTATTCAATGTAGCATGTAACCAATCAATTATGTTTCATCAAAATACAAAACAACTTTAAGCTCAACCTTCTATGGTGTCCTAGGAGGATAAAAAAAATCACAACCTTTTTAATCTTCGAGTGGAGTGGATTAGTTGTCAAACCGATATTCATATAAAGGGGACTCTAGGCTTTTCCAAAATATATGGGGGTTAATGATTGTAGAAAAGAAAAGATAGACTCAGCGGCACATTATAGCATTGGACAAAATTGATGGTAAATAGTTGAACTTTATCCCCCAGTTCTCCCCCCTTGCCCTTGTCCTTCCTCCTTACCGTGTTGGCTCCTTCAACACATAGCTTCAAGGATTATGGTGTGTGTTGCAACAAGGATGTAGAGTGCGAATTTGAGGAAGTAGATTGTTGTTCGTCAATACACGAGCAACCGACCGGAGTTGTTGTCTTTGTTAGAATCATTCGCTCTAGGTAGTCAATGTCGGTTGATTTGTGCCAACCCTACATCAAGACATCAGGGATGGACCTAGTAGCGCCACTCTATCTTGTGTACATGCTCAGGCTCCTTTGCTTTTGTTGCGTGATGGCTCAGGTTTTCGGTTGTGACTTTATCGACATCTTTTTGTATGTGGCATCGACGTGCTCATTGAAGCACGACGATGATAATCTCGATGTCATAACCTCCCTTGTTGTTATTAGTTTTGCGTGTTGCATATTCATCATTCGTGTCATGTTGACAATGGTGTACAATTATCTATCCCGTTTGAAGACAAAGATACCAATTCACATTTTAGTTATTTCGGATCATATCTTCTACCTCAGTTATTATAATTGTTAGGGGTGATGTGCGCAAGATCTGATTGGTTCGAATGATTTGGCAGTGGATCTCGGTGGGTGAGTTCGAATTAAGAACTTGAGCGTTGGCATATCTGCTCTACTAGTTCAACTTTGGGAACCTGCGGTAAATGTTTGACGAGGACACGATCTATATGTTTGTGTTTTGGTGGATTTCGGAAAATGTTTGTGTTTCATATAATTATCTTGTTTTCTACCAAACTACTCACTCCGTCTAAGAATGCAAGCATTTGGGTTAGGACATGACATATACCAGTCCAATAAATCTGCACAAAAATTAAGGCCCTTTTTAGTTCCCAATTTTTTTTATCAAAAATCTAACTTTTTCGTCATATTAAATGTTTGGACACATGTATGGAGCACTAAGGTTGCGTTCGTTTGGAGTAGTTTCATTCGAAACAGTGTTTACATGCGAAACGAGAAACATCATTAGTGTTTAAGTAATTAAGTATTAGTTATTTTAAACATCAAACATAGATTAATTTAATTTTTAAAACAACTTTCATGTAGAATTTTTTCAAAAAACACATCATTTAGCAGTTTGAAAAGCGTGCCACGGAGAAAATCACTTTGCCGAGTTGCCTTTTGCCATTTTCAAACGCAGCCTAAATGTGGAAAAAAACCAATTGTATAGTTTGCATGTAAATTACGAGACGAATTTTTTAAGTCTAATTATACCATGATTAGTCATAAGTGCTACAATAACTAATATGTGCTAATGACAGATTAATTAGACTCAAAAATTCGTCCCGCAGTTTACAGTCAGAATCTGTAATTTGTTTTGTTATTAGTCTATATTTAATATTTCAGATGTGTGTCCAACATTTGATGTGATATTTTTTTTTTAAAAAAATTGTATCTAAAGACAGCCTATGTACATTTTTGGAGTATGTGTTCTTAAGTGTTTCGAAAAGGCGAACCCACCCAAACAACAAATGCAAGAGAAAACAAAATCCAAACTAAAAACGGAAAATAGAAAAGCAAAACTTATACGATTTCGCCCTCCTCTTCGGCGTCTTTGGTACTCTCCGCCTGCGAGCCCCAAAACGACCATCCCCCCTCCCCGCCGGCGCCGCCGCTTGCCGCGGAGGCGATGTACAAGCCCGGCGGCCGTGGCGGCGGCCGCGGCGGCTCCGGACCCTCGAAGCGCCCGCCGGCCCCCCACGGCCGCGGCAGGGGGGCCGGGTCCTCTATCGGCGGCGGCAAGTCCGCTCCTCCCCGCGGTCGCGCCGCCGCCGCCGCAGCGGCGGCGGCGGCGGCGCAGGCGGCCGCGCGGGATGAGTCGTTCAGCCTGGAGTCCCATGGCCCCCCGGCCTTCGCGGCAATCGTAAGGCTGACCCCGGACCTCATCGACGAGATCCGTCGGGCGGAGGAGTCCGGTAGCGGCGCCCGCATCAAGTTCAACCCTAACATGATCAACCCCGCGGAGAACGTGAGCGTGAGCATCCCCTCCCCCTGCTGCCTCCCACCCGTCGTTTAGTTCTGTTCCCATGGGTTCCTTCTAAGTTAAAACCTAACCAATTTCGAAATTTTGCCTGTTATGGCATAGCACTGTAAGTTCGTAACACGAGATTAATTTTCTCGGAAATCTCCAGGTTTTGGTTTTCCGTAACATCGTTCCTGAGTTTAGGTTAGTTCACGGTGTAATTTGCATTTGTGTTGCTTAAATTTACTGCCTGGTGCTGGAGATACTCTGAATTGTTTTGGCATGATAATGTGTTGGCCCAAATGTTAGTTAGGATCGTAGAATTTCACTTTATGTCATGTGATGTTCTACGGTACTCTGAGTGTGGAGCTCTTCCATTGCTTATCCTGGTCCTGCTGTTCTGTATAGGATTGTTCAAATCCAGTTCCTTTCTGCTCATTATTGAGTGATTAGTTGATTGTGTAGTTTGGTATTACTTTGGCATTTGTCTCCTTTGCTAACTGGGGACACTTCATATGGTTTCTTTTGGTATATGTACTGATAACAAGGAATTTCGGCATGTATTTTGCACTTCGTTTTTTTTGTCAGAGCACTATGAGCTATAAAATGTTCATCTGAAGCTTCCATTGTTTGGCTAGGATGCATTTTCATTCTTATGCTGTTTACGGTTGCTCAAAGTTTTTTCGCGAATGATAATCCATACTGAAGTATTATTTTTGTGTGGTTTTTTGTTGAACCCTATTTTTATAAATGTGAGCCGTTAGGGATGGAATATAAAGCTCATGTACTTCTCATGTACATCTTTTATCTATGTTCTTTGAACTTTTTTTTGGTATAACAACTTAATGTTTATTTTTTTTATAATTTCTTACGATCAGTAATATTTATATATTTTTTTTTCTTGAAAACCATTTACTTGGCTTTGTACTTGAGAAGTGTAGACCCAACACCAATGATTGGTATTTGGCTCCAGTAGGGTTCACTTATCTCAAATAAGAAATCCAAAATCCAAACCCCCTCTCTTATCAAGACTTTTTATATTCCTAACATTCTAGCTTACATGACATGCTGCTCTATTTTTACGTCTCATCACTGACGTCTATAAATCCTAGTTTGACTGTTTTGCTTTGTTTTCGAAAAGGAAAATTCATAGCATGCTGCTTGATACATCAATAATTTATGAATCCTTAACTGTTTGCGTTGTTTTCTAAAAAGAAAATTTAGCATGCTGCTTCGATACATCAGTAATTTATTTTGCTATCTGCTTATCTGTCTTGTTTTGGCAAGATAAGATTATGGTTGTACATTTGCTAGCTATATCTATTTTACAGTACTTATAACCTTTTAGGCTTTGAAAGTTGGCCGAGAAGATCAACTGGTTCACTAATTTGGAACTAGCACAATGCTATTCATATTTTCTGTGTGACTGAAGGGAACAGTAAGGTAGTTGCTAGTGGGTTTTGCAACCTTGCGTGGTATGCCTTTTAACAATATTATATAATAGCCCACCTAAATTAATGTACTTAAAATAGGTTCAATATGACAAATACTTTGTTGAGTTGAGTATTGACAGGCTCTTTTCCTACCAGATTATAGATGTTGGTGGCAAAGAATTCCAATTTTCATGGGCGTCTGAACGCGGTGAATTATGTGATATTTATGAAGAGCGTCAGAGTGGGGAGGATGGAAATGGATTGCTTCTTGAATGTGGATCTGCTTGGCGCAAGGTGAATGTGCAGCGTATTTTGGATGAATCAGCAAAGAACCTTGTGAAAATGCGTTCAGAGGAGGCTGAGCGTCGCTCAAAATCTCGAAAGTTTGTCTGCTTTCCCTGTTCCATAATTCTCTCCGTCTACTTATCAATGACACCTTTATGAATAGATATTTCCTCAAAGTCTCTGTTTTACAATTGTAGGTCTTTTTAACATATTTTAATTTTGCCTGTTATAGATCGATTGTGCTGGACCCTGCAAATCCATCTGTTAAGAGTCAGGCCAAATCAATGACTGCTGCTGCTGTTGAAGGTTTGTGCTTTGAACTCTTCCTTGTTTTCTTTTTCACCATGGATTACAATCTCATTCTCTACCACAGTTTTTTCGTTGTATTTGAAATATGTGCAGTATAACTATTTTATACACATCAGTATTTGACTGAGCTCAGTTACTTGCATTGGATAAGTATTCACTAATGTGTAAATGTCCGTTATATCTTTAGTTGCAATAGCAATAATGGTTCTGAAGTCAGAACTTACTTTCTGGTCTTTGTCTAAAGCTTAATTAGAGATCGTAATGCCTAAACTTTTGTTAGATATTAGGATGTATAATCTAATGTTGTTATCTCTTCCAGGTAATATGCGGAGGATGCACTGGAAGCAGAAGAAAGAGTTTTTCAAGAAGAATGCAGGTTTGAGTCTTTTTTTAACCTTCTCCTTTGTGTTGTTTTATTTTTTTATTACATTGATGCACGTTCTTCCCCTAAGAGAACCTTGCATTAGCACATAATTAACTGTGCATGTTTTCCATTGGCCCACTCCAGCTGCTGTTATTGCTCCAACCAAATCAGTTTCCAAAGTGAAGGTGTCTAATAGTGCACCAAAAGGAAATTTCTCCACTTCACCAGCACTTTCTCCTCAGCAACCTGGACCAAGCATCCCTTCGCTTCCTGTTGGATCAGATGCAAATAATGAAGTCATAACACCATTCGATTTGAATAAAGATGAAAATAGTAAAGTCGAGAAATCAACTCCAAATAGGACGTCTCAAGGAATAAATCGCCGACAAAGTGCGGTTTCTGCAAGTATCGATGATAATACAAATGAACTGCGAAGGCTCTTGATATCTGTACTTTCAGAAAATCCAAAAGGAATGAATTTAAAGGTATTCTCTCTCTCCGTTGTGTGTGTGGCTCACGCGCATAATTAGTTGTTATGTGGACACCATTTATTTGATAGACCAGCACAACTCGATAGGTGTATGTAGTGCTATGCACAGTTGCTGCTCTGTAGTGACTTGCTACAGGGCACCATGACCCACTACTATTGTAGTACACATATGCTGTTTTATAGTGGATAGCAACGGTGCCGTGAATAGCTCATGCTTCCATGTGTTTCATTTGTTGCATATTATCGTGATTCCTAGCTAGTCAGTCTCCCATCACACCCTTGAATGGTGGTGGCATTCAAAGAAGTAATTTTGGTGGTGATCCTTGAGTAAGATGATACCATTGCTGGTAACTCCATCACCCAGCTCCATGGTGACTCCCGTTGGTCTATGAAGTATTTTTCTACCGGTGTTGGGAATTGGAAGCGTGCAGGTTAAATGGTTTTATAGTTTGTGGTTGAAAAATTGGACTCATGCCATAGTTAAAGGTAGTAATTGATTTTTTTTCCAGACTTATATGGATGTCACTAGTTTGATAAAGCAGCTCCCTTAGTACATTGAAGCATTAAGTGGCATTTTAAGTCATTGGTTGATCCTTTAAATGTTGTAGTTTCCTGGTTTCATCTCTATATTCTATAATATACATAGTTGGATAGATGGCTTTGCTTTTGTAAACCTGTTTACTTAACTTACGAATTTGCTCTGAGCAATTAGTGTTTACATCATGTGTTGAAAATATATGCAGGGTCTGGAGAAAGCTGTTGCAGATGCATTTCCAAATGCTTCAAAGAGAATAGAGAGTATCATCAAGAATGTGAGTGGCGAACATTACTCATCACCACGTATTTAACAAGGAAACAATAGCTTATATTATGTGGGGTACTTAATAGTTAATGCATTATATTATCCTTGCAGATTGCGAATTTCCAAGCACCAGGGAGGTATTTGCTCAAACCTGGATTAGAGTCAGAAAGCTCTAAAAGGCATGCACCTGGCAGTGGAATGTATGGTCCTTTTTCTCCTACAAATTTAATTCTTTGCTTTCGTGTGACAAATGGGCATTGTTTTGGTGAAGATTTCACCGTAGTTTTGTTCAATTATTTTTCCTGCATTTTCTAAATCTCTCTCACAAGCACCTGAACAGTCATATGTTGATGTATCTAACAGATCTATTGATGACAACACTGAGGAAGCTGCTCCAAGCTTAAGAATGGGCGATCCTGATATATTCGAGACGATTGACATTGGGGGTTCCCCAGTATCTGCTGCACAAGATGGAAAAGTCAATAACGACGATGATGGTAAAGCAGGCTCTTCTAGTGAGAGTGGAAGTGGTAGTGATAGTGATAGTGAAAGCAGTGACAGTGGAAGTGACAGTGGGAGTCAAAGCAGAAGTGCTGGAAGTGGCAGTGGGAGCAGTAGCGATAGTGATAGTGATGCTTCATCAAGCAGCAAGGAAGGATCAGATGCATTTGTGGATATTACAAGTGATGATGATAAAGGAGGAGCAGGCAGAAAAGCAGCAGATGAACTTAAATTATCTTCCTCACCAAGAGATTTGACTGCATTCGATGGCGATGATGAGCTGATTGACATTGGAACAAATCTGGACTATAAGAGTGCATCCCCACACATCGATTTGAACAATTTTAATAACAACAATGATGATTCAGCATATACAGCTGTACCAACTGATAGCCACTTAGAGAAGCCACCAGAAATTCCAGGAGACAAGGACATGGTAAATACCAGCAAAGATCCTAGTAGAACTAATAACAAGTATGCTGCAAATGAAATGTTTTATGAGGACATTTTTGGGGACCCTTTAGCACCAAGTAGTGAAAACCTACCCAAAGAAGAAATCAGCCAATCCACAAAACATCATGGTAGTAGGAGAAAATCAGTATCAAAGGATGGATCAAATCATGGTCAGGATAGGATTGTCGAGAAAGGTTCCAAACCCAAGTTGAAAAGATGCTCTGGCAATGAGAACGCAAGCACAATGCCTGGAAGTGCCAAAAGGGCTAAGGCTGATTATGCAGGAACTACAAGTTCATTATCAGAGCACAGACAAAGTTTACCTGCTGACAAACATGTGAACGAGAGGCTGAGCAAGGAGACAGGGAATGTTAGCTGGGATGAGCATAGTGATCTTCATGCACATGATAGCAGTCCTGCTATGAAAGGAAGACCTTTGGCTTCTGGAGTTGTACAAAAGATAAATCAAAGCCCAAATGTACTTAACCAAGCAATGCACTCTGAGAGAACACAAGATAAGGTTGAGAGGTCAATTTCTAAGAAAAAGGCAGATAAGATGCAGAAGCCCTGGAATAGTTTGGATGGTAACCTTGAAAGAATTTCGCATGGCGAAGACCAATTTGTCAATTTTGACGACTCTGATGATTCTGTCACAAGAAAAAGAGCTAGATATGGAGGACCCCAAGTTGAGGATAAAATGCTCAAGCGTTCGAAAGATGCTTACAATGATGTGAATTCCATGATTTCAGCCAAAAGTGCCAAAGGAAATATTGGATATGATGGTGTCATGCCGTTTCCTGATTCCAATGAAAGTAATGGCCAGCCATCAAAATTGCAAAGAAATAATGCTGAGAGTTCACCTCATGGAAAAAAGGTGCTTCAGAGAGAACTTTCAGATCTCGAGTTGGGTGAATTTCGTGAGGCTTCTCTGGAAAACGAGACTGGGAGGACAAAGAAGCAATTTGAAAGAAATAGTTCTTCGAAGTCACTTGATGCTAAATTCGCTAATGTGGATAACTCCATTCCCAGTATGGCGAACAGAAAGGGTTCTCTATCCTCTTCTCAAGATCAGAGGAAACTCTCACCTCGCGAACTTGGTATTGGTGGTAATATATATCAGGAAGGAATCCCCAAGAAGACACCTGGATATGATTTTGAGAATAATAGATCTCAGAAAAGAGGAAATGTTCAACAGAATCAGCAATTGCCAAAAGCTGATAATCCAGTTTCTGAGATTGTATCTTATCTGGATCAGTCAGGGGAAAAACCAGGAAAAAGGGAAGCAAGGAAGGGTGATCATGCTGGTCCAAAGAAGATATCAACTACCCCCAAGCTTCCTCAGAACGGTAGTACGAATGCCATAGGCTCTAGAACACGGAAATCAATTTCTCCTGTAGAAAACGAGGAAAGAAGTAGGAACAACTCTTTGATTGAGAATGAGGCCGGTAGAAAGAGAAGGGACAGTTCTTCAGATGAAGATAATTTATTCTTCTCAAAGTATGATAAAGATGAACCAGAACTCAAAGGTCCAATAAAAGATTTCTCACAGTAAGTTACAACGTCCTTCCTACTGTTGTTTTTATGATTAATTATTTCTCTAGTTTTATTACTTGATTTTAGTTTAACCACAAAAAATGGACGATGTCGTTCTTCTAAGACTAGGATGCTAGAATGCTGAACCATGATTTTTTTGTATCTTAGTCAAGTGATGGATATCCTATTTACAGCCCATGTCGTCCATTAAAAGTTTCCTTCTTTGAGTTGTACTGGCGTTTACACTTGGATATTTGAGGTCTACTATGAATGTTCTACTGACTGTTTCAAACTGTTTACACTTGTAGCATTGACCCATCATCTCTAGACCTATAGGTGGTACGATTAGTCTCACATTTCAGCAGTGTAATTTTGTCGAATATACATTCTAGTGAAACTCAATAAGTAATGTATAACTTGGCCTAAATCACATTTTGCAAACTGCTGTAGATACTTCTGCCATGTGTCATATTTGATTTTTTTGTAACTTTTTGTTGTTTGTGAAGAAAAAGGCTAACATTATCTTTTTCAGATACAAAAATTATGTGCAGGAGTACAATGAGAAATACGAGGTTTACTCCTACTTAAACAATCAGATCGAGAAAACTCGGTATGCATTAATTTTTTTAAATCTCCGTTAATACCATTTTTAAATGTGTAACTTTTCTTATTTTAAGTTCCCTTGTAGAAGTCATTGTCGTCTTTTCAATAGTCTGTGTTACAATCTCCTCAACTGACATTTTTTTTAATACAGATCTGAATTCCTAAAGATTCAGGAGGATCTTAATGCTGCTAAAGAAAGAGATAAGGATCTGTATTATAACATTTTGGAAAGAATCAGAGACATGTATCATGAATCAGGCACAGTATGTCTTCTGCATGCCTTTCCTTATATAATACATGCCTATGTTCATTTTTTTTCCCTTCCCCAACTTGAAAGGGCTTGCCTTCCACTTTCTATGCTCAAAATTTCTTAGGCATTACAGTCTGATAATTAAAACTTTATCGATTCTTGATTATATTATAAATGATTTAGTTCACCCTGGTTTTGATTGTGGACATATATCCTGCAGAGGCATAAATTGATGAAGAAGGTCTTTTTATTGCTTCATGAAGAGTTGCAGGTGTGTGCTGTTTTGTAACTCTGCCACTTGCCTTTATATTTGGGTTTCTGACGTATCCATATTAATTTTGTCTTTACCCTTGCCCTCCCCCAGACTATCAAGAGAAGAATTAAAGACTTTGCAGAGACCTATTCAAATGAGTAACTGTTGTACTTATACCGTCATAACATGTGAGTTGGGTTCTTACTCTAATCTTTTTCCCTGAAGTGCATTACCAACAACGAACCATAGCCTTCAGTACTGATTGTAATGATCATACAGGGCATTTGCTAATGCTTTTTAGAGGATGCCACTCAGCATCAATTCTGAAGAAATTGAGATCTTTGGCGTAAAGCTTGCCTTTGTAGTACTGCACATGCATAGCTTGAAATGTTCAAAGGCATATACTAGTGGAAAGTTGAGGACATTGATGGGTCGGCAGATCCCCACGCCGAATTTCAGAGTAATCACGATGGTGGAACCCGATCAAGATCCACACCACCTGACAGCAGATTGATGCTATTCACCTCAATTTAAGTTTCACCTGAGCAGGCGAAACTTAGACTTATGGAACAGAGGTAATATTCGAGGCGGCATTACAACACAATTTTGCAGGTAGATTGGCACTGTGGCCAGGCGTTTCCCCATGTAGATGCTTTTGCTTCTCCCACTGTAAAAAAGGGCGAGATCTCTCCCCTCATCTTGATGTTTCATCATGTACATTATCTTTGTATTAACATGTCAGTGTCAAAACTGAACCACTGAAGCTCATTGACCTGTACATATCTGGAGAACCAGAATCAAATAGAGAAGTTTTGAAGGTGAGGTAAATCAAGGGGTAGTGTTCCTCATGAAGCCATTTCGTTAATTTGTTTGACGAAAGTGCAATGAGTGCAATCAAGGGGTTAACTTTTTTAGGTGGGTGATTTGCCCCCTGTGACCCGTCTAAAAATTAATAATCGTCCACTTCGTTGCAGTAGCGAAAGCTTTGCCTGCTCTTGTCTTGACGACGGAGCGGATCATTTTTCTGCCTCAAAACAAATCAGGCATATGATGGAAATGTTTCGCCTTTAGATACAAAAAGTTAAATGGCTGATTAAATAGAATTGTTGCTTGTAAACCCACTACTCCCGTAGTACTGGCCAAGATAGTGTGTTACCAATGAACCGTGTATATATTTGCAGTTTGTGCCATCTTTAATAGTGCGTGACACACTTGCACTGCATAGTTTTTCTCTAATGTTCGTACCTGCTCATCTTTGATTAACTAGTCGATAGGAATGTTTACGTATAACCATCTTTTTTAAGTCAAGTACTTCTGGAGCACCCGCCAGAAGCGTCTCACCAGTCTTGGATACAACACCAACAAGCTTCTCCCATCCAGAAACTGCCAACGCGGTATGTACCTGTTATAGGTCATTTTAGTTTGATGTCAAAATAGGCCCTACCAACTTTCTTTTTTAATACGAAAAGTGTTGTCATTTTGTTTAAAGCCAAGGGCCTGATCGTTTGGCCTAAAAGACAAAATCGCTGATTATGCGTTTTCACAATTAAAAAATAACTTGTGTATATGACTTTTATAGACGGATTATTTATAGTTTAAAAGATAAAGTTAGAAAAAACTATAATGAAAAACCTCTAAAATCAATCTTAAAGTTAAGTTTAAAAATTTAAATTTTCACTTTGATTATAATCCGTAGGTGAAACGATGAGGCCCAAGTAGTTGGCTATACCAATACCCAATTTAGTATTATTTTAGAATTTTCCTTAATATTCTAGAATTTTTCCCAATATGATATAAGATTTGGCTTCTAATTTGCATTAATCCAAACACAACTTTTACAACTCTACCTTACCAAAATATTTTTTTAAGATAACTGACCAAACTATTGGTAGAGCCAAAATTTGTCAACGTTTTGGCACTACCAGTATTTTGATATGGTACCAAACCAAATAGGCCCTATGTTACACCCACATCATTGCCACTCATTTAAAGTATTAAATGTAGACTAATAACAAAATAAATTACGCTTGTAAATTGTGAGAAAAATTTATTAAGTCTAATTAATCCATCATTAGCAAATATTTAATTTAGCGCCACATTGTTAAATCATGACGTAATTAGGCTTAAAAGTTTCATCTCGTAATTTACATGTACAATTAATTTCTTTTCGTCCATATTTAATGATCTATACATATGTTAAAATATTAATATGATATTTTTGCCAAAAATTTTGGGACATAAAGGCCGAACAAAAAAAAATACTACTAGGGCTACTAGCTCTGGTGCGATAATCTGGCCCCACATGTCAGGCCACGTCTTATCCATCCCCTCGCTCCACGCGTCAGGTGGGCCCACCCACCCACGCCAACAGAGCAAAAGCAACCCCGCGGCACGGACTCACCCATTCCGAACCCTGGAAGGTGAAAGGCGCAAAGCAAAATCTTCCAGAAGCGTCCCCAAAACCAACCGCCCGCCGCTGCGACGATCGATCAGGCCGGCCGGCCGCGCGCAATCCAGCCGGGCGGCGGCGAACCGGAGCGGGAGGAGAGCTGCTTCTAGGTCTAGCCATCTAGCCCTCCCCCTACTAGATCGCCGGCGACGGAGATGGAGGAGGCGCGGTGGGGATTCTCCGACGGCAGCGTCACCGACCTCCTGGAAGCCCGAGGCCTCCACGGCGCCACTGTAAGACTTGATTCTCCGGATGGGGATGGCTCGGGACGTGTCTCTAGGGTTCGTGGCATTCGTGGATTGTAGGTTTTGGGGGTGGGGGCGAGGCGATTCGTCGTTGGGGGCGGGCTCTGTGCGGTGGAGGGGGTTCGCTCGAGAGTTGGAAGGAGCGTGTGGCGAGGTGTGTTTTGTGGTATGTTTGGGAGGGCTCGGCTCGAGTTGGGCTCGCATTTTTCGAGCTATGGTACTCGACCCGTTTGAGAGTTGCAGAGGGTTTATGGATTATGGGAATCCGTGGCTGTTTGAGCTAGCCTTCTGTTGTTTTCATAGCTTGTTGCACGAATTGAATCTGGTAGCGTCAGGGGAAGGTTTTGTTCTAGGAGTATGATTTGTTGTAATCTGCTACTGGTGCAGTTGCTTGCTTCTGCCGCTGGTTGTAGATTCAGGGGACACGAGAAGTTCCGAGGTAAATTACCTGCCACAGTTGTAGGTGGTTCGAGGTATAGGGGAACAGATGTCAGAGGTGAAAAAAAGGGAGACAACCTTAGTATTGTATTCTCAATGGTGGAGATAATTTGAGGACTTCAAGCCAACTTTAGCACTTTAACCATCTTGTATTAATAATGGTTCCTTTTTGGTCTTGCATTTTGTGCTGCATTATGCATTTATTGATCGTGGTATAACTTTATGTGTTGTAGGAGCGTAGCATAAATGTTTAGCTAAGGAACGGTTTCTTCTTTTCCAGGACATTAATAAGAGAGTGCAATTCCATTCTTCCCTTGTACAAAGGCTTGCTTTGGAAAAGGAATTGGAGGTATGTGATTAATCTTTGTCTTCTTGTTCTACTACTTTTCTCAGAAGGACATGGAAATACCTTCAATCCTGAATTGGGAATTGTGTAGTTGTTCAAGAAAATGCTAAAGTTCTTCTTCCTTTGTTATACTGACCACCTTTTTTTTGTTTTCTACGTGCTATATACCAGGGTCACCTAGGTTGTGTGAATGCTATTGCATGGAATTCGAATGGATCACTTCTGTTATCGGGATCAGATGACACTAGAGTAAGATTCTGAACTAAGTATGGCTGAGGCTGACTTCACTAGTTTCTTTCTTCTTCTGTCATGTTCTCTTCCGTAGTAGCACTTGAACTCTAATTCTCCCCGCACTATATGTATACTCCTTTAAAGGAAAGTAGTGGTGTAATACTAAACATTGTTTTGGGATATTTCACACCTTTTCCTTTTTGGCTTCTGAATGCCTTGTTGTGCTACTTATATATACTAAATTATCATGTTTATGATCTAGTAGATATTTTTCGCTCAAATAATATGTTTGCACATGAACTCTTCAGTTGTATATCAAACGTAAGAGATCTGCAATGATTTATCTTCCTTCATTTCTACTGAACTATTTGTTAAACTGTACCTCTAGGGAAGAATTATATGAATGGTACTAGGCAATTTTGTTGGAAAAGTGATATTGCTCAGCAGGCAATGCAAATTGTAGTTAGTAACCTCTGGATGGCTTTCTCTTTTCATTGGTACGACCTTGGATTAGTAAAATGAGATGTTTTTATGTTTGATTCAGTGTAGTGCTGTATGAACATGTACGTGCAGATCTGCATCTGGAGTTATGGTAATGGAGAGTTATTGCATGACATTGAAACTGGCCATTCAGCAAACATATTTTGCACAAAATTTGTCCCTGAAACATCTGACGAAGTAATAGTCTCGGGAGCAGGAGATGCAGAGGTACAACCTTTCTAGAAGTTGTTCTAATTTTTATTTTGAGGATATTTTATTGTGACAGAGTTGCTGATTCTTTTGCAGGTTCGTGTTTTTAATTTGTCTCGTTTAAGTGGAAGAAGACCTATAGAACTTTCTATGGAACCAACTGCAGTTTATCAATGCCACTCAAGGAGGATCAAGAAACTAGCCGTAAGACTGCATGTTGATATGACCTTTGGAATTTAAATCTCCAGTTGATAGCAGAAGTATTTTCTTTGGATTGCATCATCTTGAAATATGTTTTGGTATTTTGTGCATGAACTGATGTAGAATGAGAAAAAAATTCTATATACTTATGTCTTTACACAATAAAAGATGTGCTCTAGTTCCTCATGGATTGAGATTGCTCCCCCATTAATACTAGCCTCTGCTTGGTCTTCAGTTATTTATTTAGTTTTTTTTGCTATATGTAGGTTGAAATTGGTAACCCTAATGTAGTGTGGAGTGCAAGTGAGGATGGAACTCTAAGACAGCATGATTTTCGGGAGTGCAGTTCCTGTCCTCGTGCAAGATCTGCTAATCAGGAATGCCGTAATGTGCTTGTGAGTAATTTACCCTTTTAACAAAATTTGGTTCGACTCACATCTTTTACTGTAACTTTTTCTAGGTTGATAATTTGTTTCATCCTTAATAACCTAGCACCATGATAAATTTTACCTCTGGGAGTATTTTTGTTTTTTGGTTATGTTCTTTTTGAATTCATTGGTTGACACTAGGCATTAGGATCTCATAAGATTCCAACTCTGTTGTTGTATGTTATAAAACTCTGTAGTTGTATGAGTCCATATTGCAGTCTATCTGTAATCTTTAGCACTATAAAGATTGATCTGGAGGTCCTGAACGACAAAAAGCAAATATTTCCCAAAATTTTTAAATGATATTGTATCTCTATTGTTTCGCGAACTCTTTAGCCGACATGTAATTAGATGTACCTTTTTAGGGTTGATTTGTACACCACTTCCTATTACCAGGTGGATGAGCCTGTAATGCTGCATTTTGTTGGACTATGTTTGCATGAACATTTCAGCCTTTTGATGATCATGTTGTGGCTCTCGTTTTACCTTCTTTTAGTCTTGGTAATTGCACTATACCTTTCTTGGGTGAATCCTGGAATTGTAAGAGCAATTACTAATTAATTAATGCAGGGTTAAGGTAAACACTGTATAGAATTGACTGGTCTAATTGCATGCTTGGTTCTGATTTTATTTTCTGTGGCAGCTAGATCTACGATGGGGAGCAAAGAAGTCATTGGCTGATATTCCTAAACAGCCATTGGCACTGAAGTCTTGTGATATTAGCTCTGTTCGTCCCCATCAGCTGCTTGTTGGTGGGAGGTGACCTAACTTCTCTTGTAAATTAGTCCTTTCTAGGAAGCTTCTTAAACCTGAATAACATTGATTTACAACTTGATGTTTATGCAGCGATGCATTTGCACGACTGTATGATAGGAGAATGCTTCCACCATTGAGCACATGTCAAACAAAAAAGGAACCACCGCCATGTGTTAAAATGTTCTGTCCAATACACCTTGCTGATACTGTAAGTTCATTGTTTGAGTGTATTGTTATTGTTTTAATTGTGTATGGTAAAGACAGTAGATATTGTTGCTGGGTGTATTACCCCCACCGGTCATGAATAGCAGTGTTTTGGTCATGAAGTCAATTTCCAAAACATATATTTGACCAGTAGTCTCGGTTAAATAAATTTATGAAACGTGGTGAAATTTAGTACAAATCAAGGATATCAATTTCATTTGTCTAATCTATAAAGAGTAGTCGATAGATAAATTTGTAAAGGTCAACTACATGTTCCCCAAAACGTCTCCTTTTATTTTACTGGATGGAATACTATATATGTTCATATATATAAAAATATGATTTGCATTGCCGACTGAATACATTTTGTATGCTGCCTCAAAGTTGAAAAAATTATTTTACAATTTTAAACTTTGTCATTTCAATTTGGTGTAGGAGATTGATAGATCACATGTTTTTTTTGGTCTGCTTTTCTTTAGCTTAAGAATTTCATAGAAATGACTAAAAAAAAAGCATGGGTTTCATAGAATTCTATGAATCTCCTATGCAATGCAAGGTCATTTGAAATTCAGGCAGTGTCAATAATTCTGTTATTCTGAGCGGTTTTAGGATTTTTTACGTGTATTCTATAGATGACCTTGTATTGCACTGTCACGGATGAATTTAAAATGTGTTGTTTTTCAATTTAACTACTACTGTAATATTTGTATTTTTCCCAAAAAATAATGACTTGGAGCTTAAAACATCCAAGTTAGAGTAGGCCATTTTGTTAGTTTTAGGATTTGTTTTTAAAATTTCTTAAGCAATCAAAGTTCTACCTCTATATCCATTAACATTTGGCCTATGTATTGTGACCAGAGGAAGTCAAATTTGCATCTAACTCATGTTGCGTTCAGCCCAAATGGTAAGGAGGTTCTGTTGAGCTACAGTGGTGAACATGTATATCTATTTGATGTTGATCTAGGTATGATCATTCAGCTCCCTTTTTGGTTATCATACCTTTACACGTTTTAGTCTGTCTGTCAGTATTGTCATGTATTTATATTATAATGATTGAATAATTGTTTATTGTTTCAGAAAATACAAGTTCTCTAAGATACACAGCAGATGATGTACGGGAGCAACTATGTCTACCCCCTTTTAACAAAGAGCTGGCAAAGCTAGTTCCAAAACAACAGAAGTTTCATGTAAACAGAACTTCAAGAAATTTGTGTAGGGTGAGCAGCGGTCTCTTTCTCTCTCTGCAATTCATACTGCACTGTTTGTTTGGTCTGCTAGACACGTTTAACCACTCTGCCTTTAATGGCACCCATTTCAGGTAGATACATTCAAGAAACTTATGCAAGTTGCGACGAAATCTCTTGAGATGGGCACTGACTTGATGCATGGGGTTGAAGCATGCTCTACAGTACTTCCAGCAGTGGACCCTTATATTGATGATAACATGAAGCATGATTGCTTGTGTACTCGAGCAGGATTGTATCTAAAGGTTTGCTTGCTTTTGTTTATCTGTTGTTGTTCTGCGTGAAAAGTATGGATCATTAAATATTGATCTACAGAGGAGGTGGAAAAATGATGTATACATGGCTATACGGGATTGCAACAGTGCAAGGTGTATAGATTCCAGATCATTTCAAGCGCATTTGTACATTGCAGAAGCTTTATTACAGGTAAGCTGAGTAGTATTCAAAGAAGCATGGATTGACTAATTCCTTTTGAAATGAAGTGCTGAACTCAGTTGATTGCCATCTGTTATGAACCTGTGTTGGGAATTATAGTTAGGAAGGCTGAAAGAGGCATCGGAGTATGTGGATGCGTTAAATTTTCTTGTTCCACCTTATTCTGGGTCAGTGAAGCAAGTGGAAAATATAAAGGAGCAGCTTTTTGCAGGTTAGTATGTAGTAGTACATAAGACACAAACAATTATTTTGCTGCAATAACTAAAAGTGTGTGAATTAGATTTATGGAGACCATGTTAACAACATAATGTGCTTAATGGTTTTGAAATTGGCTCCCATATTTGCACTGAAATAAGTTAGCGGAAGTTACCTTCTATTAATCCCCCATGTTAGGTAGTTGACTTTTTGCCATGAAGCTAGCAACTCACAAGAAACACAATAAAATTAACCTAGAATTGAGCATATCATGTGTGCCTTCTCTTTTTTGTGATGCCTGTTCATATTGATACAATATATTGCTTTCTATCTTTACTTATCAAATTTAAGCTGTATTATATCAAGAATGTTAAGATGCCTGCGGATTTAAGGCTTGGTGTTCGCATTAATGCACCAGATGCATTTTGTTGACTTACTGATTATTAAACTTCCAAAATATGTAACAAGTTTATTTTGTTCAAACAGCTGAACTTGAGAAGAATAAAAAGGATCAAGTAGGAAATACTAACACTGATGCACGACATGGGAGATTGCGCTCATTAAGTGATATACTGTTTAGATCAGATGCTAGTGGCTCATCATCACAGGAGGGGCGAGAAGATTCAGATTATGATGACGAAATGGAGTTGGACTTTGAGACATCAGCATCAGGTGATGAAAGCCGTGATAGCGATCCAGGTTTTGTCCGGTGTAGTTTAAGTTTAAGATTCCACAGAAGAGATAGTCAAACTGATGAACATTCTGGTGAAAATGGATCAGCTGAGTCAACTCACAACGATGATTCTGCCTATCAGGTTCCTTTCCTGTCACTGCTTTGTCTGAAGTTCCTATTTCAAGATATTTTTGCTGTTTATATTTGTAGTCCACTGATATTGCTTAGATTTATTTATTTTTTCCATTGTGTGATGCAGCCAGAAGTTGCCATTGACATGAAGCAAAGATATGTTGCACACTGCAATGTGGGGACAGATATAAAGCAAGCTAGCTTTCTCGGTGAACAAGGTTAGGCTGTTCAATCGTTCTTGCATACTTTCTGGTATTTGAACTGCTAATGTATCCATGAGCCGCTTGCATTTTCAATGACAAATTTTCTAGTAACAGAAATGCATTGACCTTTCATTAAAACATACAACTGTGCACATTGACTTCACAATAGACTATCAGACTGTTGATGATGCTCAGGACTTTAGGCGTCAACCAGTAGTTATGTTTCCTTTTGGTGGTGTTATATGTAATTATGAACTTTTTAGTGCTTGCTAATCTTTAGATTCTGTGTAAAACTTACACTGTTGCACACAATTGCTTGGGTTAGTTTGAATGTTCTAAAATCCATGGAATTAGACACTTCATTTTAATAACTTAAATGCATCTATGCTGCATTCCTCTTGCAACAGGGGAGTTTATTGCTAGCGGCAGTGATGATGGTAGATGGTTCATATGGGAAAAAAGAACAGGAAGACTGATTAAAATGCTTGTAGGGGATGGAGCTGGTTAGTGTACTTTTGTTTCTAACTGCTGCTGTCACTTGTACACTACTTGTCTACTTCTCATGCGTCGTATCTTTCTCCAGTTGTGAACTGTATACAGTCTCATCCTTATGACTGCGTTGTTGCAACAAGTGGTATTGATAACTCAATAAAGGTAAGTAATCTTATTTTTTTGAAATATTTTTAGTGCTTTAATATAACTTTATTTTATTTGTTTCTTTGTTAGTTATGGACACCAGATGCGAACGCCACGTCTATGGTTGCTGGACCCGAAATTGATGTATCAAGTGTCATAGAGAACAATCAAAGGAAGCTATCCCACAACCGTGAAATTATGCTGTAAGCCATCACAAACATTACCAAGTGCTTGACATTAAACCATACTTTGTTGTGTTACAGTCAAGTTATTGCTAAAAGTGTTTAGCATCTTGCTATTAAAAAAATACCGCTGTTGGATTATTCATCAAATGAGGCTATTCGTGTTTACATAGTATGTTGTCGATTTGTCATGCAGTCACTATTAATAAATTGCTTTTGGTTTACTCAAGTATACTAGTTGCTTTCAGTTTACTCAAGCTTAGTGAATCTTGAAACTGTTCCGGTTTATTTTTTTATAGGAAGAGGTAACCCAAATTAAGAGAAACCAGTCTGCTTCTTTGTTCAGCTGTTCTTATTTCTCTACCATGAGTTTAACATGCATGATGTTAGCTCTAATTCTCTAGCAATTTAGTGGTATTATTATATATCTCTATAATTCATAAAAGGTTATATTCTATGTGCAGACCTTTCGAATTTTTGGAAAGATTTCGGATGCACGAGTTTGGTGAAGGAAGTTTACATCCTTTGGAATGTGCACAGAGCTAATTTACTATGCTCAGTTGCTGAGGTACAGGTCTATTCACTGGATATATTAGAGCATCCTAATTAGCTTATAACATAAGGGCTTAAACATAAGTTCAAATATATAGGTTTTGGGTACAGTTCGGCAATGATGTTAAAACCAATACTTTTTGTCTTGCTACCCTTGCTTCTTTTAGTAGTTACTAGTACTGTCTAATTTTGGGATTTAATTTACCCTGTCCCTTTCTCCCCAGCTTCCGGAAAAAGAAGGAAAATACATTGAAAAGACGATTTCATCCAAGAGAGCAGCAGTCCATATTTTGGTAGGAGTGAACTTGCAAGGCCTTGTTGCAGTTGTAGGCTTGAGTTAGTACATTATATTGGCGCACCTCCTTATGCAGGCGTGCTGGTCGTGAAGTTGTTGCTAGAGATGAGAATAAAGCTGGTTGGGTATAATGATTGATCTTTGTTCTGTAAAGTAGATCTAATCCCTTGTACAGATTGTAGAGGATCAAACAAGTGATAAGCCATGACAGAGGCTTAAGCCATAATGTTCTCTTTGGTCATGTTTATAGTCCCCGTGTTATCTGGTATATTGCGAATAGGATATGTTATCCCTAAACTATGTAAATATTGTGGATGTGACCGGTTGTGTTCTGGTATACACTTGCATGCCTACGCTCCCAACCGGTTCAGAAATTGAATTGTATAACTGAACTCAATCCCTAGGTGAATATAACTGGACTCAACCCCTAGGTGAATCTTCATCCTTTTTATTTTCTTGATTGTATGTTGGTGTGCGCTTGTACGTACTAGTCCCTATCTAAAAAAATGCAGTTGGAGATATGGCACTCGTGGATGAATTGCAACGCTGGTCATTGACGTGCCACTTGGTCCTTGTAACAATGCTACCGGTTCATTACGGAAGTAATTGGCACAAAGAAAATCGCAAGTTTTCTGCCTCTTAGGACAGGACAAAGAAGCGTCTTTGTCGTGCATGTGGAAAGCGCATGTGGTCGTGCCAATTTCCAAAGGCGTTGTACACGAGTGGGAGAGCGACGCAACCATCGACCATGTGCCCCCCTATGTCCGCGGCACGCCGCCTACTTCCTAGAAGGTCGCACGACGTCGCTGCCGACCTTCCGCTGCTCTGCCGGCAGCTGGCGTGTCCTGTCGCATACGAGGTAAGACCGCCAGTCATGAATGTTGCAGTGAGGCGTTGGTTAGTTTCAAAAAAAACCTTGCTAAAAAACAACACATAAAATCTTAAATATAGATTAAACAGATTAATTACACAGTTTATATAAAAATCACGAGACGGATCTTTTAAGCGTAATTAGTCCATAATTAGCACAGTAACACATATATGCTAATAACGAATTAATTAGGTTTAATAAATTCGTCTCGCGGTTTCCGAGTTATGAAATTAGTTTTTCATTCGTGTCCGAAAACTCCCTCCGATATCAAATATCCAAAGTGACACCCAAAAATTTCTTTTCGCGAACTAAACAGACGAACAAAGCAACCCAGCTCCAATTTGGTTCTTGGAAATGTATACACCTTTTCACGATCAATCATGCCATACGTGATACGTACGACTAAGTTGTCTGGCTTGTAAACGACTATGTGATGTTATCAATCACTTAGCTTGTTTTCTTACCACACGGCCCATACAAACAGCAGTATATATGTCCGTATATGTATTCGTCAACGTGAAATCTAATACGATCGTGGACGCTGGTTAGACGGAGGCAGCGACCACGCTGTGCGTCCGCCACGTGTCTCCTTACGCCCCATCCTTCCCCACGCTTGTGTGAGAAGTACTAGTAACTAGTTAGGATGTGCATATTTTTTTTCTTCTTATGAAATTTTCTCTTAAATTACTTATCCGATTTATAATCTGATTACACCGTTGTGTTCATAACAATTAAATCTTTACAACAAGATCTCACATGATTATATTTTGATTGTATTTGAAGTATAGGTGGATGATGTCTTTTAAATGAAGTGGATTTTTTTTGGATCACACGTTAAGGCTAACGGACGTCCAGTCTCTGTCTAGTCAGGTCCATTGGTCAGATATGAGTTGTATATGTGGGTCGAATGCATAGAAATCTCATTTCCTGATTACTCCGAACATTGCAAGGGCACACCACCCACACATATCCAAATCGATTTGGAGGAAATCATGCCACTGGCCTTGCGATCCTGTCGGCCGGTAGACTGGTACTGGATCATCAGGTTAGCAATCTAGCATACAACATAAACCGGTCAAAAATTTAGTGTAAATATAAAAATTTGATGAGTCGTGATTAATTTTAATAATAAAGTAAGTCATAAATAAAATAAAAAATATTTATATAATTTTTAAATAAGATTAATAGTCAAATATTGCAGGAAAAAGTCAAAACGTCTTACATTATATATAGCATACATATTTTTTTTAGAATTACACAGTACAACGAAGACACTCACAACGCACGCAAACTCATTTCTATAAACGCGCACACGCAAACCCATTAAAGCTAAACATCTTACAATATTATAAAAAATCTAATTTAAAAACAACCGGAACGTTTTTGGCCAACTACCTAGGATAGGACCGACCAGTGCAACCATCTCCACGTCACGCAGCCGCTGTCTACAGAGTTCTACACAAAAGAGATCAAATCCTAACCTCTCAAAAATTCTAAACCCATCCACGCAGCATGACGCATTCATCCATTCATCCTTAATGAAAAAAAAAATGACCCCACACGAGACTACGATAGGAAGCAGAGCCATTTCATTACCGCGAAATCACACGAGATTTCCGTTGCCTGTCGGCTCAATCCATCGATCGGCCACCCCTGGCCAGTGGCCACAATCACGAACGCGCCAAAAAAAAAAAGAAAAAATCACCCACCTGCCACACGGCAGATCCCCACGTGGGCCCCACCCATCGCTGCCGGTCTTCGATTGGCCAGCGCGGCAAGCAGAGTCAAACCGCCGACCAGGCCCCTTCCCGCCATTAGCCCCTGCACTTTCCCGTAATTTACACCCGATGCCATCGGCGGATTTGGGTAGGCTTTTCTACGAGGCTCGTGGATGATAGGTGGGCCTGATGTCACATGGGCCCAGGGTGTCAGTGTGGGTGTGGTAGGTGGAGGGAGCGTCACCGTTGGGCCGGCCGTCCAACGAAGTCCATCCACCCAACTGCTATTATTCCTCCGAGGAAACAGGTTAGCCCCTTGATGTCTCCCTATCTACAGTTTTGCCATGAAAGGGACCTGTTGGGTACTTCGCGAATTATTTTTCACTCCGGTTATTTTTGCGTTGTGAACCTTGTCATATGTGGTATTTTGGTATGACCTTTAGCCGACATGTCCATAGTCTTGAACAGTTGTTTTGTTTTTGCATGGATGGCATATATGCATCTCTATCACTTGCATACACCATACCATGAATATATCTTTCAACATAATATATCAAGAATAACGACAACATATAAATACGTGAGCGTCATGAAATTTAGATTGAATGCACACACGTCCATGGGCGGTTATTTTGTTTCTATGTGCAAACGGTTAAAAAATACAGCACCTTTTTTTAAAAAAAATGTAAAAAATGCATTTACATAATTATGGCCATTGGGATTCAAATTTTTATAAGTTGGAACTATAACATCCACCTTATATTAAATCATAAAGGAATGTTTTATGCGCATATGACTTATAGAAATACTTCATTCAAACTGAAGAAAGTGTGACGAGGTAAGGAATTTTTTTCCCTAGAGTGTAAAAAAAACATGTGGCATGTAAGACAACAATAACAAATACTTTTAGAGCGTTGTTGCTCACCAACGAGCCTAGCGAGGGTTGTCAAGCCTTAAGGCTTAGGCCCGCCCCTGATTTGAACCATTTGATATAGCTTGCCTTGTACAGTTAACGACGTCGTTCATACCACTCCTTGAAGTGTTTCTATATGTAGGACCAACAAAATAACTAAACGTAAAGCTACAAACTATAGGGTCTAAAATGAAAAAACTCAACTAAGAAAATGAAATAAAAAATTTTGCAGCAAATCTTTACAGCCATGGCAGGCAGCAGCAGGAGGACGACAAAATTAAAGGAGGGCAGCTTCCTTCTACAAGATCTTGAGATGTGTGAAGACGACGCTGGCACCGCATTATCATCACCAATTCCTTCTCTTCTCCAAACCATCTTCATTTCCAGCTTCACCAACAGCAGCAGCAGCAGCCGCATGAGCAGATACCAATCTGCTCCCTTTTGATCCAATCCGATCCGATCCGATCCGATCCCATCCCGATGGATCGATCTCTCTCCTGCGGCAACTTTACCAATCCATGAACCTGGAGCAGCCGATTTGATTCATCGATCTAATCTATCCAGAAATTAATCTATCCATATGGGGAGCGACAAGTCGTCAGCCGGCTCCGCCGCCGGCTCGTCGTCGCAGCCGCCGGCCGCCGCCGCCACGAGCGCCGTGTGCTGCATGTGCGGCGACCGTGGCCTCCTCCCGGAGCTCTTCCGCTGCGCTGCCTGCGCCGTCCGCTCCCAGCACACGTACGTATATATGTTAATTTGCTCGATTTCTAGTTGAAATCGCAACTGTTTGTTTGTGTTCGTGAACCGCAGATTTGGTTTGGGTTTTTTTGTTTTAACGAAAATAATTTTTGTGGACGATTGCCACCCAATAATCTAGTAGGACAGATAGACCCGATTTGTTCTTCGTCTGTATTTCTGGGCTTTGGACGCATATACAGGATAGGATGATTACTAGTACTAGTACTAATTAATCAACTTTACTTGGAATTCCTCTATTTGAATTAACTCAATTATTATGCATGAACTGATCGATACTCTTAATTGGATGAGTTCATAGGTTAGCCATGGGTGATTACTTTGAAAAACTAATCAACTGTTCAGTTCTGACCAATGACACATCTTATCTGACATACATGCATGTGCACAACAACACAGTATGTTAATTAGCGCCAGCAATATATCGATCGATCGAACAGTTCGTTCACGTACCATTTCAATAGTTCAATTGATCATGCATATCTGAACCAGAACTGTTCATGCTGCTGCATGCTAGCTACGGATGTGCATTCCCTCAATTAATCCGGTCGTCTATCGATTAATTGGCTCCCATTTGTGAAGCTGTGGTTACAAGATTGTTGACTGGCGTGTAGCTGATCGATGACACGTTCGTGCGCGCGCTTGAGTTTGACGTGCGTGCGTACGTGTCTCCGGTGTTAGCGTGCTTTCCAGCTAATTTAGTCTGACTTTTTTGCGTGATCGACGCGAAATTGTCAAACAAATTTATTCCGAGTACGTACGGGGGCGTTATTATTACATATTACGGTCATTATCTGCGAATTAATAGTTCGATCTCTTGTTCGTTCTGCTTCATTCTTTTGCTTTCCCTTTGTACTAGCTTGACAGTGGCTAGCTTCGTAGGAAAGCTGGGCGGCATGCATAATGTCAATATTAAAATCTGTCTACATGTTTATATATATATATATATAGACGTGATCAATGTTGATTTGAGCATATATATAATGAACGCATGCATAATGCATTGTATCTATTTTGACAAAGACCCATTTTCTTTTTTCTTTGTTTTTTCTTTGAGGATGAAAAAGACGCATGAATATCTTTCAACCATATAAATATAGCAGTTTAGTATTCACCAGGCCAGTTCAGTTGTTTCGTGTCGATCTCTCCGTGCATGCATATATACATACTTGTGACATGTATTGTGTCGACAGTGTCTACCTCAAACATGCCTTGCATGCAATAACGTAGCTATATACTGTCATATATACTGATCTGTATACATATACACATGTATGTGTCATGTACACTGTGGGTCAGATACTGCACGGATCGATATCCCAAGGCGGAGTCGTACGGAACGTGCAACTGGTGCCTGAGATCGGACGGCAGCGTCACCACCACCTCGAGCTCGGCGAGGCTATCCACCGTCAGATCAGTGGCTGCCGCCGGCGGCGCCGCCGACCCGGCCAGATCGGCGGCGGCGGCGGCTAAGGTTGTCGCTGCCCGCGGGCACTTCGCCGCCGACCTGAGCAAGCCCATCAAGAAGCCGCCGCCGGCGCCGGCGCCGTCGCCGTCGCCGCAGCAGCGGCGTATCCTGCTGCGGCGGTCGGCGTCGGACCTGGGCGGCCGTGTCCGCGGCGGCGAACACGACGCGCCGCCGCCGCCGTCGCCCGGCGTCGCGAGGGGGAGGCCGAGGGTTCGAAGGTATAAGCTCTTGGAAGAGGTGATCACAACTAGTTAGATATATATGTAGCAGCTATATGCCTATATGTATAGAAGAGAGTCAGAGAGTGTGAGGTGAGGTGAGAGAGCTTTTATACATATGAAGACATGCATATATAGAGATGCATGCACGGTGTAATGTGTAGACAGCATGCAGCAAGAGAGCTACCAGCTGCACTGTTTAAGCTGTTGATATGTTTCTAGACAAAGAAATCCATGACCAGTCGAAACTTCCATAAGAGAGACCTGCAAACCCTTGGTCGTCCCTTTTAATCACTGTACTGGAGAAGTTGCTAACGTACTGATCAATTGAACATCTTCTGATCATGGGTTGGTTAAAGTAAGATCGAGTTCAGATAGATGGATACAGACAGAGAGTATGTTTGAGGTTTAGATTTTGAGAAGGAGCAAGTTGCTATCAGCTTGTCAGAATCTGGTTAAACTGTGTTTTTCCGGCTTCTCCAGCTCCTAGACTTTTTATTTTCAAAATTCTATAATTATTATAGATTCTTATAAGCCGAGCTAGAATTTGGACTATATTTTATAGCTTCTCGTAGCTGAAGCTGCTTAGTTCCATTTCAGGATTTTATACTTCTCATAAATCGAGACATAATCTATACTATTTATTATATCTTCTTGTAGCTAACGATTCTGGGAGAATATGTAGTTGCCAAAAACTCCAAAAAACAATCTAGAGTGCGTGTGTATATGTGCATCGATCCCTTTAACTTAAGTACAATGAGTATGTGTGAGAACTAGGAACAAAGGTCCCCCCCCCCCTAATAATGAACAATTTATTTCTCAAGCTAGGTTAGTCAAATTATTTTAAATAATTAATTAAAGAGGGTCTTCAATATTTCATGTGTACACGATTTTACGAATTTATTTGTATAAACATAAAGTTGATATCCATCTATGCATGCATCATCACCTATTGAATCATGCGAAAATTAAATATGTTGATAGTGATTGAACAGATCGATAATTCTTGAAGCATAGATGATGTCGCCTAGCTGCTTTCTCGTTGATGTAGCTGTAGCCATGTACGTTGCCGTACGTAGCTGAACGCTGATCAGGATAGGTGCAATGAGACGCCCGTGAGAATTCGCCTTTTAATTTCCCCCGCGACGCGCTAATCTTAGGATTGACGGGTTTAAGGGGTTTTTAAGGAACGGATAATCATGTCGTCATCATGCACAATGCTTTCGTTTGTTGATTTTATAGTGTTCGATGATCGGAGGTGAGTCCATTATGGTGTATCTGTGGTGCTTCCTATCATTGAGTCTCATCACGAAACGTACGTGCGATCAAGCCCGAAGGCTCTCGCTGATCACTGTTCCTGTTAGCAGATTCAGTTAATTGGCAATAGATTGTTACCAGCAATTAGTTCGATCTACCAAAAACCTACTTTTCGAAAAAAAAATTAAACTTTCAAATAAAAGAAAAGAACCTTCAAAAAGAAAAAGAAACCTTAAAATATTAAAAAGTAAAAGGATTATAAAAGGAAATCAAACTTCTAAATAGAACTTTCAAATGAAAAAATATTTAAACTTTTCGAGGAAAGAAATCAAACTTCTAAATAGACTTAAAAAAAGAACTTTTAGTTTTGCGGAAAAACCGGTTGACACCTTTGCCCGTGCGCCAATTAGAAAAATCACGGTGGCTATAGAAGGTCGCGACCCGACATGTTTTCCCTCAGATATGAATTTCTATGCTACTCCCTCCGTCCAATTTTACTGGTCGTTTTAGGCCTCCCACCTTGTCCCATATTGCTGGTCGTTTTGTACAGTAATTGTGGGCCAGTCTGTCTCCAGCCCACACCCGTGACTTCTCGATCTCTCTCTCTCATCTCCGCGAGCTCTCCCCCTCCCGTGCAGATCCCGCTAGCTCACATCCCCGCGCATGGCTCCGGCGACAAATCCCCTTCTCTGTCGCACAGAGCAAGGCACAGAGCAGGTGCGGGCGGTGGTGGCGGACGCGTGGACGGCCACAACACGGAGGCGGGAGAGCAACGGCGCAAGCGCGCGGCGGCGACGGCGGAGCCCCTCCCCTCCTGTGGCGGCGCGACCAGAACCCGTCGGATTTGGTGGCGACAGTGACGAGAGGGGCTGATCCCCACCGGCAAGCCTCACCTCGGCGGCGGCGGCAGGCATAGGCGCAGCGGGCCAGCGGCAGCGTCGGAGGCGACCCTAGGCGTCGTGGCGTCGTGGCGGTGACACTATGGGCGGCGCTGGTGGGAAGACAATGGCGATGGTGGGTTGTTGACTGATGTATTAGTTTGGGGCATATTGGTAATTTTCACTTGGTGTTAATTTGTCTTCCAATTCGTAGAACGACCACCTTGGGACAGAGGGAGTATAAAACTATAGTCAATAATATAGTTGCAACCTTAATTGGAACGACCAGGCAAATAATAAGCCTATGACAAACTGGAAGCAAGCTAGACTAATAAGGAAAATATCGAAACTTTCTTTAGGGAATATGTCATATCAAAACTGTGGTCAATATAACCAATTAATATATGCATGCATGCAAACAAAACAAAACAAAAGCAAATTAAAGTCAAATTTGTACGAGTTCAGCATACTATGTATACGTGTATAGCAATGAACACGTAGGTTCGTATAATGCCAGTTCCAGCCCATAGTTCAGCATTGTGATTGTCTAATAAAGAAAAGTTCAACGTTCTTCCTGGGGCATGCATGCATATGCTGAACCAGATCAACGGTGATGCATAAGTGTCTGCACTTTGGCTCGTCAGTCGTCGGGGCGCGCTCTAGCTTATATATATAATGAACTATATATGTACACATCATGCTTCTTGTTTGAAAACCACAGAAATTAACTTTTTCTTTGACAAGACTCTGATCAATGATGTCAGGAAATTCCTAGCATTGTCAATGATGTGATTAGGCCTAATTACGTTGCGTGCCGCTTAATTATATATAGGCGGCTCGCTCAAGTAAATAATTCTGTATATGTTTCCATGCTATTAACGCAACGTTGCTGGTGCTAGTACAATTGAAGCAGACGGAATATATATCTTCAGTGAACGATCATTGCTTCCACACTGGCACGTACTCACGTGATCTTCAGACTTCAGTTAACTCCTAACGATCACGAGGTACACCATCAACAATAGTGTGTACTACTGATTAATAGGCATTGTTAGAATTCAGGAATATATTCAGAATCGTGAGGACTGAACAATCTGAGGAAAAAGAAAAGGAAGAACCTCCCAGAGCGACTCGCTGTCGAGGAAGTCGGCTAGCTTCTTCCAATGCTTTCAGCGGCAAGTGGTTCTAGCTGCACAAACCAAACCGGCTGCTACAAGCCAGCAGTTTACTCACGTTTTAGTGCCTGATGAAGTAGACTTAATTATAGTTTAGTTCTAGTGCAAGCTTCTAATTCCTGTCTAGCTTTATGCTTGTTGGTCGATCGGGATGACTTTTTCACCACTATGCTTCTCTTTCTTTTCTTTTTTCTTTTTTCTTTTTTTTTTTTTTTGCGGGGAATGCTTCTCTTTCATTGGAGCTAGTTTCTGATTGTTAATTACTATCATGCTATAGTTTGCTTTGCAAATTCTACGTTGACTTTGAGAGATGCTACCTTTTATTAGTGGCAGATGGCAGTAGTTCAACTGCTATATGCAATTGCTATAGTCCTTTTGAGAAGACATGAGAGCATTGTGCAAACAGAAAGTGTGGAAGTCTCTGCAGCTAGCTAGGCTACCGGAGTAAAAATAGTGAGGTTAAGGCCGAGTTCTTTTTAGATTATTTAGGATTATTACCTATCAGATTATCACGGGCACGTTTCGTAAGCCATCAAACGGTGTACTTTTTGGAAAAACTTTTTATCACGGGCACGTTTCCGAAGCCATCAAACGGTATACTTTTTGAAAAAACTTTTTATAAAAAACTTCTTTTAAAAAGTCAAATAAATTTATTTGAAGTCTCTGCAGCTAGGTTAATGGAGTAAAAATAGTGAGGTTAAAGAGTAGAAGCTACATTCTCCTAGCTACGACCTTTCTGCTTTGTCATTCTACACTAAACAGCATCTCATAGCATCATTCAGAATATTAGTTAATACATATTTTAAGCATGCAGTGAAGCATTTTTACTTAAGTCCGTTAAGTGAGGCAGTGACACATTGAAAGTTTGGCCCCATGATCATTTCATCACTCGTCTGCTAGACAGATGAATTAAGATTCTGTCAGCTTACTACTTAAGCCAGTTCACCGTCTGATCCCTACCTTTGCATGGATTCTGCATTAAAGCTTGGAATCAGTCCATTATGCATCCCCTTTTGTGAGATTGTCAAGTGGATGTCATTCATTGAACGAACACGACAGAACCTTAACTTTGCCTGTATGATAGCTAGCTCGCCTTATTTCTGGTCTCCTGCTGGTTACACAGCATGTCAGAATGTCACCAAGAATTTGCTGGAATTTTGGATAGATGTATGAACTTTGCTGGAATTTTGGATCACTAGCTCGCTCTCCCTCTCTCTCTCCTGCGGTTTGCATCACAGGATCACTAGCATATGTGGTCTGATTCCTGTGTCAGCAGTGCATGTCCTAACTGTAGGACAAAGCTTCATTGCGTGCATTGCATATCAGATGATGAACAAAGTGTAGTGATTCTCTGTCCCTTGCTTGTTTCTGTGAGTGTGTTTCTGTGAGTGAATTGTTGTGCAAGAGATCTGGATGCGCAGCACAGCACGTTTTTCTGATCCTTTAAACGTGTGCTTGTGTTTTGGTACAATATGTGCTTCGGTTTCTCAACTGCACAAGAGCATATGGCAATATATGGCAGCGATTTTCTGATGATCTTATATTGGCAGTAAGAAGGGAAAAATTAAGATCAATTGGAACTGAACCTTTTCTTCCATCTTGGTCCTACATAGATGATCATCCTCCTCGCCTATATGGAGTATATGGGTAATGCAAGCAGTAGTATTATACTTCTTTCAAACAAAATCTTTTCTTATTTTGAAAGAAGAGAATGAAAAACTTCTTTCAAAAAAGCAGTAGTATTATATATACACGTCTATTCCTTCGTTAGTTGTATCTAAGAACAGATAACATTCAGGGACTTGCTTTCAGTATATTCGAGCAAATGTTGACCATGTTAGCATGAACGCATAATGATACATGTTCAAAAGTTAATCCATGTACATGTTAACGTTCCAGAAATGAACCTTTCAAAGAAAATTGTTCCGGATTTGTTCATAATATTCCTTGAACTTTGCTCGAAGTCTATTTTTCACACTAAACTATAAAATCAGTTAATTTCTACTGTCAACTTTAGTAAACAACAGATTTTGTAGTTCATGATGAAAAAATGAATGTTAGGAATAGCTTAAGCAATAAAGATTGACTTTACCCTTTGGCATTTGGAATTTTCTTTACGGTACATCATACTAGTCAGAGCACGCTAGAATGGGTGAAATCTAACTATTCATTTGTATGCATTAAAATTACCCATCATGTCATTGAGTTACTAAGCTCCGCTTAACACGTTTACTCTTACAGATATATGACGTTCTCTTCCATAATACACTTGCACTAGTCGTATTAGCAACTGTGAATTGTAGTAGTATAGAGTAGGTATAAACCGTTGGATCACTGGTACGACCTAGTAGCGGCGGTGTGTATCTTCAAGAGCTATCAGAAGAACAAAGCCGGATGGTAAAAAAGGGAATGAAACTGAAGTGCAGATATATAGGTAGGAGAAAGGATATATCTGCCCAGTCATGTAGGAGTATCATCTTTTACCATGGCAACACAGAGCATCGCAATGATGGAAGGGAGGACGCCCAGATAGCAGATGTGCACCACCCACCAATCCATGCCCCCATCACAACAGGCGATGTGCAAGAAGAGCTAGGGCTCCCATTCTTTTGAGGCAAATGAAGCGTGCCGCCTCATCACAATGACACAATCTTTCATGGTCTGTTCAGCACTGTGCAGCATCACTAGCTCTCTTCCTCCCTGCTGCCTTTTTTTTGTGAACACTTGAGCCTTTCCAAGACCACATAAGCAAAATGGATCCTCCATCACCTGCCTGCCTGCAGGGGGTGCATGTTTTGGCCCCAGGACACAATGAACTAATAATTGGATTAGGGCAGTAGAGTGGTACACTGCTTCGCCTTTGCAATGAGAAGACCCCACAATGGGTTTGAATGAGGGGAGGATTTTGACCACCATACAGTGCCACACAACACAACCACACAACCATTTGCCACAAAGCACCTAAAGAATCCAAGTGTGATGGTTATCTTCATAATGACGCTGTTGTCACCAATGGCCTACTGCTATACCTAATTTTGATGTAGCTTATCAAGTTCATAATCTCAACAGATAGTATACTATGTGGTAATAGAAGATAAGTATAGTAGTGGCCTGTAGGACTCAGTAAAAGTGAGCTAAAAGATTCTGGTCAGAGCAGATGAAAAATAAAGCTCTGGAGGACTGGTTTACCCTAGTTGGAATGCACTGCAGGTTGCTAGTTTGGTGTATGAAGCAGCTTTTTTTCACTTCTTTCCTCTCTACCTGTGGCTGGATGTGTGTGTCATTATCGCATTTCACAAATATCTCTGTGATAAATGGCTGTCACAATTTCATGTGGTTCTCTCCTCCTACCAAAGTCCATGGTTCTTGGGGACTGAAATGATGAGGAAGATTCCCTAGTCCCTACACATCTTTCAGAGAGAAGAGAGAAAGAAAAGGCTCATGCATAGCTTCAACCTTGGGATCAGGTAAAATAGAATAGTCCCCATAAGATCAAATGCTTGGCTGTCAAATTACTCTTGTGCAAAGATAATACAACAATCAAGAGGCCAGAGCAATTGAACTTTGAAGTGAAATAAAGACTTTGAGTTTGAGAGGGGGGCAAGAATTGATTCGATCTTGTCCTGTTGTGCTACTATCTTAATTAGGCTCCTTGTTTGCTTCTCCTCATCACCTTTTGTGTGTTTGTGTAGTGGCTGTCACCTGTGTGCATGCATGCAAGCATTGTTGCATTGCCATTGCACAAGAGGGTGCAGCCCCCTCCTGCTGTAGATCTGTGCAAACATTGATGCCTTTACATATCTTTCTGAGCTAGGGAGAGCCCAATCATGTGCTTGTCCTAGCATGCAACTGGCCAGTCTTCTGAACAATCACATTGTTTTCTGCAGGTTTTCAACGCATTAAACGGCATGGCCCATTGTTTAACTCAAACCTAACCTACCACTTTGCTAAATTGCTAGGGCAACCAACAATGGCTTTCCCATGTGTTCATCATCCCAAGTGCCTCGTGAGCACTACTGGATTGGTCGGATCAGCAGCTCCAGATCCATAGATGCCGCCCATTTGAGTTGTCCTCTCCTTTGTTTGGTCATTAGACCATCAACTTGTGGATTGTCTTGTCCCGGCAACAACAGTGCTAATGCACAGATCACACACTTAACCCACTGCAAACACCACATGAGAGAGAGAGAGAGAGAGAGAAAGAAGTGCCGATGAACAGGAGTCCGTTGGCCAACTGCAAAGTGTTCGGTTGAGATTATATATGGCCCATAATTTTTGTGAAATGCTGAATACTCCTATATTTTTTTTCTATATAATTTGATCTTAATTTGCTAAAGAATGCATGATGACACAGATTGAATGCTTGGTGCCTGCAACTCTGCATATAGCAGCAGTTCACTGCACATTTTGGGTCATGTGTTTGGCATCTGTTGGCTAATAAGAATATTTAGCAAAGTTCAGTCAGAAATGCCAGTTTAAGCTCTTGGTTAAGACTAACTAGATCTTGACAACACACATGCTATTCATGCCAGGGAAATGTAGTCCTAGAAGATGAATAAATATCTTTTGCAGGTCCAACTGAAAATCCTTTTCTTGTCCCAACAAGACAATTTGATGTTTATTAGCATCACGCATAAACTGCTGTAAGCATTGTCGGTGATTGTCTTTTGATCCAATTCATCTCAAGTTTTGGGGAAAAAAAAAGAGAGCAACAATCCCTTACCAGTCACAACTCACAACTAACTAGGTACAATCTAATCAGCAAAATGTATTGACAAGTCACCAATATAGTTATTCCAGAACTATTTGGTGATGTGCTAGATAATTATTCTATTATTTAAAAGGAGTTGGTGATGCACTAAAAATCATTGGATAATATACCGCTACAGTAAATACGGTATTTTCCAAAAGTACAAGTCATGGTTCAGATTACAGAATATGTTCTCGCAATCCATCTTTCACAAATACAAAGCCACTTTGCTTTTCCTTTTTCCTATAAAGCAAAATACTTTGCTGATGTTTTGACAAAAGATGCGCTTACAGCGTTCCATCAAGAACTTTGACATTTGCAGTAAGATGATTCCCAGTACAAACATCAGACACAGACGGCAATGAAGGTGAATGGCTTTCTGGGATTTAGTGGAGCATTTCACTTTTCTGGGCCTTCATAGTTCATATAACATGTGGACACTCTGTTCATGTAATCTTGGATATTTAGGAACATGACACTACTACTACTTCAATCAGCAAAGGTCATAAAAGTTGATGTGACAAAAATAAATAAAACTAAGGTGTTGACACACCATAAAGTAAGCCTATAAATCCAATCTTATCACTGTTCATTAACTTATATGATTGCAAAGCCCTACTACCATAGGCCCACATTAGAGGAAGTAGTTAGCAGTTAAACTTGTGTTTGATCGTTCTATAATCATCAGAAGAAAAAGGTTCCTCGCCAAACTAGTGATTAAAAAGCTTCCCAGTCCAGCAGCCATATGCAGTTGTACCATGACTGACAAGATCTGATTAAAAACTGCTCTAATGTCTCTGCACTTATGGAAACGCACGCCTAACTTGCAGAAGAGATTTACCTGATGGACACAGCAAATGATATGTTCCCATGCATGCAGTCTTGATGGCTATAGAAAAGGTGTCTCTTTACCTATTGCTAAGTTTGGAGCCACAGAACTGGTAGAAATTTTGTTT
>CM002481.1:4090699-4120715 GCA_000325765.3 Leersia perrieri
GCGGACGGAGACGGAGACGCGGGTGGCGGACTCGGCGCGGTGCCAGGAGCGGCACACCAGGGAGGCCGCGCACCGGTCGCGAGCCGAGTCCAGGAACTGGAGAACCGTCTCCAGGACGTTGTCGAGGACCTGGTCGGGCGGCGGCGACGCGCGCGGCCGCTTAGGCGACGGCGGCTGGTCGTCGTCCTCCTCGGACATGGGGAGCTCCACACGCTGGTTGGCGGGATGGCGGCGAGGAGAGGAGAGGAGAGGAGAAGGAGGCGCTGCCGCCGCGGCACGGGACGGGACGGCAGGCTGGGGTGGTGGTGGGCGGTGGGTGGGTGTGACTTGTGAGAGCCTGGAGGGTGGAGGCTGGAGGCGAGGCGTACTTGTTTGTGTTCCTTCGGTTGGACCGGGAGCCGCTCGCCCGCCCGCACGGCGCACGCACGCACTGCACTACACAAGCTGCACAAAGACTCGCTGCGGTAGATCGACACAACAGCACAGGGTCCTGGAGAGACCTGGACGGACGGCTGGACCCTGGATCTGGATGGATTTCTTTTTCTCTCTTAAGATCCGGTTGCCCGGCTATACTATAATGTGGGAACAGCTACAGTACTTGTGTATATTTTGCCTATTTGCAATCTCTTCTAATTAGAAGGATTATCCGCTGATTTGCACGCTTGATTGTTTTTTTTAAAGTTTACTCATGTTTCTTTCATCCGTGTAGTCTATTTTCTTCAGTTTTGTTGATTGTTTGTGTATATATATATTTCTATAGTTTTCTAGTTTTCGCTCTCGACATATAATATAACTTTTTTCTTTCTCCTTTCACAACCTCTTGACCACTTCTTTTTCTTCTGTATCAGGATACTAAAACCTACAGACATATCTGTCTGCAAAAGCTTATCAACTGTAACTCCTCAAAACTCACTTGACACCACTAGTATCGTTGCCCTTAAAGTTTGACCTCAGTGGTGCTTGGGCTATCAAGTTGTCACTTGCTCTCTTTACTTCACTTGTCTCTTTTGTGACATTATTGTTTATACCCAAAAGTCGGTCATTGTCGTTTTACCCTTGTGCTCGCTCGTGATCTACTGCACCCTCGAGCTCATTTGTGGTCGTCACATCGATCAACCTCGTAGTATGCCACCACTGGTACACCATGTCTCATTGTGTTGACCACGCTTTTGAGTTTGTGGTTGAACCCCGATACTTGGTTTGCCATGAGATTGTTCGAAGTCACTGCCTCATCTATGCTATTTTGATGGTTTTGTGTAAGTTTCGCTCAGCTTTTAGTTTGCAAGATAAGTTGTCGTGTCCCCCCTACCTGACCTGCAAAGTCATCCACAACCAGAAATGGTTGAAAGAATAACCAAGTGGGTAGTAGAGTTTCGTGATTTCTCAACATTAAATTTGTCCTCGTACAATAAATAATGTCTTAGATGCTCGTAGACTTCATCGCCGACTAGGCTATGCTTTAGGAAGAGAATAAAGATAAAGAGACTATATATGAGTGATGTCTAGATGATGGATTTTGATGGATCATTTGCTTTACAGGGCATGAGGGCTGGCGTCATACTCACCATGTAAATCGGTAAGAAACACAAGTCAGCTATACACATGGCCATGTTTGGATCCTCCCGGCTAATAATTAACTCTTCGGAATCTTATTATTTTAAAGTTTTAAACGTATATTATTAACAAAACCAATTCCATAATCCCTGGGCTAATTTACGAAACAAATCTAACCAGGTATATTAATCAATGATTAGCGAGTAATTATCTTAGTGTTACTGTAGCAAATCATGGATTAATATACCTCGTTAGATTCGCCTCGCAAATCGGCCCAGGGATTATGGGATGGGTTCTGTCGGTAATCTAAGTTTAATACTCTTAAATAATAAGATTCTGGAGGACTAATTATTAGCCCAGAAAGCAACAATAATACAACTTTTTCCAAATATGAAGGGCTCCAAGCATCTGTATTTGACATGAAATGACTTGTTGTGTGAGGGGACTTCTATCTCTTGGCAAATCAAATCAACGAGGAACAATGCTCGAGCGAGACCACGACATTATATCTTGTGAGGTTCGGTGTGTACATTCAACAAAATAACAACTTCTATACCCGATGAACTCACTCGCCTTGCAGCAACCACGAGCTAGGTTGCTTGACTTGAGACCAAGACAATTTATATGGATGAAATTTACCCAAAGTGCATCATCCATGAAAAAAAAGGTTGCAATTTGCTTTTCGATATCCATGAAGTTGCTCCATGTAAAATTTGTCCTATAAATAGAAAATCTCAAATAATAAAAGAAAAATCAAACGATGTTGAAAAGTATTAAATTCTACATACGCTCTAAAATATTTCCCCGACGCTTACTTGAATTTTCATAATGCAAAGTTCAGAATGAAATCAAAATTTTTTAAAATTTATACACAGATGTTTATATTGCGTAAGAAGGATATAGTAAAAGTTTCATAATTTTCGATATTTTTAAAAGGGACAAATCAATGGTTAACCATGTAAGTTTATAAAGATATTTTGGATATTTTTTTAAAAAAAGTGCTCAACCTGAAGAAATATTGCAGACAATATATAAAGTCACCGATATATTATAGAAAATAACAATATAGATTGTAAATTGTTGAACAGGAACCAAGTAAGGCAGTGTTTTTTTTTCTGAGGTGCAAAGTAAGTCAGTGATAAAATAGATTCTCCCTTTAATGAACGAAACACCGAATGGAAAACTTTCCTTATCTATTGGGCCCAAAACTGGTTCCTCCATCAGCCTATCTCCCCTCCCGGCCCGCTTCTCTCGACCTTCCTCTCTTTTGGGCTACCTGCCGCAGCCCGCAGGTCGCCGGCCCCGGCGCCGCGTCTCTCCGCACATCGCGTTGCACGCGAAAACTGGGCGGATCACGGGGAGAATATCCCACGCGGACGGGCACACGGGGAAAAAACGCCGCCGCGGTCGTTCCGTCCCGTCCGTCCGCGACAGCGCGAGATACGTACGTTACGTCCGTGCGACCCCGTGCGGCGTGCGCACACGTACGACGGTATATAAGCCGCGAGTCATGATGGGCCTGATCGAAGCGGCCGAACTCTTCTCCTCAGCGTAAGTGCGTAGCCTAGCCGAATATCACATGTAGCCACCATGGATAATTTAGGCTGGGATCTTTGGGAAAAAGAAATGGAGATACGGAGGGATACCTACCTACCGTTGCACCTGAAAGCTGAGAGACCCAGACGAACTCGCGACCTGCCACTAGCGGGAAAGACCAGGGCCACCTTTGGACGTGCACGAGGGGCATTGCCCAAAAGTTGTCCACTAATTGGATTTTTTTTTTTTTGGCTCCCACACCACACCCCTCATGAACGACTAGCACTGCTTTATTAGCCTAACTATGGATCTTTTTATGACCATTACTATATCTATTTGCTTCATGGTCTTGTTCGGTTGCAAAAGGCAGCGTGCTTTCTCTTCGTGAGAAATAGAGAGGGGACGGCCTTTCTCTTTACAAAATTTTCTTCCTAGGAATAATAGTGATTTTCTCTTTGTACGTTCTTAACAAGGGGGAAATGGAGCGTTAAATATATTTTCCTTTGTACGTTCTCAACAAATGAAAAGCAGGCTCGATATTCATCAGTAGCATGTTTTTTTTAAAAAAGATATCACATTTATTTTCAACGGCTTAGATTATATTGAATTTGTACATATATTGAACTCGTACATCATCTAACCATCATTATCCTCTCTTTCTTTCCTATCCATTGATGTGCCGCTACCAATGTACTGAATAGCGTTCGTAGCGGCCGCTATAGCACCGCTATAATGGTAGCACCCCCCTACCGCTACCGCTACAACGTAGCAAATTAGATGTAGCGGTCTGAAATCTAGCGGTCGCTATTTGCCTATAGTGTGTAGCTATAGCACCTGCAATACGCATAGCGTACTGCTATAGCGTGTCATTGAGTTACATAGGTACTCCCTCCATCCCATATTATAAGGGATTTAGAGATTTTGTTTGTAACATTTGACCTTTCGTCTTATTTAAAAAATTTAAAAAATATTATTTGTTTTATTTATAATCTACTTTATTATCAAAAGTACTATAAGCATGACTTATCAATTTTATATTTACGCTAATTTTTTTCAATAAGACAAACGGTCAAAGATGGCAAACAAAAACCCTAAATCCCTTATAATATGAGACAGAAGGAGTAGTTGCCAGAAACCTTAAGCTATTTTGACCCCTGTAATCCCGTAAGAACATGTATCGTGGATCTGGCCATCTATAACTAAAGCCGTCCATAGCACCGACGTTGACACCGTGCTCCACGGATCACTCGACGTTACACTGAATAACACTTTTAGAGTTACAAACGTATCGATTTATTTCTACTTAACTAGTTTTTAATTACTTTATTAATGTGTTGTAAAGTCATTATTCATGGTATATAATTAAATTTATGTGTGATTATTAAATACTAATATTGAAACTTAGCGTCTGCTATTCGCAATTCACTACATAAACATCAATCCGCTATCTTCTATATATTTATTACCTTGGCTGCTACACACTACACCATCACCCACGCCACCCCCTCCCCCTTGCCGCCTCCTACCTCGCTAGTGTCAAAAACCTCCAACGGCACTAGGACCATCAATATGGCAGCGTGGAGTGAACAGTCAAACCGGACCCTAAAATATTTTATCCTTCAACTCACCTCGCTTCAACAATGAACTTACTGTGGCCATGCCGACCTTATTGTGCCCATGGCTCCAACACCACCGTCGATGGATCTTACTGTGCCCATGCTGACCATCCACACCACAAGGTCCATCCCGTTGTCCTTGTTATCCCATGGTCATTTTTACCAATTCCTACCACCTCTAACTTTAAAACTTAGTACGTCAATTCTCTATTGGAGCTCGTGGTCGCAATCATCAAGGAAGTCACCACCTGGAAATGGATCCTCTGCCTTTGCCTCCTAAAGACAGAGGCAAACAATGTCATGACTTGTGGCTAATCTCAGCGGTCTGATCCAAAACAAACGAACTAGCTTGATCTGCTATAGTAATATCTATGCAATGAATTAGTATAGTAATTTGTACCGTTTGAAACGGTATCTACAGTAAATAAAGACAAAGCATTGTTTCGCGTTGTAGCAGTAGACTCAATTGACTATTTGCCTCTGCCTTTACTTGCCAAAAGCAGAGGAGCCGCATCCGTCACCACCTATATATGTGGCTATGTCTTTGGTAAGTCATCATTTGCCATGTCCCTTTCTTTCTTAGGTTTCCTCTTGGCTAGAGGCAGAAGACGACGTGTTGATCTTTAGGTCAACGGTCAATATTTGGATCAATACTGTGATATACGAAATTCACGGTATGCTATATTTAGGAACATCTCAATTGATTGGTCAGTAGCAAGAATGATGAAATAATACATTTGTATTTAGTATCAGTTAATTTTACATTATTTTCTTGTTAGCTTAGTTTGATCAACAGTGACCAATGATCCCAGGAGCATAGTACATTTACTGAGGAAGGTTAATTCCAACTCAACGTGGAACTGGGAATAACGCTCAAATTTGGCCGGAACAAAATACTCTAACCATCAGTAATGGATCAGGGCATGGAGTAATCTTTATACAATCTAAAAAGAAGTGGATACCTTAAAGAAGACTATTCTTAGGGTTTGTGCTTGGCCCCGGATATCAAATCAAACGTCATTGTAGCTCCTCTTCCCTGTTTGTCGAATAATAGACCGAGGCCAGAATGGGATGAGCTGAACCATATAGATAAGACCTCACCTTTTTGCTTCTCCCTTATCTCCATGACCTTAGTTTTTCTATATTTATAGGGAATAATGGCCGTAAATATGACGAAGACATATAGCTTCAACACACCTGGCTGACATGCACACAACGGTAAATCATGAGACGAGGTTTGTAATTTTGAGTTCAGGAGTACCATTATTCCTAGTTACTACTACAGTTTGCAGAAGGATCCCAAGACACAGCAGTAGCTGCTTTGATTCCAGCTCTTGCAAACAAATAGTAGAAAAGTACAGTGTTTGGTCAGCACTACATAAATAACAATTAACATGGGACAGATCAAAATGTATTCCACCATGAAATAAAATAGTTTATCATCAGGAAGTACTCAGAAAATAATATGCTTTGCTGAACAGAAGTTGATATGGAGTCACATGGCACAGTGCAAGTCAGTTTTTTCCTCTGAAATAATTATTTGCAGCAACTATCACACGAAACAGAGAATTTATTGGACAAAATCAGGACTGGACAACTGTATTTTCTTTCTTTTGTAAAACAGGATAAATCACTGGCAATATAGTGAGGACAGGATGCAGTAGCCAGTAAGTGCTTGAGTGGACAATCTGAGTTGTGTCTTTATCATCATCATAATCTTCTCTCTCTCACACACACACTCTCTTTTCTTGAAACAAACTTTAGTATCATCTTTCATGAAAGAAATTGACTTCCTTCTCGTACAGATGGATCAATATCAGAAACGAATATTGCATCATGTACTCGTCAAAAGATCAAGTAAGCAGAATACTTCGAGTGCATGCATGCAGGCATGCAGCCCTGAAACAAGGTGAGAATTAGTAGTGGTTTCGAAATATCATGAAGTCACTGTGAGATGTCAATACAATGGATGAGAAATGAGGAACAATGTGGTTATGTAGATGCACAGTTCTATCTAAGGTCCACAAGTCCTTTCCTTTTGAGAGTTTTTGAGTCGTAAATGATCAGTTCAACCAAAGAAAAAGGAGAATCGAGATGTGCAGGAAGTCCACTGAGAAAGTTGGCCACTTTTGCCTCTAGTTTTTATTTCTCCGTGCAGGTAAATGCATTATGTTATTACAGGTCAAATAATAGGGCATGGCTTTTGGTGTTAGGAGATGGACAGCTCATCTGCAAATCAGCGAAAAACAAAACGAAGTTACTCTGAAATCGTAACAACACAATCAACGACCGGGCTTTTTATCAAATCTCATGCTAATTAATTAAGCAAGGAGAGCTATAGCAGAGCGTAAAGTAAAACGGCACTAATCGTTAAACAATTGTATAAGAAGTAAACTAACTCAACACCCACCGGCCAAATGTGATGTGTCAAATTAAAAGCATGATGTGATAACTGTTATATGAATAAATCCTACTACCACGTAGCATTGCAAAAGGGTTTTCACCAAATACCAATCGGTTTATCATTGTAAAAGATTATGTTTTATTTGTGTGGCTGTTGCCTCTTGTCTGTACTGAAAGAATGCTCGGGCCCTCAGGACATAATTATGTGGTATTGTGACTTGTGAACAGCTTGTGCCTGAATTTGCATGGCATCTGAAGTCGTCAAGAGAAGCAGCGGTTCGATAGACTGACAGAAAGGAAGAGGCCTTGATGAGAGAATCTGAGATGACTGCAAGCACCGAATGCTCATTCTGTACACTTCTCAAGTTTCTGGAGCATCAAAGTGTGTTCTCAGCATGCCGTTCAAAAAGGAAAAAGAGAAGCTTGATTTGGATCTTAGAAAGGTATTAGCCGATTAGGCACATGAACAAAACCAACCAGCTTCACACACAATGGTATGCATGGTTAGTTCCAGTATTGTTCTCGTGTCCTGTACAAGTTGTACTTGGGTCTAGGGTTCTCTCCTCCAAGGTCTTATCATATAAACCGTCCATTTTTGAATTCAAGGCGCTGCACAAGTGCACAGATCGATCAAATTTGGAGAGTAGAAAATTTGGGACAGTATGAGCTGTGTTTCTTGTTTTCTAAAACTAAAGAAATGTTTCTTTCAAAAAAATAGAATTAAAGAACTGGGGGTAAACAATGGTGCTTTAAACTACTGTCTGCACTAAGAATCCCAATGCCTTGACTGACAGCAATCCCTGCCTGAAAGGCCGACCAAGCACAATAAAAGATGTGGAAGGAAACAAAAACAAAGAACCTTTCCTTGGCCTATCTCTCGCCTCTTTACTGTTGCATTTCTAAACAAAGTCCTGGTGCATGTGGACTGGGCAAGTCCGCAAGTGTGAAGGATTTGTTTTTTTGGATATTTCAAATGCCTCCCCGGATGGGCGAGGGGGCTCATCACCTGTAAGCATATGACAAGCTCAAAGGTTAGTAATGACCGTCACGCTCGTACACCACATCACCACCTAAAAGAACAAACAAAATGTTTAAATTAAATTGATAGAAATTAATAACCTTCCAAGGTTTCTCACTTTCAGATGAACGATTCCGGTCTCTATCCTTCGCATGCAATATATAAGTATCATTGAGATTGGGCAAAAATTATTCTGTAACTTGAAAGTCATTTTGTCGTCACCAATGAAAGTCATATTCATATATATTTTACAGTTTTCCTTAAGCTATTTCCAACAATTACCTCGTTATGAAGCTATCCTTAATATAACTGATTTTCGACAAGAATACCAAAATAATTGTGTTAATAAACATATTGTTCTAAGACTTGGATTATAAGATACATTTTGATCATATGATCACTCTAACTAGTGATGATCAACTGTAATTGGTGTGGCGAGAGCAGCAAGACAAGCAACATGTTTATGTGTCTTGCACCGGCTACCACATCGGCCGCTAGATTTGCTTAATATTTATGCACACTCTTAACTATTCCTCCTATTTTCTTAGCAATTGTCACTCCCACTATACTTGCACATCTCCTCTTATATTCATCTTCCCTTGCAATAGTACACTGCCAAACTTTTCATGTGTGTCATCATAATGATGTTCTGGCTAGCAGTTGTATATTGTTTAGATTTATTACGAGTGAAGCCAACAAAAAACAAATTAAAATTTAATGAATTACAACGAAAGTACTCCTACTGCAAGCTCTAACTGTCCTTACTTTTGTTTTATTCGCAGTCGTTGCTCCCATTATACTTGCATATCTTTTCTCATACGTATTCTTCAGATGGGTAGAGACTCATTGCCGCATGTTTCGTGCAAAGTCATCCTAATGACGCCGTGACTAACAATTGCGTTCTTAATTTTAGATATCACTCAAATAATTTGAGTGAAGCCGATAAAAAGCAAATTCAAATTTGACGAGCTGCAACTAAACTACTCCTTCGTCTTCTCCACGTAGCACAAACATTTACCAATCTTCTCCGGATCAAGATATAACCTACGGAGAGGGGAAAACATGTGCCAATCTCTTTCACGCTACATATTAAAATGCAGAAAATAATGAGATCTACCATACTACTACTACTCCTCCTACATCTATTCCAGTGAGTCCATCGATCCAGATCCAGGGCCCTGTGCTTGTGCTGCCTGTGTCGTTCCTTCTGTAGAGCAGTGCGTGTGCGCCGTGCCAGGCCCAACCCAAGGATCACACTACTCACAAGTACACCTCCGGCTCCAGGCTCACACACCCACCACCACCACCACCCCCAACCTGCCGTTCCGCGGCGGCAGCGCGCGGCGCCTGCCTCTCCTCTCCCCTCGCCACCGGCCACCCATGTCCGAGGAGGACGACGACCAGCCGCCAGCGGCGAAGCGGCCGCGCGCGTCGCCGCCGCCGGACCAGGTCCTCGACAACGTCCTGGAGACGGTGCTCCAGTTCCTGGACTCGGCGCGCGACCGGTGCGCGGCCTCCCTGGTGTGCCGCTCCTGGCACCGCGCCGAGTCCGCCACCCGCGTCTCCGTCTCCGTCCGCAACCTCCTCGCCGCCTCCCCCGCCCGCGTCGCCCGCCGCTTCCCCAACGCGCGCCACATCCTTCTCAAGGGACGCCCCCGATTCGCCGACTTCAACCTGCTTCCCCCCGGTTGGGCCGGCGCCGACTTCCGCCCTTGGGCCGCCGCCGTCGCCTCCTCCGCTTTCCCCGCCCTCGCCTCCTTCTCCCTCAAGCGCATCACCGTCACCGACCACGACCTCCACCTTCTCTCCCGCTCCCTCCCCTCCTCCTTCCGTGACCTCCACCTCCTCCTCTGTGATGGCTTCTCCTCCGCTGGCCTCGCTTCCATCGCTTCCCATTGCAGGTAAATCCCCTCCTCTCCTGTATGTGAGACATTCCGTCTTTCCAACTGCTAATGGCTGGCTCTGTGTGTTTGTTACAGGGGGCTTCGAGTGCTCGATGTGGTTGACTGCGAGATCAACGACGACGACGACGACGCGGTGGTGGATTGGGTGGCGGCGTTCCCGCCGGGGCCGACCGACCTCGAATCGCTCTCCTTCGAGTGCTACGCCCGCCCGGTCTCCTTCGCCGCGCTCGAGGCGCTCGTCGCGCGCTCGCCGCGCCTCACCCGCCTCGGCGTCAACGAGCACGTCTCGCTCGGCCAGCTGCGCCGCCTCATGGCGCACACGCCTCGCCTCACGCACCTCGGCACCGGAGCGTTCCGGCTCGGGGACGGCCCCGAGGATGTGGGGCTCGACGTCGAGCAGATGGCATCCGCGTTCGCGTCCGCCGCGCGGAACAGCACGCTGGTTTCCCTCTCTGGATTCCGTGAGTTCGAGCCGGAGTATCTGCCTGCCATTGCCGCCGTGTCCGTCAACCTGACAACACTCGACTTCAGCTACTGCCCAGTCACTCCCGATCAATTCATCCCCTTCGTCGGGCAATGCCACAACCTTGAGACGCTATATGTAAGGACTAGATTGCTTCATTGGCTTGACTCTACCTGGGATGTGTGATTGTGCTTTTCTGATGATGATTCGTTTGCCAGGTGCTCGATTCAGTGCGCGACGAGGGGCTCCAGGCCACGGCGAGGACCTGCAAGAAACTCCAGGTTCTCCATGTGCTTCCACTCAACGCACATGAAGATGCTGATGAGCTGGTTACGGAGGTTGGGCTTACTGCCATTGCTGAGGGTTGCCGAGAGCTCCGTTCAACACTTTTCTTCTGCCAGAGTATGACCAACGCTGCTGTGATCGCCGTTTCTCAAAATTGCATAGACCTTAAGGTGTTCCGGTTATGCATAATGGGGCGTCACCAGCCTGACCATGTGACTGGGGAGCCCATGGATGAAGGGTTTGGTGCCATCGTTCGGAACTGCAGCAAACTTACTAGGCTCTCCACATCTGGACGCCTGACTGATCGAGCTTTCGAGTACATTGGCAAGTATGCCAAGTCACTCCGAACGCTCTCTGTAGCATTTGCTGGAGACAGTGATCTAGCGCTGCAACACATCCTCCAGGGGTGCTCGAAGCTAGAGAAGCTGGAGATAAGGGACTGTCCATTTGGGGATGCTGGCCTCCTCTCTGGATTGCACCATTTTTACAACATGCGGTTCCTTTGGATGTCAGGTTGCAACCTTACTCTGCAAGGATGCAAGGAGGTAGCATTAATACTACCAAGGCTGGTGGTGGAGCTGATCAATAGCCATCCTGAGAATGAGAAGACTGACGCCGTGGATATCTTATACATGTATCGGTCACTTGAGGGGCCAAGAGAGGATGTGCCACCATTTGTGAAGATCCTGTAAGCTGTTTCTGCAGGGCGGAGACTTCATATGCCGAGTGCAGATCAAATGGAGCCTAAGTAAAAGGCAATGCATCTGGCGTCAGGCGAATGTTCATTTTTCGTATGCTTGAAGTTTTAATAGTTAAGCCATCTATGGGAGCTGCAAATTGATGAATCGGTGTACTACTACTAGTAGGGGCATGCAAAAATTTTCTACCACAAGATCATAAGTGCGTCGGAGCAGGCTTCTTCGAGGGGTCTTGATCCCCTCAGTTTTGTTTGCTGCTCTGGTATCCTTTTTGTTTGAGGGCAATCCTACCCATGCCGGCACAATCACCACGGTTTCTCTAATTTTTTCCCAAGTGAAGCTTGTCATCAGATTAAATTCATTAACACTTTTCCTGTTTCTTGGTCTTATAATTCCTCCTGTTTTTGCATTCGCAAGATGGAACTCAAACAAAATTCTTCTGAATTGAGCTGTGTTAAATTACTATGTGTTACAATGATCTCTGGTGAAGGCTTGAAAAGTCTTTGAACTTGTCTTTTCGTTATCTCCTCTGAATCCTGCACTTTGTCTGTTGAAATCATTACTGGAGGTCCTACACTTCACAACCTGAAAGCTCTATCCATGGGTTCCTTATTGGGAGGTCAGCAAAAGTTAGGCCCTGGTCCATCAAGTGATTATTGCTTGATAGCCCCAGTTTCCAGCCTACGTGTTTGCCTTCCACGCCGTCGAAAACAAACAACGGTCGGCAGCCAGCTTGAGCCTCCTCTCCACCACGGCACCACCATGAGAACTCAGCCACCATTGCCTGACAGAAGTTTTTCAGGCATAAACACTTGTCATGCTTGATATTGTTGGCTCAAATAGTCGCCACAGCTTTTCTTTGCTTTTTTTTCCCTCTTCTCTTCCTTTTTCTTTTCTCTTTTAGTTTCTTTGTTTTCTTGTGGCTTCTGCTGCTGTTTCCCTGATGCTGCTGGTCACAGCTTCGGCCGATGAAAGAAAGAAAAGCTTGGATAGTGACCAATCCTAGAAGGAAGCCTGGCTGCATCCAAGTATGAGCAGCCCAAAAAGATGATAGTGAAGGGGTGGCAAATGATGAGGGAGTGATGACCACTCGATCCTGATGGGGATTGATCGATCGTTTGACTGATCCCCACGAGTCACTGAGACTGCCCCAGCTGCGACGAGCAGTCGAGAAGAGGCAGTAGCAGATGCCGAGCCAAGGTGGGGGATCCATGGACAGTAAAATCTGCAGCTGGTGAAAAGGCTTCCTCACCAAACTCATTGGCTCCCTTGACCATCTTCCTATATGAAGATCAAGATGTGATCCAGCATTGTCAATTCGAAGGCCGAAGAAAAGGGTGATAGGTTTCTGAAAGTGAGATATGCAGCCACTCGTGTGTAGATGTCCGAAATTTTTGTGCTTAAAATCAGGAGATCTCTACTGATTTTTCTTTCTGATCATCCGAGGCCTAACTGAGCTTTTTTTGTGATGGTACATTTGTGGTCTAGAGGCTGGGGTTTCTTGCCCTTCCCATCTCTGAAACATCTTGTCCAATAATTGTGTACTATTCCCTACTCTCCTTAAGAATGAATGTGATTGTATCGCCTTTTCAAATAAACGGTTGACATATGATGAGGCAGTAAAAGATGATTGGTGGATAAAACTTTTATATTTGTATTATTCCTGATTTGAAATTTAATGTTGAAAAAAAGACTAAGACGAAAAAGCTCAAAGTCAAAAAAATTAAGGTTGAAAATTTAAATTTTTGGCTACGGAAGATAAGCAAAAGTGAAACGATCAGATCTTGAGGATGTGGATCTCAGACCACAACAAACTGCAATCCGGCAATGAGATTGAATGAGACTGATGTGGAAGAAAACGCAAAGCTTGGCTGTTTCAAAATGGAAAATGCAGTAGTAGTAATGAGGGGACTGTGATTGATTCACCCAGCAGAAAGCTGCAAGCACAGCGTTTTCATATGTGCAAGCTTTACCTGAAGATATTTACCTGAAGAGATATTACCGTACCACTGGATGTTACTCCTATAACTTTTGAGGGTCGCTGATTGTCCAACTTTGATGAGTGAATAATTCCGGTTCAGAAGAGCTGGATATAACCGGGAGATAGTTCATGTCAATATCACATATCCAGGAGATAATTCATGTCAATATCACTTGTAACATGGGTGTCCTTTTGGGACGTACCACGTTTGATGCGACTAGATACTGTATTGCCACCGCCTGCTGCAACACTGAAAGATCTCCTAGTTACACCCTCATCTGAATTCAAGAACTCAGTTACTCCTCTCAGTTCATTTCGTTTGTTGCTTTGGTTGTGTACATGGACTAGGATTACCTATTAAACCCCATTGCAATATTGCATATCACTGACAAGTGGACCAATGACCCTCGATCTAAGGTGGTGTTTGGATTAGGTACTAAACTTTAGTTCTTGTCACATCGAATACTAATAATAAAACTAATTGCATAAATAAAGACTAACTCGTGAGACAAAATTTTTAAACATAATTAGTCCATGGTTAGCAAATGTTTACTGTAGCATCACATTCGCTAATTATGGATTAATTAGGATTAATAGATTCGTCTCCTGAATTTGTACATGTCTATGGAATGGGCTTTATAATTAGTCTATTTTTAATACTCTAAATTAGTGTCTAAGTATTTGATGTGACAGGAACTAAAAATTTTTACTCACCTAAGCGACGCTCTCGAACTACACGCACTCTGTGATCTAGATAGGTCAAACCCCTCAATCAATTTGGGTTTATGGGGCCTTTTTTTTGCGGGGAGGGTTTATGGGGCTTGATTGAGGCTAATCAAGAAGGATTGAGGTTAATCAATGGGTCTGGGACCAATTGGTCACCAGAGACTTAGTATCACCAGGCCTCAGTAGGTCACAGGTTCAAATCCCTTCGAAAGCGAATTTTGAGGGGATTTTTTCTGGATTGCTGCAGCCTCAACACATGCTGGGAACCGGTGTCTGAGACCATCTCTTTAAGACAGACATGTGAGTGTGAGTGTAGGGGTAGGATTTGGCTTGTGCATAGGTGTGGTGTTGGGTGTGTGCGTGTGTGTGGTGTGTGTCTATATGTGTAAGTTCGGATACTACAACTTATACTCAATGAGGCTCTCTCTCTAAAAAAAAGAGGCAATGCCGCAATGCGGCACTAGGGTTCTTCGGCCGGCATCCGGACTTCCGGTTCCGGAGGCTGAAGACGGGGGTGACGGGCCCCGTCTGTCAGCGGCTAGAGCTGTGGGCCGAGGAGAGCGCGCGGAGAGAGAAGGAAACGGCCGAAAAGAAGTTGGGCCGCGTGGTGCGAGTGTGGGCCGAGGCCCGAGTAGGCGAAGGCGATGGAACGAGAGGGCGCACGTGGTGTGGGCCTTGTGAGTTCCAGATCCGAAAGGCAGAAACGAACGTTTGCTGCTGTACGAAGCAGCGGGACTAACGGGTTCGAAGGAGCAAACATTTGGATCCGATCTCACTCACCTACTAGTAGTAGTGGACTAGTGGTACAATACAGACATGTGGGGGCCTGCAAATATTAACGCGTCGCTGACCAACGGGCGTTACACGACGTGGCGCAATTGGCGTTTGAAATGTACACGCCAGATCAGAGCGGCAATCAAAAGCACCTTCGTGACTAAGCATTTGGTACTACTAGAAAAAAAATCGGCGAAGACTCGAACTGCTTAGCGATGACCTCATCGTGTTATTGTAGCGATTCTTTTTTTTAGAAACGCATAAAACGATTATATATAAATACAGCAGCGCATCAGCTTCGGAGACAGCCACGAAATCCTCGAAAAGAAAAAAGGTGAAAAAAAGGCAACCACCTGAAGCAGAGCGTCCGTTGGGTCCAGGGATTACACATCGAGCCAAACGCGGCGTCCGTAGTACCGTCTGACAAGTCGGCCCCACCTCCCCGCCGGCCAACATGAATCCGCCGCCCGCCGCCTCCGCCGGAGGAGGAGACCACGCCGCGGCGCCGGCGCCGGCGCCTGCCCCGGCGACCGTCTCCGCCGCCGCAGCCTCCGACTACGCGCACTACCCGAGGCTCTCGCCGGAGGACGTGGCCCCGCCTCCCCCTCCGCCCTACCACGCCGCCTCCTCCGCGCCGCCCTACTCAGGCAACCCCTACGTCTCCTCCCCCGCCGGCGGCGTCGCGCCCGCGTCGAAGAGTGCGTTCCCGCTGCCAAATCTGCCCTCCGTTGCTGCTGATTCCAGGATAACCTCGCGTTTTTTTTTTTTTTTTACTAATTCGGGTTTTCCCCTTTTGCAGATACGATGGATACGGTGAAGGATGTTCTGGGGAAGATGGGGAAGAGGTTTGGAGAGGCCGCCCGCAAGACGGAGACCCTCACCGGCAACTTCTGGCAGCACTGTGAGGCTTCGATTTTAAAGTTACTGATTTATGTTCTGTGAAATTTACCAATGCTTGGTGTTTCTGCATGTTATCTTCATTATGGACTTATGGTAGAATGTAATCATGGACTTATGTAGCATGTAATTAAACCGAATGTGGAACTGGCGATTGTTATCGGTAGTTAACTCTGATGGAATTGGACGATAATTCGTGTTGATGAGTTCAACAAAAGAAAAAGGCGGTCTAGTGTGAATTATGAATTACCACAGTAGTGCTTCATTGGGGATTTGTGCTGCCTGGTCGGATCTGTGAATTATATTAGTGCTGAATGAAAGTTCTCTACACGGTCTATTAGATTGGATGTGTACTTTTTGGCTTTTTGAAATTTGAACTGGTCTAGCGGTCATGGATTATGGCCTTTTAGCCTATGTAATTTAATTGATGTGGAGTTTATATTGTTGAGAGAAAGATTTGGTATATTCTGCTAGTCACAATGATTTATCTGCTGTGAATTGCCGTTCCTAATCGATTAGGTAACCATGCTTGTTTCTTCTGAAATTTTACAATATAGAGAAGATCACAAACATTTTAAATTCTTGCAGTGTTTTATAATGCTGGATTGCTGGTCAATCCAGATAAATATCTCGTGGTGAACGTGAACCTCTCCCTTATTTTCTAGTTGCGATCACATTCTCGTTGTACTGTTAGTCCCTCCCATATGAGATGATAGAAATTTTCTTATCTTCAAGCAGTATGTGGTGATACAGTCATTACGCTGATCTTTACTTTTCTTGTAACAGTGAAAACTGGACCAAGCATTACAGATGCGGCAATGGGCAGGATCTCCCAGATCACCAAAGTCATAGCAGAAGGTGGATATGATAAAATCTTCCATCAAACTTTCGATGTCCTCCCTGATGAAAAACTGAAGAAACCATATGCATGTTATCTATCAACCTCTGCTGGTCCTGTCATGGGTGTGCTATACCTGTCCAATAAAAAGCTAGCATTCTGTAGCGACAACCCACTTGCTTACAAGGTTGGAGATAAAGATGAATGGAGTTACTACAAGGTACTGATTAACCCTACTATGTGTTTTTCAGTTTATACTGAGATCGTGTCGTAGCATATGAATTTTGAAGTCTGTTTTACATTACTGTAATATACCATGAGAAAGCAAAGTAGTGCATTGGTTAATCTGCTTCTACTTTGACTTCTCTTCCATGGAATTAATTACTGCTGTCTTTTCTTTTCCCTTATTAACACTGTTATTTCACCAATTGCACGAGTCACTTTATAAAATTGTATAACTTATCACTGTTCTTTTTCTAAAACAACAGGTTGTCATCCCCCACACCCAGCTGAGGTCAGTGAATCCTTCAACAAGCAGAACAAATGCATCTGAGAAGTACATCCAGGTGGTTTCTGTTGACAATCATGAATTCTGGTTCATGGGCTTCGTGTACTACGACAGCGCCGTAAAGAATCTGCAGGAAGCACTTCAGGAGGCCCAGAATCTACGGGTCTAGTGATGTCCATACTCCATAGATTGGGAATAGCATGCCCAATACATTACAGTTGTGATATACTATTGTGTTTCGTGGAATTGGCAGTTGTCTGTATTTGGTCGGATAGGTGTTGGCATCATTTGTTGCAATTTGTACCGACTTGAAACGGTTTTTGATCTGTGACATCATATTCTCTCACTGTTGTTACTTGTCTATGACTGGATATCATTCGGCGTCCTGCAACAGCAAATATCTGTTCTAACACTCAATGTTAGTATCAGACTGATACAAAGAAATACGCATGACGAACCAATTTAGAAGTGTTTACTAGAAGTGAGTAAGTGACACCTGTGAAGAGATTACTACCTTCTACACGATTGAATTGGCTGGCTGGGCCATGAGTTCTGGTGTATGTTTCTCCTTTTGCTGATGATGCATTGCCAGCCCTAACTGGAACCTTACATAGTTTTGTCTGCTCATCCTTTTCAACGTCACTTGTGTTATCTCATAGTACTGTCTGATCATCATTTTCATCGTCACTTGTGTTATCTCGAAGCAGAGTAACAGGAAAGCCCCCGACGGAAAACATGGCTTTGTTCGGCTGCCATTGCTGCTGCAGTGCATCTACAGCTGCAGCAGTAGCACCCAACAAATTCTTCAGCAGCTGCAGTGTCTTAAGTTTTCTATGCTGTTGATTTGCGTCTTCGGCACTGTTTGGACCCTCCGAGCTAATGATTAGCCCTTCGGAATTTTACTATTTTGAAGTATTAACTGTAGATTATTGACAAAACCAATTTCATAATCGCTAAGCTAATTTACGAGACGAATCTAACGCCAATGAATAATTGCTATAGTATTACTTTAGCAAATCATAGATTAACAGATATGCTGCTCAAATCAGCCCAGGTTGCTGCAACTGGACAGCACAAGGCTGCCGAACAAGCCCGTGCATCTTTTTTAAAGGAAAAACCACATCTTATTTTCTTAATAGGAAAAATGCATCTTCGTTGTATACAGGATCATAAAGAAAACGTTCCGAAGTAAAAGGAGGATCATACAAAAACCATCTTCTTTGTATGCACGAAGCTGCAGGCAAACTGAAGCATGATTTGCCTGACAGGGAAGCAAAGCAAAGCGAACGCGTTCTGCTACCTTCTCCGATGGTTCAGCAACGCGTTTAGCCAATCGACGTCATCCGTGAACCGTGGGCCGTCCGATCTGCCACGTCCTCGCCTTTCCCCCAACATAACGACCCACCGGCACGCGATGACGCGGGCCAGATCCCTTCTATATTCCGCTTCCCTTCCTCCCTCTCCTCGTCCTCTCCGTCCCAATCCGCCGCCCGCCGCCGCCGGGAATTTTGCTTTGCTGCGACGCCTGCCCGCCCGCCTCGGAAGGAATACGAAGAGGACCGAGCTCCCGGAGGAAGCCGACGCCCTCGCTTCTTCATCTCATCTATCGGGGATTTCGTTGCCGCCTCTTCTTTTGTCGCAATGGCGAGCGGCGCCTACGGTTCGAGGTTCGCCACATTGTTCCCCATCGTAATCGTCGATTCAATATTATCGTAGATGCTCTGCTTCGTAGGGAGCTGTTTATTGTGGGCTTGGATTCTCCAGGTGCTTCTTAGATGCGTTATTCATGTGGTTGATGAACATGCTTCCCCGATTTGTGTATCCCGCCAGTTCCCTAATTCCATAATCACATAATTTCCTGTGGTGTACATGTGGAATTTCGTTGTGCTGAATTGAGTGTTAAATTTTCTCCCTACAAGTTCATAATTTCTCTGTTTGATTCTGAATTTCTGATTAATCATTGAATCAATGCACAAGCTATCCTTTTCCTAGTAATTTGACCCTTTTCTGGGGTCCAAGCTTTTGTACCTGAAGATTGTTCATCTGTTAGCCGAAATTCTAATGATCGTTTCTGCAGGGAAGGGCTGACGGCCAGGCCTGGGGCATCATCAAGCTCCAGCGAGATCTCCCTGCAGATCGACCCAATTACGTCTGATTTGGATGATCAGATTATCGGGCTTCGTGGACAAGTTCGAAAGCTAAGAGGAGTAAGTGTTTGAATGGATTTCTATTTCGGTAAACTCTGTTGTGAAAAGTCAAATTCTACTCTTCAAATGAAACCAGCGTGGCAAGCTAGAGTTGTTGTGAAATTGTACTACGTGGGACTAATTCAACCATATGTGAAGATGCTTGTAAGCCTTCTTCTTTGAATTGATACTTACCGAGTAATTGATTTGGTACTGCAGGTTGCCCAAGAGATCCAAACAGAGGCCAAGTACCAAAATGATTTCATCTCTCAGCTGGTAAGTAACTAGTCTGTTAAACAGTTTGGGCCAAATCGTGAATAAAGCTCGAAGATTGGCTCATGAGCCTTTTAGCATTTAGATTGAGTTATTAACTTATATATTGATTGTATAGTGTAATATTTCTTCAGACACAATCTACTGAACCTCAAACCGGCTTTGTTTAGTGATTCATTGCACTGTAGTTGCTTATTATGCACTAACACATGTCTAAAAGCGACCATGATATACTTTGGGTGGTTGGGCCTTACACGTAACACGTTAGTATCATGGGAGCTGGGTATAGCTTGCCTTGTGCTCCTTCTGTTTACTATATCTGTAGCAGTATCATGTTACTATTTCATAAAATAGTGGTTTTTGGAAACAAAGTTCTAGTGCTGCATAGTACTACGTTTCATCCAAATCAGTTATCTGGACATAGTACAATTCATCTGGATCAATCATATGGACTTTAATGTCTGCTCATTTTAAAATCTGAAACTTTTGTAAGAGAACTCTAATAGTACTTTACTATAATCGTCATTCAGGCTTAGCAGGATGTTCATGCCTAAATGGAAACATATTCTGTTCTTCTCTCCATTGTCATCCTGTTTGGTCAATAACAATGTTAAAAACAAGGATAGGCCACTATTCTTGAAACCTTTCCATGTTAGCACCTGTATAGGCCAGGAAATTGATGGGCTGGCACTAAGTTTCATCCAAACGAGGCCTTACTGTATAAAATGCCCTAGATAATCCAAAATTACCTATCTTTCGTACTCCTTTCATTGTTTGTCAAGGAAGAGTAGAATCTGCAATAAGATGCTACACTACCTTTTCCATCTGGTGTTTGGGTTGAAAAATTGAAATATGTTTGTGCTCAGCCTCTAATGGCCACATTGCGCTTGTTTGCAGAAAATGACTCTGACAAAGGCCCAGGCAGGGGTTAAGAACAACATGAGGAGAATAAACAAGAAAATTATACAGAATGGTTCGAACCATCTCGTTCATGTGATCCTCTTCGCTCTTGCCTGCTTCTTTCTAGTGTACCTCGTGTCCAAGTTCTCTAGGAGATGAAGTACCAAGATCTGATGGTGTGCAGAAAAAAGAGAAGAAGAAATCGTAATGGTAGTTGGTACCTGAGGCAGTGGCGGTGGGCAGAAAGCCATAAACCGTGTTTTTAGGTTGATGTTACAGAACTACGCTGAATATGTTGATAGTTGATTCGAAATGGGTTGTTTCTTGTTCCCTTGTATCTTGTACAAGAATTCCATATTCCATGACAATGTGAATATATTCAGTACGGGTGCTGTCCTAGCTTGGTGAGAATATTATGATGTTTGGGCCCATATTTGTTATTGTGTGTGTTCATTTTTGTCATTTATACTCAGGATGGGAGCAGAGTAGCACATCCAGCCTTTGCCTCGAAAAACCTGATCAGATATGCAATGTATCTAGATGGAATTCAACGTCGATAAGCTTGGTCAGATTGTTAGTTGCTGGTGTCCAGGCAACATCCCAAGCCGACCAAAGATCGTGCAGACGTGCAGTTGATTCCGATCAACTTTGGTGGTGCTTACTTACGACATCCGCCGAGATGAACAGTACATTAGCACTAATCCGACAGGCGACAGCGATCACCTTGTATTGTTGGTCCATCCAGCCAACTATCCAACTCCCGGCGCATGATGCGTCACGGTCTTGAACTGGGCCCACGCCTCGTTTGTCTTGGTCTCTTGGAATTCTTATTGGGCTGTTGGACCTGATGGCGGGCTGGCGACTGTCGACTGTCGGCCACGAACACTGGCGGCGAAGCCCGCCGTCGTTCGTCCGTCGCACATGAAGCGGAGGGGCTGGTTTTGTAGTTCTGTAGATAAATTCGGAGTAAATTTTACAGGACTATAGATATTTAAACCAAACAAACACAAAACTACAGACTTCTCAAAAGTACAGAATTAGTAGAAAAATTTATCACAAAACTATAAATTTACGATGAAGTATCACGAAACTACAGATTAGTGACAAAATTAACACAGACCATAGGTTTGGCACTAGTTTAATTACACAGCAACATTGTTTATAGTTCTAATACAGTAGTTAGTGCCAGAGATTTAAACTCTATAATGTATAATTTTATGATAACTTCCCAACTAAATATGTAGTTTTGTGATAATTAGCCTAAAATATGTAGTTTTATGATATAACACTTTGAATCTGTACTTTTGCGATAGAATTAAAATAAAGTATATGTAGTTTTATGGAATTACTCTCGACGTACTTTGCGTCTTTGCCGTGGAAACTAATTTAACATCTCTTTGTTTTGTTGCATGCTTGTGTTCATCTTGTGATCAGCACATGCTCTTTCTGTACATGTTGCCATGCAAATGTGTGTGGGTGGGTGTGTCGTACTGTGAAATGACATTTTAATATGTAGCCCTGCATGTATCTGGCAGTTTAGTATGTCATTGTGGTTTACATTAATCTCCCCTTGTCCTGGAGACTAGTAGTGTAAAGAATCTAAAGATATATAATACTGCTACATTATCAGAATAGACAAGAAGTCATGAAGTAAAGAACTTGTGTGTGTACTATTCTTTGTTGATACAATTGTAGCACTTGCTTTTTCCTTCGTGCTACCATATAATGAAACAATTAATGCCATACAAAACTTAAATCAACCCCGTATACAAAATCTATGCACGTCACTATAACACTATACCCATTTTTTTCAAAAAAGAAAAAAAAAGAACTAAACATGCTTAATCACTACTACACACTTAGCAATCCTCCGGCCATAACTGTTTGTAATCAAGGCGCCACCGCCGACTCGACGTCGGCGGTTTTCTGCGCCAGCGCCATCTCCTGCTCACGCATCATCATCATCTTCTGCGCCTCCGCCTTCTTCTTCGCCGCCTTCTCGCCGTAGAGATACGACGCGAATCCCCAAAGCGAGAGCACGAGCGCGATCCCCTTCGTCCCGTCGAACTTCTCGTGGAGGAAGATGACGGCGAGCACCTGCGAGAGCGGCAGGAGCACGGCGATCATGATCCCGGCGAGCAGCGACGACGCGCAGGTGATGAGCCCCATGATCCCAAGGTTGAGCAGCTGCCACGACACGGCGTCCCAAACGAGGACGAGGTAGTATTTCGTCGATCCCAGCCCGAACGCCGCCGCCTCGTTTGGGACGGCCTGGAAATCCCCCTTGATCGCCATCCCGAGCACGCAAACCGCCGTTCCCGCGATCCCCATCACCGCCTGCATCTGCATCACCGTCGTGTACGGCGGTGGGTCCCTCGCCGCGGGCCCCGTGCGGCGTCCGTACTTCGCCGTCGCGACCTCAACCAACGGGATCACGAGTCCGGCGAGCGCCGCCGCGGCGATCGCCTCGCAGAATCCGGTCCAGTAGGCCTTGGATGATTGGCCCGGGAGCTTGCCGGAATTTGGGCCGACGCCGAGCACGGCCGGGCCGATGGTGAGGAGCACGACGGCGTTGGCGGAGAAGGGGGTGAAACGGAGGCCCACGAAGAGGAAGGCGAAGACGGCGGTGAAGGCGAGCTGCGTGGCGAGGAGGAGCGACGAGGTGGAGAGCGGCAGCGCCTGGGAGCCGAGGCCGTAGACGAAGCAGGAGACGGCGTAGAGCCCTCCGAGCACGGCGGCGGCGCCGGCGAGGCGGCGCGGGAGGAGGAGGTTTCGGATCCCGTGGCGGCGGCTGCGGTAGAGCGAGACGCACAGCGGTGGCAGCAGCAGCGGCCAGCCGGAGATCTGGAGAGTGGCGGAGAGCCAGAGGCGGCTGCCGCCGTGGACGAAGTAGACGCGGAGGAGGAGCGGCCCGCCGGCGCCGAGGAGGACGAGGCAGGCGCTGAATATTACCAGAAACGACGGCCGCGACTTCGCCGGCGCCGGCGACGAATCAGCACTCGACGACGGCGAGTCGTTGGGTGCCGTCGCCTTATTGGTTTCTTGCATTGCTGCCGGTGCAGCAGGTCTAGGACTAGCTGCAGTAATGGCACTGGCCATGATCGATCGATGGATTGATCAAGCAGTGTGGTTACTACTGCAAGCTTAATTGGCACTTGATTTTTGGATTAGAGTGTATGGATGAAGGATGATGGATGATACTCTGTAAAGTGCTTAATTAGCTTTGTCTGCTTGGGTGTTGCATGACATGGATTTCTAGGGTTTATATAGAGGTGGGAAGATGTGAAGTGGTAGGAGAAAATGTTGGAGAGATGGGAGAGATTAACAGAGTAGGTGAGTCAACAAAAAGGAAGGAGACGAGAAGTACACACAAAAAACAGTTAAGTAATCGGTATGAAGGTTGTCTGTTCTGAAGATACTTGAGAAATCGTCACGGAGCTAGAGCTACAGTGTAGAACTGAGGATGGACTATTCCACTTGTTATGCATGCAAAGACTTTGGGATGAGGGATTTCACTTGTAGCATGCTAGGAAAGTGTGAATGAAATGAACGGTGGTTATTTTCTATAAAACCAAAAAGGGCATTTTAAGTCAAATTAACACGAACACGAGCGCTCATAAGCACGAGCGTGAGATTTCAAAGACCAGTTAGGCATTTTTAAAAATGTTCAAAAACTAAATCAATATATTTTGAAATTGACAAAGATATAGAAACAATCTTGTTATCGATGTTGCCTAAAAAAAAATTAATCATGAATATACTACTCCCTCAATTCCATAATACGATGCACAACCACTTTTTCCATATCCCAAAATATAAGATGTGCTTTAATTACACCGCTACATGTATTGTCAAAATAATAAACTAAAGCAAACATATATAGCATGTACTAGCTACTTTGTATTAAGTACATATATGATTGAACATGATTTTTGTGTATAAGTTGATTATGATTTATATTTTGAAATGGATGGATCCAATAGCACATGTGTCAGGTTTAGTCCTTAAGCTACCTGGGCATGCAAGTTCCGCTACGGGGAAATTACAGCTCCCATTGTTTGTAATACTTTGGCTTATGCTCCTTAATTTCAAATTTGATTTTGGTGTAATCAAGGTCTTCTTTTCGGCCGTTTAACCTCAACAATCTGGATTTAAAAGTAATACATAAAATTATATATATTTTTTGTACCATTTACGTGGCTAGACTTATCTAAATAAGTGAAACTATCAAAGTGTACTGTCGTAATAGTTCCTGTGATGAAAAAAAAAACCTTGCATTCCGCCTTATCATTTCAACAAATTATGTGCTTATTTATATGTTTATGACCGAGTAAAGACTACTCGTTCGTTGACCACTAGTACGGAGTAGCCACTTGTGATAACACACGTTCAACGTTCCATGTGCTTGGACTTGCTGCGTTTGACGATCGGCCGTGTGTGTAATCATTCGCGCCCATAACTAACACCAGCTCCATAGGATTAGCGATGGTCTGTCATGGGGTCGCGTCAATGTAAACGCTAATTAACTACTCATTTATCTCACAATATAAGCTACTATATTTTTGTAAATTAAAAACACAATACATATGCAAGCGATCACAAAACACGGATTTGGATCTTCTACCTTTAGAAGTTCAAAGTCACATGGTGACTTTAGCCTTCATCTACCGTCGATTATGCATCCAACGGTTAGTACGGAACATGTTTTTGAAAGTCACGTGGTAACTTTAGCCCATAAAGATAGAGGATCCAAATCCAACAAACACACGCATACCCATCCATATGAACACACACCATGCTCCGAAGACTCGGCCAGCATATTTTAAGATTAACTAAGTAATAGTTTGTGCCTTACCGTTTTACGAGTACGTCGCCTATAACTCTTTATGAGTACCTCCGAAGATTAGGCCGATATAAATTGAGATTGGTGAAGTACCATATAAGCGACTCGTTGTCGATGAGTATATCGTCTACCACTAAAAGAATATTACTCGTAAAGTCGAGAACTCTTGTTAAATCTGTGATTTAAATCTGTGCGTGCAGATTACTCCATTGAGTTAAGCTACACTCGTCTCACAGTATTTTTATATATTAGACACATGCTAATTAAGTAAACATGGTAATTAAATGGAAAGAAGATGGTTTGAGAAATTCACGGTGGAAAAAATAGATAAACGTGATTATAATGAGACAGGTTAAAAAAAGCTATGTTCGAATGCAAAACAGCTATTTTAAGAAAGTAGTATACTAACGACGTGCTAAACTATAATGCCTATTTTGTTTTATAAGGACAAAAATTTGACTCGTAATTATAAAATATTATTATTGTGATGAAAAAACATAAGATAGTACTTTAAATATAATTCTACAAACATCAATTTTATGTTATAAAAATATTTTTCTAACAAAAATGTTGTTGATCAAATCCTTATCCTAACCAGTAAAATACGCACTATATATAATTTAGAACCAAGAGAAATTAATAGTATATATTTAAGTGCAAGATGAGATACCAGTACAGTAAAATATTGGGCTATACAACAACAAACGTGTCCTTTTCCAATAATAAACACATGCGTGATGCCTGTACACAGGCTGATTGATCATTGTTTAGCGAGACAAAACAAGCAGAAGCGCCTCCGGGGAAAGTGCCTACTTGTTCCGATTGGTTCAAGTGGCCGCCGAGACCGAGTCATTAACACATGTGCAAGATGATTATTAGGATTCTTTTTACCCAATAGAATTTGCTTCTTTTCCCTGTTCAAACCGAAGAAATTAGTTGTTTGCAGTTCCACCCTTGTATTTCAGTCATGTTTGTAGCTTAATTTGTTCGTGACTGGAGTTAATTAAGGACTGGCTGGACTCGGCATGCGTTAAATGGTGGAGTAGATTAATTGGTAGGACTATATTGTGTACTCTGTGTGGTGTGCATACTGGATGAGGGATATAGTTCTCCAGTATTTTATCTGCTGCATATATGGACAACAGACATGCATGTATATGCCATATGTACACATACTTTTGGATCTTTTTTTTTTTGAAAGAAGGAAAAAGATTGGGATGCTGAAAGGAGCTAGCCATCCAATGGTATTAAGAGAGAAGCCTAACCCTTCATTTAATCCGGATAGAATGTGAGCTGGATAAGATTCGAACCTGTTATATATACGAAGTGAAAGCCACAACCTCTAACCACTGAGTTAGACTCTGTTTTCATACTTTTGGATTATCAGACAACAGATATTAACTGTATTACTGTACCACTTACTGCGATGACGACGACAGTAAAAAGTTGGTGGTAGTCAGTTTTCAGAAAGCGACAGCCAGAGATAGGAAGTCATATGGCGTTCAAAAGGTTATTAAGTGGCGATTCTCTCTCGCGTGGAGCTATCAGCCTATCATTCTCTTGTCCTGCGAAAATGGTGCAGCGATTTTTCCGTTCGTTTTAACTAATTTCATGGTATATCATGCGTTAGTTGGTTTCTCAATGATAATCCCAGGACCCACAGATGCTGAAAACGTACTCCACCAACTGCGAGAGATCGTCTTGATAGATCATTCCATCGATCTAGTAGTGCTCAACCTAAATTTGTATGAACATCAATACATCATTCTCTCGATGACGCCGATGGTGAAGGCAGTTAGAGTTTTGAGATTTGTGGGGTAGGCACGGAAGCATGCTTTAATTGGAGGCGAAGGCGATGATAGAAGGGGTAAGTACTAAGTACTGTAGTAAATAACTACTATCTCGTATGAATGTTAGCTCATCAGCGAGTCATGGTCGCCGTATGAATTCTGAGATCTCCGGAGTCCGGAGACATATAAGCTCGGTCGGTATCATGGATTTTGTTTGTCAGAGACTCAGAGTTGAAGTGCATTCACCAACTACGAGAAAAGACCAAGTTGTTAATTGAACTCACCAAACATAAACGGTTTTTCCTTTCTTTTCTGAAGAGAGAACGAAAAACTCAATAGGTTTGTTGGGTGCGCAGTGCAGACGATAAGCTTATGCACATACAGACATACAAATTACTCTATTTAGTTAGCCTCTAATTTGTTTAGGACAACAAGCTGGAGTTTTCTAGTCATATATGCTTATACTACTCGCATCAGATGTACGAAGACGTACGTGCCACCTTGGTCGATCGATCAGATTAAGGTCAATCAGAAACCCAACTAATCCGTGAGACCGTGACCATTATTCTTCCGTCGCAGCCGCGCTTTGCAGGCCTCTTGGAACCTACATGTTGGATAATCAGCATGTGTGTTCCGATTAACCCCAACAAACCCATCAGACAAAAACAGCGAACCTACTCCCGTAGTTGACATGGTGGAAAGGGTCAAGTTGGCACGACGGTAAAGAGAGCAGATTAGCTCTGCAACTTCGTTCATTTCCAGTAAACACCAGCCAGATGAGATTTAACCAGGCAAAGGCTTCAAGCTCCGAAATGTTTTCATCTGTTTTTCGGAAGCAGAAAAACTGCGTGATGCTTAATATATTTTGTCTAGTTTTAGTTTCTTAGTTCTGTCTTTTATTTTCATGTGCAAGACTCTGTGTATGCTCTTCGGCTTTGTCAAAGCCGGGTGAATGCAAATTTGCCTGTTACTATCGAAAGAAAAAGTCCGCTCATTTCATTCGGCCCACCTTCAAAGCATGGGATTAAATTACCGGGCTGGGCCGGCTGTCCTGTTGTATTGCACACCTATGATGGGCTGGGCTTTGCATTCGTGTGTGGAGCAGACAGCATCACAGGCCATACGACTGAACAGCACACAGCCATGAACCTGTCCTAAAATTCCACAAAAAAAAGACATACACCGACGGGTTTGTCTGCCATCCATGCAGACAAAATACACCGATCCAAAATCCCCACTCAATCGCCACACCACGACGAGGACCATCACGTACTCGGAGAACGACGTACACCACTACCACTACTGCATTCAGGTGCACAGGGCGTTAAGTAAACAGATCCATGCATATCCAACGAAACTGTCATGTACCCCGTACATGATTACATCCATATGTGTTTATATCATGCGACGTGAGGGACACATCAGTACACATGCATGTCACTGTACAGAGAGAGACGACGTGAATCACGACTCTGTTTTGCCGTGACCATCGCGCCACAACCCACAATCACATGGACGCACTTGGGTGTGTCCGATTCTGCGAATGGGACGAAGACGACGCACATCGAGGTCGATCTCCAGGCCTGTGGTGCGTGATACGCCGCTACTATAGCCAAGAGCGGCAACACCTAGATGTTCGATCGTCTGCAGAATTTCCTTCGCCACGTCAGCCACAATAACTGGACCGCTGAGACTGTCGGAACAACCCACGAAAAAAATTAGATTTAAAAGAGAAACGTTTTTAGAAAGCACCCACACTTAAACACCAGAGCTCCGAGAATACTCACGACCCAACGCTTATTGATTAATATATAAAATTTTGCATAGAAGGTACCGGGCTCGTCTTTTATAGAGCTTAGAGCCTTAGACCACGAGGAATAAATATAATTGTGCACATGAGGACTCAATACAAACTCTAGCAATAACCTTATCAGTACATGTCTAATTGTGGTCCCTCAGTTGTCATCCCTTTGTCCCCTGTTGGCCTCTAAGCAGCATTCAAATTTCACTTGTTATTCGCTTGTTCCGTTTTCGATACCATATTTGAATAGCACATTTCCCTTTGTTCCTATTGTTTCTCTTATTTTGCTTCCGATACCATATTCGAATAGCGCAATTCCGCTTGTTCCGTTTCCGATAACATATTCAAATAACACTTATTCGTTTATTCCGCTTTCGAGTTCTGATACCTTCCGAACTTGTTCGAACGCCAGTTAGGGACTAAAAATCGCACGAGAAGGATTTTGCCTATTCGAATATGGCCGTGCCTAGGGACCGACGAGTTCCCTGCTCCAACACAAACATATGCCTTACAGATATATGAGGTCCAACTGAGTAGTACAATTCTTAAAGAAAGTGACTAGTACAGTCAGACATACAGTTAGTCCATGTGAACGGCTAGGCGAAGTGTTTTGGTTCTTCCATTTTGGTCTCTTTTATGGTACCCCATTAGGGATGGTAGTAGTACATTAGTATTAAATCTCAATTGTTGATTTTATTGTCTATTTTTGTGAAATGCTTAAATATGGTGGGAGGGCAAGTTAATAATTAATTAATCTTGTTTTCACGCCGCACAATGATAATTTTACTTATGCATTTACAACAAAGCCAAATATTTTTTTTCTGAAATACTCTTTTACTACACTACTATAAAAATTAACAGGGTACAGTAAAAATACATTTTCACCGTTAGATCTAATATAATGGACGGCTCACATGCAATATGGATACTGTCGGGGAATCTGGGAGCGATTCCCTTCGGCGGGAGGGTCTAAAAGACGTCCCTTGGTTTGTTCGGCCCAAGGACCGGTGATTGAAGCCTTT
>CM002481.1:4123504-4153129 GCA_000325765.3 Leersia perrieri
TATATATATTTCTGGTCGAGCTGTTAATTAGATTGCAAACAGATAGCGCTGAGCAGTTACTACCATGCAAGAATATTGCTACCAGCTTCTACTGAGCTGGCGTTCGATTACTGCACAAGCTGCCATGGCCCATGAGCGTAAAGACCATCATGCACGGTGCAACTGTGTACTGTTGTGACGTGTTAATTGCCATGCATATCGCAGCATTTGTGGGGCCAGCTAGCTGCTGCCCACATGTTACAATACAATACAGTCATCCCTATGCATGCATGTACACAGTGCACATGTTTCACCGTAGAAGATATACACCAACAAAAAAATGTGCCTGATTTGTGCAATACAATGGCCAAAATATTCCTGCTACGCTTCACGCTTATAGGCCCGCATGAAGAGTTCAAGCTATGAAGCTAAGAACTAAAAGATGATCAACCGAAGAGTGAGTAGTCAAGTGGTTGTCCGCTTCTTCGACGGCGATATGGCTGGTTTAGAATCTTTCCACTATTCTTTATCCCCTCTCGTCAAATCATCCAAAGTAGAAAGCCCGGCAGCCTTGTAATTTTTTTCGCACAAGTAAATGGTAAAAAATGGTACTAGAAGGAATAGTAAATATAGTGGCCAGCGTCATCACTGAACAATCGTGTCTGCATGTCCCTGTCTTCGATTGTGATAGTATTGCTTGGCAAAACTCACTGACCTTTGGATCCCACGGTCTGGGCTGCTTGCATCATTTGGGTGGATATTGCCCAAAAGAATTGCCACATTTTGACAGACTCTGCTGAATTTGAAGTCTAGAATTATTGCATTGTTCTTTTTTAGCTGGCATTATGGTGTTTTTTTTCTTAAGGAGCTAACCGGTTCATTGCAGTACCTATGAATAAGTGAAACTTTAATAATCTTTTTTTAAAGATGCATATGACTTAAATGATTGAATTTACGGATTTTTTAGTAGGTACCATGATGTATCATAGTGATTTACAGTACTTCAGTGGAACATGAGAGATACCAAAAGTTCTAGTATAAATCAGCAGGTACAAATTTTACATCAAAAATTTTGCTACCTCTTAAGAACTGCTAAATCTCTCCTTTTTCTTACGTAAAAATGCGATGCCACTCCCAATATTTCTCAAGGACCATAAGATTATCCATTTTTATAGGACCGCAGGAATTTCCTGACCTATAGTTACTGTTTAGAAATTCGTCTTTTGTATTTGTTAAAACGATATGGTGTTGCTTGAGAATTCCATGGGGTGTCCACATCTTCTTTTCATCGTGTACGAGAAGACACTAATGAGTGGACTGGATTACTGGATTCTAGTAAATTCTTCTGTTCTGACAAGCTTCCTCTTTTTGTTGCCTGAAGCTTGGAATAAATGCCTCCCTTCCAAAGTTCCACCCGTCGGTCTCATTCAGCAAGTGCCAATCGCCAAAATACATGTGGCTTCAGTTTTACCACCGAATTTGCATATACGAATACTCCTGTCCGCAACACAAACACTTTAATGTTTGGATGTGATATTTTCTAGAATTGATATAGAGACAAAAAATACTTGTATTTGCAATCAGAGGGAGTAAATAGCAATATACTCCCTCAGCTCCATAAGTAAGGACAAAGGGATTCAAATTTTATTATCCAAGGAACTTTATATGCTACTCTATATGCTACTCGTAGTTATCAAATCAATCATATGACATTCAAATATTTACCTATCTTACTCCCTCCTTAATATATCCAAAAGAACACTTGATATTGAAGGATGGAGGGAGTTAAACCTAATTGTTGTTCCTAGATTTGCTAGTCATTCCTTCCATAAATATAAGCATTTTAGGATGGATAGGTTATTCAATAAATATAAGTAATTTAGGGTGGACGTGACATATTATAGTACAATTAAATCTGCACAGTCTAAATTAGTCGTATAAATAACATGTCACATCCACTCTAAAATGCTTATAGTTAAACTATACTAGCCATTGATTGAGCACACGATAGTAAATCACTGAATATTTGTACCGATCAACTGTACACTTCGGCACTCGGCGCTGATGTAACTGGTGCCCTGACGTACAACGCAGCTAGGGATGGCGAGCGCGCTGGAGACGCTATGCGGGCAGGCGTTCGGGGCCAAAAAATACCACATGATGGGCGTGTACATGCAACGCTCATGGATCGTGCTCCTAGCATGCGCGCTGCTGCTGCTGCCCATGTACATCTACGCCGAGGACGTGCTCCTCCTGACGGGCCAGCCGCCGGATCTCTCGGCGATGGCCGGCCGCGTGTCTGTCTGGTTCATCCCGCTCCACCTCTCCTTCGCCTTCCTCTTCCCGCTGCAGCGGTTTCTGCAGTGCCAGATGAAGAATTTCGCCAACGCGGCGGCCTCCGGCGTCGCGCTGGTCGTACACGTCGCCGTCAGCTGGCTGCTCGTGTCCAGGTTCAGGTTCGGCCTCGTCGGCATCGCGCTCACGCTCAACTTCTCGTGGTGGGCGACCGCCGCGATGCTTTTTGCCTACGTCGCATGCGGCGGGTGCCCCGAGACGTGGCACGGGTTCTCGCTCGAAGCGTTTGCTGGGTTGTGGGAGTTCGTCAAGTTGTCCGCTGCGTCAGGTGTCATGCTCTGGTAGGCACTCCCTTTGTCTTAAGAGCATTATCGGGTTTAAATTTGGACATAACATATGTCTAGATTCAATTATGGGTGTCATGTACTTTCACGGCATTTGCTGACGAAAGAAATTTCTGCCTGTATAATTTGTAGCTTGGAGAATTGGTACTACAGAATCCTCATATTGCTGACGGGTAATCTCAAGAACGCGGCTATTGCGGTCGACGCGCTCTCCATCTGGTAAATCATTTGATCGTTGCCGGATTGGAAGTACTCCTACGTAGTCAAACAATGTGACAAATATAATTATGACCATTATTAATGCATTGACTAGTCTAAATCTGACAAAATACAATTATGGCCACGTTTGGGTCTGAGCAAATCTGACAATCACCTACTCATTGGCAGCATGACGATCAACGCATGGGAACTGATGATTCCACTGGCATTCTTCGCTGGCACCGGGTATGCATCACTTTCTCACTCGATTGGCTTCTGAAACTCGAATTCTGATCCTGAATTAAGGGCGAGTGTGAAAGTGCATAAGAGGATTAGATTTTTAATGCACGCAAAACAAGTAAAACAAAGAGGATTGAGACATTGAGTATTAGCTATTGAAAACTTGAAAAATGGATTTATCAGACTTTTTAAAGAAACTTTTGTATAAATTTCTAATGAAAAAATACACGGATAAGTAGTTCGGGAAGCGTGCTAACGAAAAACGAGAGAAAAAAATTTAACCAAAGTTGTTTAGAACGTGTCATTAAGGCCTTGTTTAGTTAAAAAAATTGCCCCAAAACATCCCATCAAATTTTTCGACATACGTATGGAGCATTAAATATTAATTAAAAAAACTAATTGCACAATTTATACGGAAATCGCAAGATAAAACTTTTGAGCCTAATTAGTCCATAATTAGTCATAAATGCTATAACCGGTATGTGTTAATGGTGGATTAATTAGGCTTAATAAATTAGTTTTATCGTGGTTCCTAATAAATCGTGGTTTCTAAGCGAGTTATGAAATTAGTTTTATCGACACCTAAAACTTTTCTTTTCGCGACTAAACAGAGACTCTAAGCATGGTTGTGGTTTGCAGGGTGCGGGTGGCGAACGAGCTGGGCGCCGGGAACGGAAAGGGCGCGAGGTTCGCGACGATCGTGTCGTCGGTGACGTCGCTGGTGATCGGCCTCTTCTTCTGGGTTCTCATCGTGAGCCTCCACGACAAGTTCGCGCTCATCTTCACCTCCAGCGCCGTCGTGCTGGACGCCGTCGACAACCTCTCCATCCTCCTCGCATTCACTATCCTCCTCAACAGCATCCAGCCCGTTCTCTCAGGTAAGAAACTCAGCTACCTGGGCCTACAAGCCCAACCAATCTCTTCCTTCTACATGGGCCTTCAGTTAACTGGTCATAAATGGGCCGGCCTTGTACGTGCAGGTGTGGCTGTTGGGTCTGGATGGCAATCCATGGTGGCCTATGTCAACATCGGCAGCTACTACCTCATCGGTATCCCCATGGGGATCCTCCTCGGATGGCTCTTCAAACTTGGCGTTCTGGTACACACACATCTCAACTCACTTGATCAGTTAATCTAGTGGTTCGAGTTATTGCGTGGCAAAATGGTAGGCATCTCCGGGCTGAGCCTTTCCTTTTTGTGAAACTTTTTTGCAGGGAATCTGGGCTGGGATGATCGGTGGAACAGCCGTGCAGACACTAATTCTGGCCATCATAACCATCCGCTGCGATTGGGATAAGGAGGTGAACAATACAATCACTAGATGCAACCAACCACACTACGTTTCTACTAGGAGCAGGACCATTACTTGCAGTACCGACTACCGACCTGAATTTGACGTTTTACCTGTGTCATTTTTCAGGCTATGATCGCAAGCACGCGCATGGACAAGTTGTCGCAAGTCCGGTAATTGGGAGAGGACGCACGTTGCCTGAGCTCATCTCCTCATTCACCAGATTGTGCAATATGGAAGGACAAGATGATCGCGACGAGTGAACTGAACAAGTGAAGCAGTACACAGGACGATTCTTCTTCACCTGGCTCCTGTTGGTCCATTGGTTTCGTTGCGTCCAATTTTATTGTCTTGGCCTTTTGGCACCCGAAACTTTACTCATCGGCCGGCCGTGTTCAAGTACATATGTATGGCAAATGGTGAAAATGTGAATGTTGATCAGTCTTATCTAAATTGATTTCACCAACCTTGTTCCTTTTTCAATCTTCTTCTTGGATTTTTACCTTTCATGCTCACCGTTTTGGTGAGGCTAACATCAGTGAAAAAAAAAAATTTCAACAACCATTAAAGTGCTGAAAACGAAATGCTGCTATACAGGCAGTCACCGTCATCCTATCTTTAAGGATAATGTAAGCATGGCTGCATGGAGTTGACATTGGAGATAGGGAAAGATAGAAGCCCACTAGGGACAATGCGCAAGCTTTGCATACGACAATCGCGTGCATACGTATTCTTTGACGGGATACATTCTCTGCCATTGACCATGCACCGAGTGCTTCGTCCGGTGCATCATATCACTTCATTTAATCCATTTTAGCAACTGGCAAGCCATGCACATAAAAGCAGTGTATTTTCTGGCCAAGTGACTGGCATAATTAATCATCCGTAACTGCTAATTAATCTCAAAGATATTGTTAAGGACTTCCTAAAGTGATAAGTTTTACGGTCTTTTCACAAATAGATACCAAATTTTCTAGCATAAATTTGATATCTTATAATACTAAAGATACTCAAACTTTATATTAAAAAATTTTGTTACCTAAAATATGCATGATCTACCGAAACATTGAACCTCCATACCGGATAAAAACCAAACAAGAAGCAACGATCTAGAGGAATAATGTTTGCTAACACTGAGATGATTTAGCCAGTTTGCTAATAAAGAAATGTGCATCGCAGTTTATCATTAGATTGTATCACTACACCGCTGCACAATTAGCACGAAATATAAAAAAAGAAAAAGACAAAACAAAATCAAACCCGGTTTAACGCGTCAGAATCGGAGTTCTCCTTGCCCTCACCGGAGCCAGATCCGCCGGGCGTCTCGGCCGGCGGAGCTCCGGCGACCGGATAAACCCGTTTGCTCCCGCCGTGCTCCTCTCCGGCGTCGAAATCCACCCGGCTCTGCCTCTGCCACGACACCGATCGCCACAATGACGTCAGCCACCCCGGCGTCCTCTCCACGCTGTCCGGGTATCCGGCGAGGCTGGCGGCGCGGCGGTGCCTCCGGTCGGCGGCGAGCTCCTTCATCACGTGCTCCGGTAGCCTCAGCGTGTGCCTGTCCGGCGCCGCCTCCATGGCCGACTGCGTCCTCCGGTATTGGGGGAACCCTGCTCCGGAGAATTCGCGATCCCTCGTTGTGGTGAAATCGATCACGGATTCCGGCGTGAAGGCCGCCATTAGCGCCGCCTCGTCGAGCTCTTCCGACGGCGAGTCTTCCTGTATCGCCGCCGGCGCCTCCTCCGGCGGCGGCGCCGAGCTCTCGGCGGCGAACACCGGCGGCGGCGCAGTGAGATTGGCGCGGCAGAGAGGGCATGTGACCGCGGTGGCGAGCCAAGGGTCGATGCAGTCGGGGTGGAACACGTGGCAGCACGCCGGGAGGACACGGAGCTCGTCGGCGTCGGCGAATTCGGCGAGGCACACGGCGCACTCGAGCCGGCCCGACTTCGCCGCCGCCGGCGCAGCCATGCGGGCCCTCACCTCGCCGTACACCGCCGTGGGGAACGAATCCACGGTCTCCCTGTCGAGGCCACGAGGGCGGCGAGCGGCGCCGGCGCCGCCGTCGAGGGGACGAGGGCCCGTGCGGCGGAACGCGCGGCGAGGGGGAACGCGCGCCTGGGAGCAGCGGTGGATGTAGATGGAGAAAACGGTGAGGAGGACGAAGGCGGCGATGAGGACGACGAGCACGACGACGGTGGCCGGCGAGAACCCGCCGGCCGTCGAGCCGGAGTGGTGGTGATGGTGGTGGTGCGTGCCGTTGCTCTCCTGCGCCAGGCAAGGGAGAGATTCCGACGAGAGCAGCATCACGACGGCGAGGACGGAGAACGCGATTCGCCGGCGAGCCATTGCCGTCGCCGGCGAGGGGAGAGGGGAAAGGGGTTAGGAGTTTGGAAGGAATGGAGTAATGGAGGTGTTAATTACGACGCGAGAGGTGGTGTAACGTACGCTCGATTTGGGTGTACGTATGGTGGACCGTGGGTGCGCGGGGTCGCGTGGGGAGAGGGCCCACATGTCAGTGACCTGGGGAGGACGAGCGGGCGGTGCCGCTGACTCATCGGCTGTTTTGGCCTGTGCGTATGTTGCGAGTTGCGATGTGCCTCAGTGGAAAAGTGGAAGCATTCGCCCGTGTCAACGTTTGATGCGTGCCTGCATTTGGTCAGAGTTTTATCTGAACTAACAACAAATTAACCCCTTGGTTACAGAATCAGCACGTCGTCAGTGTACTAATCCGTATGCCTTTTATTTTTCTCTGCCAAAGTTTAATTATCTGGATAACTAGACAACCATGTATTACCATGTTGTCGTTTCGATACTGTGGCCTATGTACGGCGATCATGGACGATGTGAACAAGAGGCTCGCCAAAACTCAACCACAATCACCATAGAAATTAAAAGGCCAGCGAGAACATATTCTTCGTGGGTTCGGTCCGTCAAGTGATAGCTTCTATGCCCCCCCCCCCAATCACAAACACAAAGAAAAAGTGTCTGAAAGTCTCCAATATGCAGCGATTGGACGGCGCATGGTGTAGCCGGCCGGCTATTCTGTAGCCGATGTCCCGATCGATCACTTTCCGGCCTATCCTGCCGCCCATGTCAAGCATGCAGTGTGGCGTAGCGTTTGCAATGCATTACTATGGGATTACGTACATGCTTGGATAGGGATGCGTAATATGACTAGTTCAGTTTACAGTTTACTTGTCGATCTGAAGGGACGTGGTATAGTTTGTGTCTATAAGTTTAATTTGAAACCGTAAATATAGTGTTTTCTTAGTTGCAATCGATCACTCGTCTGGACTAGGTCACACTGCAGACGCGCTGTGTGTATACGACTGCGTGTATGAACTCGAATCTTATTCATGTTTTTCCAACCACCACTGAGATCGTCAATGCCGAAAGGTTTCTTAATTTTTTTATTTTAAAGCTTGACGTGGTCATATGAAATTTGTATAGCAGTCAACTTTTCACCGAGCAATAATGCGCTGTTTTTTACTATGAGAATCATGTGGACAGTGGACATGTGGTGGTTGCCTTGGATTAATCCTCTGTATATATGTCACGAATTACGTGACGTGCGCTAGCTATAACCCTTCGCGTTGTTTCATTTCATCGCTACAGCACCATAATCAGCGAGAGTAACAAACGGGGATGCCCTTAAAAAAAAAATGGGCATGCCGCATGCCTCATCAACCGGCTGTGGTCATTGACATAGAATTCTCGAGTATTTATGACTCAAGCGATTTTCACTTTTGATCCCTGAGAATGATTCTACTTTTCACTACAAACCGCACCATTATAGAAAAAAAAAAAAGGAGTGAATTCTCACGGAGAACTCCGAAGAAAGCAGACACCACCTGGAAAGCCCATTGAATTTGTACCTATTTTATGGGCTTCGCATTGATCAATGGCCCTGATGCTGTTTCAATTGGGCTGGAAAATATCGACTGAAGGCCTTCTTAGATATAGTCCAAAGAAGTCCATCCGTAATAGGCTTTCCTATGGACTGGCCCAAATATTAAGATCAAGTGAACTCCCCTGACTTGGTACGCAGAAGCCCAGCCCATAAACGCCTACGCCAAAATTTGCATTCCACACACTTCGGCCCAGCTGCAAACCATCTCGAGGCGAAGCCCAAATCTTGTCCCTCCATTCAGGACCGTGTCCACACTACCTTCCCCTTCCACTCCCATCGTCGCCGTCGTTGCCTTGCTCCTATCGCCGCCGCTCGCCGTAGTTCGAGCTCCAGACCCGAGCGCCCCCCTGTAGGGTGTACATACACCCTAGCTCCGTCGCCGCAGGCGCCGATCCATGCCGGATGCCGCCGCGGGTGAGTTTTGCAGCTTCTGATTGCTCCATTTGTTTTCGATTCGAACGCGGAATGCCTATAATTAACCGTAACTCCTTTAAATTCCGAGGCCGGGGAGAGAGCCCCTGGATTTTGATTCTCGAACACTACAAGAGGCAAAATTTTGCCGCCGGATCTGCTTTCCTCGCGTCTGGAGTTTATGGACGGGAAGCGGAAGCGGCCGGGCGGAACACCAAGTGCAGGACGATGCAGCTCCGCCGTATGTTTCCACGCCCTCAGTTTTTGATCTAATTAACTTCCTATACAGAGATCGTTGATTGTTTCTAGGGTTCATTGCATTTCTTTGAAGAAAAATGAACTGTTCCTTTTTTTAACAGAGGGGCGGGGATCGGTTCTTCACCTAACCTGTAAACTTTTTAAAGATGCATTGCAGATAAAAGTCAATTTGATCTAAGTTCAAATCTTCACCTTTATTTTGGTATATTCAAATTAGTAGCTTTGTCTTGAATTACATTAACAAATTCAGTCTCTAATATTTGGTTTCTTATCTCCAGACGAATCAGGCGCATCTGCAAAAATAATTGATGCACCGCGGCAACACGATGATATCTATGCGGGCATGATGCCAGAACTTCCGCTCGATAAACTTCCAGAGGTATGTATTGCTAATAATGTTTTGACTGCTAGCGTTGAAACTGCATGTCTTTGTGTGCATGGATTTTAGGATTTCTTTTATCTCGAGGGATTGATTGTAGGAATTTTGGTGGAGTCAATAATGTTTGGGCAAACTAGCTTACTGAGCTCTCAGAGTGTTGTGTGTAAACTGAATTCTAATGCGCAGTTATTTTTTCAATGTTTGGCTTTCTCTGCACATTATCTACTACCCGATGCTCCATAGTTGTTTAACACATTTTCATTGTCGCGCTTATTCTTGAAACAAATACCTATGGATATCTCCTCTTGACTATAACAATGGCAATTTAAGGAGCACTAGATGTCCACCTAGTGGTATGGTTAGGTGCAGTGATTCAGAGGACCTTAGGTGCAGTGACTATAACTATTTTTTTGTGGATTGCTTTTATATTATGAAGTTTGGTTTGATATGATGTTAACTTGTAGAAGTTCGTTTTTCTGAGATGGAGTGAGTTGCCACTAGTAACAGTTTAAAATATGTAGATAATAAGCAGTCCTTCTGTTTGTTCCAAGTGAAATCTGCTTAGTATTATCCTCTGAATGTTGATTTTTTTTTCCAAACATGTTTTTCCAGGATATCTTGCACCGTATATACTCACTTATGCCATTGAAAGATGCTGCTCATGCTGCTTGTGTGTCGCACGGATTTCTACGTTGCTGGAGACGCTGTCCAATCCTTATACTCCCTCCGTTTTTTTATATTTGACACCGTTGACTTTTAAACAAAACTTTGACCACTCATCTTATTCAAAAAAATTATGCAAATATTATCTATTTTGTTATGGGTTGTTTCATTATTAAAGATATTTTCAAGATGACTTTTGTTTTTATATATTTGATTAAAATTTTTGAATAAGACGAGTGGTCAAAGTTGTTTTTAAAAGTCAACGGTGTCAAATATAAAAAAACGGAGGGAGTATTAAATAGCACAACAATTGGTTTGATTAAGATAAAACTTGATGACATGGAAAGCTATGCTGTCAGTAAAATTGACCATATTATTAAGAACCACTCCCGCATTGGGGTGAAAGTGCTTAAAACTTCAACTGTTCGCCTGTCCAAGCATAAGTGCAGCTGTTCTTGACAAATGGTTTGTCAGTGTTATTAAACCTGGGATCAAAGAAGTCTCCTTGGAGATGTCTTTACGCAAAAAACAGACAAAATACAACTTCCCAAGCTCCATTCTATCAAATAAGGCAGGCGGAGGGACAATTCAGTCACTTTTCCTCTCATCCTGTGCTTTTCATCCTACAACGACTCTTGGTTGCAACAGAAGCTTGACAAGCTTGCATCTATGTAAAGTCCAAATTTGTGGGGAGGAGTTAGGACAGTTCCTTTCCAATATGTTCGCTTTGGAGCGATTGGTTATTTCTGAATGCAATGATATAATCCAGTTTAAGGTGCCTTGCCAGATGCAACAGCTCTAGTACCTCCAGGTTACAGAATGTGAAATGCTACAGGCGATAGAGATAGATGCTCCCAAACTTTCCACTTTAGTCTATGGGGATGTTGGAGTACAAATCTCTCTTGGAAGTGATGTGAAGGTCAAAGGCATACATCTGATGGGTGATGAAGACGACACAGTCTATTATGGTCGTACCAAGCTTCCATCCATTATGCCGAATGTTGAATAACTTATCGTGTCATCTCCTAATGAGGTATGAATTATTGTTTCTATGTGCTATCTAGTTGCTTTATAAATACAATTAATTACAGTCTGGTGATATATGCATGTCATACATGCACATGAAACACAATTAATTCCTGATACATCTCTTCCTCTTCTTCTCTTTCAGATGACCAATACGCCAATGGTGCCCAGCAAGTTCCTCCACCTCAAGTTCTTGGAGATTTATCTTCAGGAATTAGTGGCCTTACTTCCCAGTTATGATATCTTTTCTCTGGTTTCTTTCTTGGATGCTTCCCCCCTGCAGACTTTCAACTTGCATGTAAGTCACTTCCTCATTGTTTCCTACAGTAAAGGTCTTATTGGTTCAGTTAATGCTTGCAGTTTGGGACTTTGGAGGCTTTGTGCAAATTTGGCAGGATAGTTTGGTTAATTTGTTATAGATATTCTTATACAGTCTCTCGCAATATATTATAAATAGTGGAATTAGTTTAGTACTTAAATGCACACTATATAAGGCAACCAAGTAGAAAACATGCATGGTGCTACGTCGGTATTATTGCAATAAAGCCAACCGCAGCCATTCAGTTTTGGCTTTTCATGATAAATTGTTTTAAGCTTCTATACTATATCCATTACCAGTGATTCCAGTTGCTGAGGAGGACATGACCAAGGTCTAATTACTCACTGCTATTGTTCCTATGCAGGTTGAGCAGCAGCGTGAAAGGCTTGATTCGATTCTTGATGGAGAACATACGGAATTGAGACGAATTACGCACCACGGACATACCAACCTCCAGAGTGTGACAATCACCGGGTTCAATTCTGCAGAGAGCATGATTGAGTTAACGACGCACATTCTTGAAAATGCACCATCGCTTAAGCACTTTACGCTGGATACTGCCAGCTTCTCTGATAAGAACTGTTTGGCGATGGGAGAATGCTCTCCTATAGTGAGAGGAGGAATCTTGGAAGCGCGAAGAGCTTTTGAGGCAGCCAGAAGACACGCCGCGGGGAAAGTACCCTTGGGTGTTGAGTATAAGTTTCTGGAACCCTGCAGGAAATGCCATTTTGGGTACTAAAACAATGCAGTACATCTCCAGATAACGTTTTTCTTTGGAGAAGGAAAACTTTAATGCAAGAATTCATCATTTCTTCATGTGAACTTTTGATGTTTTATGAGGAGCCAATTTTAAAAGAAAACCGATCGGGAAAAATTGAGAAATGATGAATCAGTACGAGACAGATTCATCTTAAAACATCATAAGTCCGTACCGATCGGTTTTCCTTTGTACGTTTTCTTTGTCAGCGTAGGCAACGAGAGGAGCATGTCATTGGGCCTTTGCATGTCTTTCCGTCGTTGGGCCTTTCCCTTTGTTGGGCTTGCGCGACCCGCCGACTCCTACGGTCTTACCTGTTTCACGCCGCAACAATTCCAGCCACGCGTCGCACCCAGCGTCTAGCGCCGGCATATGGGACACCGTCCTGGAGCCGTTGCCCATGGCAGCAGGAGGAGATGCGATGAAGCCGTCCCCGACCAATGGTCATCTGTTATTGCTCGTCGGCAGCGGTCGATCTACTGTCGGCTTGTCTCGCGGTCGTCGACCGGGCTGTGAATTGTGAAGCCGCGCGTCCCTGATCTGCTCCCCAGCGATGTCCTCCGCTTCCACGGCCGGTACTCATGGTGATGCTCGGCTGCTAGCGCCAGCGCTTCTTCCAAATTGCAATTAGATTTCTGCCACATGCTCTACAATGCAGGTACTTCAAAGCGACATTCGAATGTACATATGTCTACATTTGTTTTTTGTTACATTGATCGATGTTTGTGGCTTATGGGTTTTCTGACAAGAACTTCTAATGCAGGGAAGGAAGAAGCTCCAGAGCTATTTCCAGTGTTGTATTTAATTAAGGCCCAAAGAAGAAAGAACTACAATTGCTAACTGGCCTGCTAACTGAGATACTCAACATCTTTTACTTTAAGCTAACTGGGCTTTGTTAATCTTTGCAACATATGTAATATATTCATTTTGATGCTTAATATTCCGTCTTTCAGATAAGCGCGATTTATGAGTGGCACAGGTTGTTTGTGAGTTGAGGTACAAAGTATATTGAAGGAAGGGAGTCAAGGCCTCGGGGACGCGCGCCAGAGGTAGATGAGGAGGTATGCCACTCTGTCCAAATGGACCCCTGTTCCGTAGTCGTTGTGAAAGCTTTTTCGTAGTAATGTGTTCCAACCGTCGGCTCTGTTACACTTTGTACTATTCTTGCCGCAACCGGAATCATGTGCATCCAGTGGCGGTACTGAGGGTTGGCCGGCAAGGGCCATGGCCACACCAAATTTCATCTCACAATAGCATAGGGTTTGTTATAAAATTACGCCTAATCCTCGTAGCAAATCAGAAGTTATTTGTGGACGGGCGAAATAATAAATGATATGATTGATCAAAATTCTTAATTAAAAGTAAATGAATTAGAAGAAGGTACAACTCAAAGCTCAACCCAAAGCTTAGAGATTAAAATCAGATGATTATCTAGTATTTGTTTGCATAGACAATAAAAAATAGCTACGGCACTGTATGCATCAGTGTATGTGCGATAACGTAGCCTACCTAGCTAGCTGCATTTTTCGTGCATAGACCATGACGGGATCGCATACACGCACTCGCTGCTACATTAGCCATGCCGAGAACAATTATCGACCGACGCGGCCCCGTCGTAGGTAGCAAGTGGGGCGGTATCAGATTGGGCCATGTTTGAAGCGACGGGCACGACGACCTGCGCACGTAGGACGAGATCCCCGAATCATATCATGCCAAGTTGGAAACTGACCCAACGTTGTTGCCGAATAAATATCATGCGAAGTTGGAAACTGACCCAACCGTTGTTGCGTTCCTTGTTGTCTTTGCTTGCGATCGATGGACCGGGACGCGCATATACGTGTTCAGTGAACCCTCTCCATGCATCCGTCGCATGATGGACGACGACGACCACGGCATCGCTCGGTTTTACATGACGTGACAGCCAGCCCGGTGCCTCCGGGAAACACGACCGCGTTGATTACTCCGTGGAACTCACGAATCATGATTCGGTTTGGCTCGAATCATCATCTGACGAAGCTGGTCTGTACCGCCACGCACCCTTCGTCGTCGTCTGCAAAATTGTAGATCCAGACCAGAGGGCAACTGAGAGTGAGCGCTAATGACAGCACTGAATCGCATCATCAACCGTCGATTCGCTTCATTTGATGCTCTGCTAGTGTTCTGAAGCTGCATGTTGGCCGGCCGGCCGTGGCGATGCAAACCGGCGGGACGAAACAGGTGGTGGGAAAAGTGGTATTCGCGGCGTATGCGCGCGCATGTGCCGATGTGCGCAGTGAAAGCACCGTCCGTCCGAGACCTGGATGGACGATTCGCTGCTGAATTTGCTGAGCCAGAGCCGAATAAAACCGCGAGATAATCTGCCGCGGACGGATCGTGTGACGAGGCGGCGAGGCGCATAGGCGGAGCCGAGCAGCGACGAGGCACACGGCCGTGAGCGACAGAGGCAAAGGCCAAAGCGTGAACTAGTAGGGGCCCGGCGCGGGCGGCAGCGCCAGGACGGGGCAGGGTGCGATGCGATTAATTAGCCAGATTACGGTCGAGACCGGACAGCCATTCGTGGCTCGCGAGTGCTCCGTGTACGGCGCGGGCAGAAGACCAGCGTACGATTCTGTGGGTGTTACTGTGCGTCACGTTGGCTGGCTAGATTCTGGGCAGAGACGCAGAGTCCTTCCTTGCTGCGGTGATTCTCTCTGCCCCTGTGACCGTGTCCAAACGATGCATGCGCGATAGTAGGAGTACGAAACTTTTAGACATCACAAACGGTGGATTCCATGTACACCATCAGAAACGGTGACGATTACGTACGTGCTCCGTACATGAAACAGGCTTACTAAATCGCAGCCGTCGAGATTTGCAAAGCGCATAAAATACACGAGCTCGCCAGTAGAAAAATACCACTGCCCGGTCAAATTGGCGCCATGCTGACATAGCGAGACTGAACCATGCATTGCCAGCCACACATTGGAGGAGTCAGGGGACAAACATGCGCACACACATGCATGAGCGAACGCTACAGGTTCGATACTTTACAAGGTTCGAAGTGCTAGGCGCTTGACTAGGGTAAGATATATAGATTCCTTGATGTACCAACTCAATCCTCCATTGCCGAGACAAATTCTCTAGCTTTTGGGTTTTATGCATGCTTGCAGGCCGACCTTTAGATTATGACATGATTCCCGTGCCGACATCGGTTGCAGTTAACAAACCAATCTTGTGTAGTTAGATGGCCTTAATAATCTGTTGCTACTGCTACATCTACTTAATTACCAGTTAGTGAACTAGCTTAATTAATTAGCTTGTCTGTTGCATGACTTTCTTTAGATGATTCAGATTTGGTTGCTTAGCTGCAGCTGGCCTGTGATGGCAGTATTCTCCACCTATAGCACTGTCTGGTCCATGCGAGAAGGGGCGTATTAACAAATTACGCAGCCTCTTATCACAGTAAATAACACAATGCATGCAGACCCACAGTTTGATTATTTTATCTTCAGTTTATTTTTTAAAATAAAGTGAGGGATTGTGTAACATACTGGAGTACCATGAATGGCTGAGGATTGTGCACTTGTACCACCAACCACTTTGTGACACCCTCTTGTTCAGATGTGGTAGGGTGTGTTTAATTCGCGAAAAGAAAATTTTAAGGTATCACATCGTATGTTTGACCGGATGTCGGAAGGGATTTTGGACACGAATGACAAAACTATTTTCATAACTCGTCTGAAAACCGCTAGAAGAATTTATTAAGCCTAACTAATCCGACATTAGCACATGCGGGTTATTGTAGCACTTGTGGCTAATCATGCACTAATTAAACTCAAAAGATTCGTCTCGCGATTTTCATGCAAACTGTGAAATTAGTTTTTTCTCTCTATATTTAATGCTCCATTCATGTGTCGAAAGATTTGGTTGATATTTTTGGACAAAATTTTCTGTGAAGCCTTAATCTATACTTCGTAACCGGACATACCTTTTCAAGAATCCTTTGTCGATCTTGGAATTTGGCACAACACTATGCCCGGGGTCCTCCGGAAGAAAGCTAAAGGAAGAATCTTTGAAATGAGCAAGTACATCGAAAGCATTTACCTGACCAGTTGCAAATAAACTTAAGTCTCTCAACGAAAAGGTTGCAATTAACAAACTTGCTAGGGACTTCCCAAGGGAAGCGTTACAAAATCCACATTTGTTTAAGGCAGAGAGGACCCCGGGAATACGTAGGACGCTGACCCGAGACGGCAGCGGTTAGCAATGCTTCCAAACTTCGCAATTCACACTTGCAAAAAACACATCACCAAACCAAATCCTCGGTCACCTACCTGTCCGTCCAAATTAATCCCCACATGAGATCTCTCCAAGATTTGCACTGATTAACAATATTGTTCGAGCATGTCGTCGTGCTGCGTCTGGTAATGCGGCGCATACTGCAGCAGGTATTTGGTTTTCCCCTGCTTTGAGATGGAGAAATGATACGATGCAGTGTGAAGAGCTCAAACAGACGTTTTGTTTTTGGAGAACGGTAATGGTTTGGTACATAATAGGGGCATGGGCAGAATGGAACAAGATTTCCGAGGATTACGTCAAGGATATGATATAGTATTAATTAGTTACTAGTTAGTAGCTACCTACAAAGTAGGAGCTTCACGATGGAATTGAAATTTTGTACACGCTAAACAACAAGGTGTCGCACGATTTCTGGAACAAAAGTTAGTTAACTTTTGGGGTAGAGTGAGAAACTAACTTTTTTTTTATTTATTGCTTTTTCATTCCCCAAATATAGTTACCTAGTACGGAACGTGACAGCAGCTAGTCCGGTGTATCTAGATAGAATTATGCTAAAGAAAATATCTATTCGTGTACATATATTAAGACTGATGTAGTATTAGCGAAAGGCTCACATAGACTATACATAGACATGGACACACCACTCTCTCACACAACTATGAATACATTTTCTGATACACACTTAAAGAAATAAAATAAATCAAATTTCTGCTGTTACCAAAGAAAAAGGAACATGCTACGGATATAAAGATTATAGTTAAGTTCTTACACAGATATAAAGATTTCTAGAGTAATAATTGTTTCATCAATAACATCTTCTTCAATTTGTTCATGTCTTACCCTTAAACCACCCGCTTATGGCTTACCCCTACTACGGGAGAAAAATAAAGGATTGTGGTCTTTACCTACTATCACTTTTTAACCGTTTGTAACTCGGCCGTACAAATAGCAAAACACTCATCTACCACGTCTAGTTGAAGTGTCTAACTTCTTTTTCCATCTTTGCTCCCTGCATTCCACACTTCCCTTCATCCCTTGCAGTAGTACTTGGTAAACTTTGATCGGAGTATGTGCTATACCTGCAGGGGCAACAAGCTCGCCCAACTACCACCCTCATCCATGTCCTCTCTATTCCCATCATCTTCTCTTCTTCCTAGCGGTCCAGTTTTTACCGAATTCGCTAAAACAAGTGTGTTTGTTCGTATTTGTAGTTAGAAAAGGTACATTTTGAAATAAAATGCATCAGTGATTCCGTAGCTACCGAATTTCAAAAAACGAAAGGAAATCTAGACTAATTGAAAAAGGTCGGATCTAATTGTACGATGGTGGTTGTTTAATTTGAGCACTATTTATTTGATGAACTGTTGTCATCGAATAGAAGTAACACTTGATCCGTCAGAAATGGCTTCATTCTAGATGACTGGGAAATATAATTTTGTACTATAACCACTTGGATGCTCTGATTTGTTGACACCGATCCGTATCTTTTCACTAATCATAATACGTAAAGGGAGATCATTAATTGATGTTACGTTGAGAACCAAAGACGACCCGGTAAATTCCGCGATAGGGAAAGGAGGTCTGTAGCATCAGATTTTGTCCAAGAAATGGTAAGCTCTCTCCGAACAATTTGTTCGTCTTACTCTGGAACTTTTAAGTCTGAAGTCATAGGAGAGTGCCGGCCAGTTATTTCTAGCTTTATCTCAATATTGAAAGCAGTAAAATTCTTGCAGAAAAGCACAAAGCTAAGGTGTCATCAAGGAAATCTGAAGCAAAAAAAAAAGTCTGGTTGCCGTACGGTTGCGTCATTGTGAGCATTTTCAGTCTCGATCTTAGCAGATTCTCCCGGGAAAAGTAAGCTTTCAGCATCTCCAGGGCACACCACGTATACATCAGAGAGATTAGAGTAGTTTTAGCATACCCACGTCTGCAACCAGAAACTTATGTGAAAAAATTGTATTAGGTATATATATAATTAAAAAAGGTCTCATTACATTCCAAGCTTGTCACAGCAGAAATAATAATGCTCCAGTGCAGTACCTGAAGAACAAAACAAATATTTCAGGCCAATCCGGTGTTCTGCCCCTGGTTTTAACTACCTTCTGACAATATATTTGGAGAGCGGTTTCAGTTCTCTCGTTCTCTCATGGGCTTGATCTAACGTGCCGATGAGGTCAATAACTTACAAATTCCAAGGGAACATTTGTTCTTATTCTCCAGCATCTGTGATAAACAGTCTAAAGTACTTGTCGTCGTTTATAGACGGATTAATTACGTGATTAGTATAAACTCTGCCAACTACTATGTTTCAATTTTGTTGGCGATTTCAATGGAACCTGTGTGCCGTACATCTTTCTACTGCCTTTTGGAAACAGGTAACACGTTCTTAAAGAAGAGAGAAGTACGTGTGAGTGTATTTTTTATATGCAAAACACACTTGTCCCAAAAAGATGCCAATGGTTGTTCTTATTCAGCTTTACAGCCAGAAGCGCTGGCGTTCCACAGAAGTTATGGGCCTCAAGTTCTTCCTGCCGTTAGACAAAGATGGGAACGAACAAATCGAAAATGATATCGCGCAAGAAAAAACTTTGTGCATGCATGCATCTTTCGCCTTCCTTTTAACTGTTGCTGACGCGGCTATTTTTGTTGCGGAATAAACATGATGGGGTGCAAGTTGAGCCATGCTTTGGCTAACACCATCACGAATTCTGGAGGGACTATTCCGCACCTAGTGCCAGATGGGTATCCGACACTTCGGTTTTCCTAGCTCGTTTGCTTCCGTTAGATCCAAAGGAAAAAAAGTAATTTTTTCAAATAGAAAAAGGAAAGTAAATTTTCAAATAGAAAAAAAGGAGAAAATAAAAATTCAAAACGAATGAAAATGGAAAATTTTCAAATAAAAAATTCAAATAGAAAAGAAATATAAAAATTCAAAAGTAAAAAATCCCCGTCCGACTGTAAGCGTCGCGTCCGCGCCGCCGCGGAGGAAGGTTGCCGGTGGGCAGCAGGAGCAGGGAGGGCGGAGCGGCCTCACTGCTAGTCTGCTACTGGGGGAGGTGTGGGGGAGGACGGTGTGTCCTGGTCGTCGCCGATGGATCTGGATCGAGAATGTGGAAAGTCTGAGGGAGAAAGTAGGAATGGGGAAGTTAGAGATGGGGGATTCAATATCAGAAAAGATCCGTTACCACCCGTAAGTGCGCCGTGAGGTCCGTGATTTCCCAAAATCGAGCATCGCAGGCACATGCACACCAAACATCTTTTCCGCATGAATTCTGTCTAAAATCGATGGATAGATGAGCTCCCTAGCGTGGTATGCATGGACCAGACTACCTAAGGCTTCACTGAGCATGCATATGTACATTGCAAGCGTACGTAGGAGTTGTAAAGTTGAAACCTATGGCATATTAGGGCTTTATTCATCGGTTAGGTGATTTTCTTTTAAACTCCAATCACATACTTTGACCAACATGATTGCTTCAAGATTTACATAGCCTTTAACTATAACTCTTGTTCTCTTCATGATCACCTCTAGTACTCTCGCATCGGCTCTCCTTGATATATAGCCATTGTCCACCTTGTTGACATCAGCGAAGTGAATTAGACGCATCTTCTTTGTCGTATCCCTTCTCGTCCTCCCAAGGATCAACACCCCCCTGGCCGGCCGTCGTCATTAATCCTTCATTGTTGTCTAGCTTCCATCCGCCCAAGCCATCTCTTCATAGGGTTTAGGGTTTACACCTATTCCAATGGCTCACTCCCATCGCCTACAACCTCGGAACAATTCTCTGTAGTTAGCCTATCGGTGTTCAGTGTCGTCGTCAACAAGGTCTGTCAAGGAATCATAGTCATTGGTTTCCTCTATTCTTGCCTCTCTTGGTCTAAGGTGGAAGACAATGTGTACGACGTTTTATAGATTAAAATTTAAGGAAATTTGGTAGAAACATGAATAGCAAAAGGTGTTGTATTTCATGAGAATTGATGAGAATATATGAATGAAGGGTTGTTAAATAGTACTCTAGAGAATGCACGGTCTCGCTACGTCAAAACCTAGCGCCGCCAGGCGATTAGGGCTAGACGTGAGCTGCTTCATCGCTTTCCGGATTAGTCCTGGAATCAATCTCTAGGTTCCAGACTGATTACGAGAGGTTCACAGATACGGTACGGTTCTCTTTTGAGGGTTTTATTCTCCTGGATAAACCAATCTAGGTTTGTCAAGTTTGGGGCTGGGAAGGCGGACGACGCACTATCGGAGTTCTGTGTGGACACGCTGCTGCTGGTGCACTGGAGATGGAGGACGATCCTAGGGATCGTAGCCCTGATGAAGGCGGTGCAACAGTGGATGAAGATCCAACCGAAGATCACCCAGATGAATCTGTATCTGAAGAGGATGATGATGCCATTGAAATTGATCTAGATGATGCTGCTCACCAGATCGCAACACAACATGTTGCGCTTGGCAGATTTTTTATGAGGAGGAGTTATAGCACGAAGGGTCTGTTTGAAGCTATGCAGAAGGCATGGGGTTTACGCCAGAACATTGAGTACAAGAAGCTGATGGACAATCGCTTCTTGATTGAATTTCAGTCTCATGGAGATTTCTCCTTTGTCATGGGAGGAGGTCCTTGGATCTACCGGGGAGATGCTTTCCTGGTAGAGGCTTATGATGGGCGATCGAGGCCGTCAGATATAAAGCTCAACACCATGCCAGTGTGGGTTTGTATATTTGATCTACCTCTATCGATGATGACAGAACATATGGGGAAGATCCTAGCATCAAAACTAGGAACAGTGCGGAAGGTAGCGGTGGATGATCGCGGTAAGGCGTGGGATGATTTTCTCCGTGTTCGCATTGAACACCCCATTGATAAGGCGATGATGAGATGGATCAAAGTAAAAAATAAAGTGGGCACAGGTGTACAGAAGTTTGACATTAAGTATGAAAGAGTGCCAATATTTTGTTTTTACTGTGGTCATATAGGGCACTCCGAGAGAGAGTGTGATCTTCCTTAGGAGAAGCAGATGGTGCGCTTTGGTCTGAACTTACGAGCTTCTCCTTTCAAAAGGTTTGAGCACAGAAGCTGGAACATCAATGTGAAGAAGGCACAGGCTACAAATCGCAGTCTCTTCGGAGATAGAGATGGATCAGGTTCCTCACCTGCTGCCAGTCACAACGGGTCACAACGTGATCAGCAGGAAAAGCATAGAAAGGAGAAGGCAAACAATAATGGTAGGGGAGGTGAACCTACTAAAAAAGGAGATGATGAGGTACCGGAAAGGAGAGAGGAGGATACTCCCAGCAGGGACGCTGAAAACATAAAGAAGAAAACCACATCAGGCCACGATCGGGGAAGAACGGAGGGGGAGGTCAGAAAGCTGGCACAACAATGGGAGGAGATGGGGAGATCAGAGCCAACTAAGTCTGCACCTCCTGTAGCAGATGAGCAACCGGACAACAATGGGAATACTGATTCGGTGAACCATAATGTTTGTTTGGGTGCGGGGGCAGGGAATGGGCAAGAGGAAGTGGAGGAAAATAATCCATCCCTGTCACCTATCGTGGAGGATGTTTCCCTGCTTGATAACCTGCGTAAAGAGGAGGCGATGAGGGGTAGAAGACCTGCAACTACTTCAGAACTGCAGGTTGCTTCGATTTTAGGAAAAAGAGGAATGCTTGGTCGTAGAGATGGATGGCAGGAGGATTCTAGCTTTGACGTCATTGTTGGTAGTGGCAGTAAGAAGAGTAAGAGTGCTACAAGATCGGCTTCAAAGTCGATCCACCTGACGGGACTTCTGGAGGAAGCCCGTTAGGAGCAATGTGTCTTCTAAGTTGGAACTGCCGAGGTTTGGGGCAACCTCGGATAGTTCAAGAACTTGTTTGCCTAGTGCAAACTCATAAGCCCAAGATTGTGTTCCTAATAGAAACTAGACAATGCAAGCAGAAGGTGCATAATCTAAGAGGAAGATTGGGTTTATGGCATTGTTTCACAGTGGATGGGCATGGTAAAGGCGGTGGACTAGCTCTGTTCTGGGACGAAAATGTACAGATTGATATCATATCTTATAATGTGAGACATTGATGTGCTGATCAAAGGAGGCGGATGGGATAATCATTGGAGGTGTACCTTTGTGTATGGGGAGCCCATAGCTCATGAGCGACATCATATGTGGACCATGATGAAAAGGATAAAATCTAACTCCACAGCGCCTTGGTGTCTCATTGGGGATTTCAATGAAGCTATGTGGCAATTGGAGCATTTTTCTCAGCACATGAGAAGAGAGAAACGGATGCTTGACTACCGAGAGGTCCTGTCGTTCTGCGATGTGTATGATCTCGGCTTTGGGGGGAAACCGTGGACATATGACAACAAGCAACGTGGTCACAAAAATGTTCGTGTCCGGCTTGATAGGGCAGTGGTGGATGTGAGGTGGTCTGGTTTATTCCCGGCGGCGAAAGTTAACCATCTAACCTCAACCCGATCAGATCATTGTCCCATTCTTTTGCAAACAGTGGTGGTCCCAGATAACAACTTGCAGCGGTGGTGCTTTAGATATGAGGTTATGTGGGAACGGGAGGAATAACTTGCGGAAACAATTAAATCGACGCAGAAGCTACAGCCGGCAGCAGTTGATATGGGTCAAGTTGCATGTCGACTAAATAAGCTGACGTCTGCGTTGAAGGAATGGAGTAGGAACAAATTCAGCTCAGTACGAAGGGAGATTAAAGATATCCGAAAAAAGATAGAGGATCTCGAGGCGACGGGGGTGGGAATTCATGAGCAAGAGTATATATCAGCGGCTCGGCGCCTTGATGAAATACTCTATAGAGAGGAAATGATGTGGATGCAGCGATCTCGTATAGCGTGGTTAAAGGAAGGAGATAAAAACACGACGTTCTTTCATAGGAAAGCCGTATGGAGGAAAAAGAAGAATAAGATTTCACTCCTAGTGAGGGAGGATGGAACAAGCACAAAGCAAAAAGAGGAGATGGAGTCGATGGCAACAGAGTTCTTCAAATCTCTGTATACTGCAGATCCCAATGTGCACCTGGCAACACTTTTGGATTTGGTTCAGCAGAAAGTTACTGACCAAATGAATGAGGACCTGTGCAGAGAGTTTTCAAATGACGAAATCTCGGATGTTCTTTTCCAAATTGGACCGTTGAAGGCTCCCGGACCGGATGGCTATTCGGCACGCTTCTTTCAACGTAATTGGGATGTGGTGAAAAGCGATATTTGCAATGCAGTGAAGGTGTTCTTCAGGGAAAAACGGATGCCGGAGGAAGTTAATGAAACAGCAATTGTGCTGATTCCAAAGTTCACGTATGCTCAAAACTTAAAAGACTTCCGGCCAATTAGTCTGTGTAACGTGGTTTACAAAATCATTTCCAAATGTTTGGTAAACCGCCTCCGGCCTCAACTTGAAGAGATCATCTCACCAGCTCAGAGTGCCTTCATCCCTGGGAGAATGATCACGGATAATGCGTTAATCGCGTTTGAGTGTTTCCATGCTATTAGTAAGTGTCGTTTCGAGAAGCAATTTTGTGCTTATAAGCTTGACCTGTCTAAAGCGTATGATAGAGTTGATTGGACATATTTGGAGGGTGCAATGCGGAAGTTGGGTTTCTGTGATACGTGGGTGACATGGATAATGGAATGTGTTTCGTCGGTGAAATATACAGTTCGTGTCAATGGTGAACATCTGGAATATTTTACACCGACACGGGGTCTTAGACAAGGAGACCCGTTGTCTCCTTACTTGTTTCTTCTGGTAGCGGATGGTTTATCGACGATCCTGCAACATGCTGAAAACCATTTGAACCTCTCTCCGTTCAAAGTCAGTCGAGGAGGTCCTGGGATCTCACGTCTCTTCTTTGCTGATGACAGTTTGCTTTTCTTTAAAGCTTCAGTTGAGCATGCTGACACTGTGAAGGAGTGCCTTAATTTGTATGAAAAGGGGACAGGGCAGTTGCTTAGTCTAGCTAAGTGCTCTATTTTGTTTGGTAAGGAGTGTGCAACAAGTACGTGTGATGAAATTAGGAGGATTCTTCAGGTGAATCACTCTACCTTTGAAGATAAATATTTGGGTCTCCCAACACCATCAGGCCAGGCAAAGAAAGAGAGGTTTCAGTCGATGAAGGAGCGATTCCAATAAAGACTCAGTGATTGGTGTGAAAAGAATCTATCGATGGGAGGCAAGTGCTGATAAAGTCTGTGTTACAAGCGCTTCCGACTTATGTAATGAGTGTCTTCAAACTGCCACTTGGGCTGTGTGAGGAGTATATGCAGCTGATCCGGAAGTTTTGGTGGGGAGAGGATAAAGATCACCGGAGAACTCATTGGTCATCCTGGGAATGCCTGACTAAGTCGAAGGGGCAAGGTGGACTTGGTTTTCGGGATCTCAAATTGTTCAATCAAGCACTTTTGGCCCGTCAGGCATGGAGATTAATTCAATTTCCAAATAGTTTGTGTGCTCAGGTCCTCCGATCGAAATACTACCCACAAGGGGAGCTAATTGATACAACTTTTCCAACAGATTGTTCAGATTCTTGGAGAGGAGTTGTCCATGGTCTGGAGTTGCTTAAAAAGGGCGCCATTTAGCGTATCGGGTCAGGGGAGAAGGTGCGTATCTGGAGGGATCATTGGATACCAAGGGAACACAGATTAGCAGTCATTGGGAAGAAAACAAGGAACAGATTAATCTGGGTTTTGCAGTTGATTCAGACCAATCCATTGGAGTGGGATGTTCAGTGTATTAACCAGCTCTTCTACCCTCCAGATGTTGAAGAAAATTTGAAAATTAAACTCCCAAGTAGACAACAAGAAGATTTCATTGCCTGGCACTTTGATAAGCATGGAATGTTCACGGTACGTAGTGCGTATCATCTGGCCCTAGCAGAAGAGAGAAGACAGCAAGAAGAAGGGCAGAGCAGCAAGAATGCGGAGGGCCATAGACCTCTTTGGCAAAATATTTGGTTAGCACAGGTTCCACAGAAAGTCAGGATTTTCTCTTGGCGTCTGGCGACAGATAGCTTAGCGACCCAGAGTAACAAATGCAAACGGAACTTAGTTCCCCGCCCAACCTGTCAAATTTGTGGTGCTGCAACTGAAGATGCCTTTCACGCAACAGTGGGTTGCACGATGGCAAAGGCGCTGCGCCTGGAGCTCAGGAAGCTTTGGTTCTTGCTACCGGAGAAGGAGTTCATCGATCAGGGTCCTGATTGGTTACTCCTCTTGCTGGACAAAACGGATAGGACAACGAGGGCTCTCATTTTGCTAATGTTATGGCGATCATGGTTTTTGCGAAATAATGTGGTCCATGAAAATGGGACGACCTCAGTGCTTGGGTCAGCTCTGTTCCTGCAGAACTATGCGGAATCACTATTGCAAATCCGACAACCGGCCGTGGACCTCAAAGGTAAGGCCATCTGCCAAGGGGTTGCTTCTACTCGTCGGTCGTCAAGCCCGGTTAATCGACGGTGCAAGTGGATGCCACCGTCCCAGGGATGGGCAAAAATAAATGTTGATGGTGCTTTCTCTCCTTCGGAGGGAAGGAGCGGCATCGGAGTCATTATCAGGGATCATCTAGGGCAGACTTTGCTCTCTTCCTAGCGCTACATCCGGAACTGTGCCGAAGCTGAGGAAGCTGAAATTCAGGCGTGTGAAGAAGGTCTCAGGCTGGCTGCGGAATGGATACATTTGCCGGTTGAGTTGGAAACTGACTGGTTGGCAGCTATGCAAAGGTTAGTTTCAACAAAACCGGATAGATCACGATTTTCGTTCAAGATCCAAGAAATCAAAGCTGTGATGTCCACTATCCAGAAGTGAAGATTATGCATTGCAACAGAGAGTGTAATAGGGCAGCTCATGAGCTTGCCCAACTTGCGACGAGGACGGTGCAAAGCGCGGTTTGGCGTTTTAGCGCACCCGACTGTATCCTGCAAGCTCTGGAACAGGATTGTACTCGTGTTATCTAAATCAATAAAGCTCTCTGTTCCCTAAAAAAAAATAGTACTCTAGAGTATATATATTTTGATACAAATTTTAAATGGCAGTTGTGTTTATATTTTGGAAAGGATGGAGAATAGATTTTCGTGCGCTAATGATCTGAGCTGTAAAATGATCACTCCACAAAATTTTTGCTATTCCTGTGTATAGGAAGTGACAAATCATATATAGCGGATTCATGGCAAAGACAGTGAAGCTTTAGAAGGAAAGCGACAGGTGATATAGACATACTTGTACAAGAGGGTAATCGTAAATTTGGTGCTGATTGAAAACATACAAGACAGTATATCAAGCTAAGATCTTTTGCAGGCGAATGAAAGCCACATGCATGCAAACACTGTACTGAATGATCACGAGGACTACTCTGCCACACCAAGTAAAATGTACGAAAGATAGGTGAACGGTAGGTAAAATCAACACACGACGTACGGCGACCAGCCAGAAAATCCAGATGGTTCATGGCTGCACAAGACGGCCGGGGTCGTACTTTGATATTTTTCACGGGTAGGAGCAACGACACCCAGATTTCTGAGGCCCAGATTTCTGACGTACTACGTCGCTCGGGTGCGTTGCGCGTTCTTCGCCAAGCTGCTAGCTTACTTGCGGGCCGCGTTACAGCAACAAACAAACCCACCCGATCGACCGCGCGCGTGCGTACCGTGTGCCGTGCCGAGTCCCGACGTCTCCGGCCGCAAGCCGCGATCTATCGCGCCCGCGCGTCATCTTGCTTGCTCCACTCTCCGTGCAAAATCATTGTGTTTCCCGGCCCGTCCCCCTCGCGCAAAACGCCGCGTCGCGTGGCCCCCCACCGCGCGCGCGCATACGTGCACCCACCCACCCACCTGTGCGACCTGCCCCCCGCCGCTCACGCCCACACATCCCCGGCCTTATAAAACGCCGGCGCCCCTCGCGTCACTGGCACCCCTCCACACATTAATTCCCATCCCATATCAACCCTGCCGTGGGCTCGTGGCACGTAGCCGTCGTCGCTCGCGCGGAAGAAGCAAAAGGCGGCCGTTCGTTCGTTCGTTTTGCCGGGTGCGTACGTGTGTTGTGGGTCGATGGCGTTGGAGGCCGTGGTGTTCCCGCAGGGCCATTTTGGCTACGGGTGTGGCAAGGACTACGCTGCGATGCCGTGGTGCGGCGGCTTTGGTGAGTTTTGCGGAGTCGACGAGTGGGATGTGCAGGTGGGCTCCGTGGATGAGTGGGACGTGGCGTCCAAGGATCACTCAGATGATTCCACGGAGGTCAAGGCGCCGGCGCCGGTGGTCGGCGGCGGCGGGAGGAGGAAACGGAGGAGGACCAAGGTCGTGAAGAACAAGGAGGAGATCGAGTGCCAGCGGATGACCCACATTGCCGTCGAGCGCAACCGTCGCCGACAGATGAACGAGTACCTCGCCGTCCTCCGTTCCCTCATGCCTGCATCCTACGCTCAGAGGGTACCACACTACTATTACTACACTTCTGTTAATCACTTTTAGTATGGCATTCTAGTTCGTTAATTAGAAAATTACTACTGTATTAGGGTGATCAAGCATCGATTGTTGGAGGAGCAATCAACTACGTCAAGGAGCTGGAGCAGCTTCTGCAATCACTGGAAGTCCAAAAGAGCCTCAAGAACGGCACCGTCGCAGGCGACTCCTCCTCATCCCCTTTCGCCGGCTTCTTCAGCTTCCCACAGTACTCCACCTCGTCTCGCAGTGGCGGCTGCAGCTCGGCCGGTAGCTCCGGCAATAATGCGAGCAGCGTCGTCATGGACGACACGGCGGCGGGCTCCGTTGTCGACAGCGGCCGGCCGGCGGCGGCCATCGCCGACATCGAGGTGACCATGGTGGAAGGCCACGCGAGCCTCAAGGTGCTCGCGCGGCGGCGGCCGAAGCAGCTGCTGAAGCTGGTCGTCGGACTGCAGCAGCTGCGAATCCCTCCGCTGCATCTCAACGTGACCACCATCGACGCCATGGTCCTCTACTCCTTCAGCCTCAAGGTAAAAAATTAAAACTAATCGACAATATGCAGCTATTTTACTACTGTCTGCTTGGTTAATTAGTTTAAGCTAACAGAGACAAATTACGCGATTGGAACTTCGCGGGTGAGCGAAGATTCGCTTCCATTTTTCTACAACAAACGCCGATGATAATGCAAGTACTAATCGCTTTCGTTTTGTATGGTAGGTGGAGGATGATTCCAAGATGGGTTCTGTGGAAGACATTGCCACCGCTGTGCATGAGATCCTGGGAAGAATTCAGCAGCAGGAAGAGGAGGCCGTCCTCGCCATCAGCTGACGATCGACGCGACGGAGACGAGACGTCCATGCGAAGCTAGCCATGGTTGCCTGCAAGTCATGGAAAATGGAAGCTAGCATATATGGCGCCTCTATCGTTAGCTTGTTAGCTTGTAGTGTGTGAATGTGATTGTACCCTAGCCATTAGCAAACAAGAGTGTTGCATGCCGTCGGCAACCTTAATGAATGAGAAAAGCAATACCAACATTTTGAGCGCTTGTACACGTACGATGATCACTTGTTTTTTTAGCTAGGGAGGTGTTGTACACTAGTAGTACTGTACGTCAAAGTATATGCAAATTTGCATTGGAGGGGGGTTTTAATACCAATTAGTTAGCACTGGCTGTACACTCCTTGAATATAGTGAAAATAGTTATGAGAAATTCAGAAAAAAAAAAGCCCAAAAACATTAGTATGCACATGGGCTCCTTTGAAACACAGGATTTCTAAAACACAGAAATAAGAAAAACACAAGAATTGAATATCACACACTTTGGATTCCTTTGGGGCCACAGAATGTAGGAATTTAAATATGTGTGTGTGTGTGGATGGTTCAAAGGAAACAAAAGTATGGGATTATGAAAGAAACTATTTTGTGTAAGAGAGATACTAAAGAAAAAGGATGAGAGGGCGATTAATAGACTTCTCAAAGGAAAATAAAAACACGAGGTATGCTTATATTCCTAGGAAATTGTATTGTGGGAATCAAATCCATAGGAGCTCATAGGAGAAAAAAAATCTTTCCCATAGATTAGAATACTCCAATTTTCCTTCGAAACTCCTCCTGTCGGGGAATCCGGGAGCGGTTCCCTTCGGCGGGAGGGTCTAAAAGACGTCCCTTGATTTGTTCGGCCCAGGGACCGGTGGTTGAAGCCTCTCCAGGGGATCGGGTTGAAGCGGATGGAAGCGAGGAATGTGGTGACGGGGTTCGGGCTGTAAAGAAAGCAACACACAGGACGATGAGGGGGTTCGGGCTGAGAACCCTCTCAGTA